>QRFJ01000361.1:0-82500 GCA_006176705.1 Cocos nucifera | reverse complement strand
CAACTGTAGCTGCTTGAATTTAGTCTGCTCAGTAAAATTAAATTTTTCTTAAAACTGGGTATGTATCGAAACTCATCCAATTTCTTCACTATTCCATTATATATCTATAAGCTGATAGTCTTAGTGCCCTTGATCGCATAGTTCGATCCATCCGATAAATGAACAGTACCCTTATTCATTGTGGTTACAATATCAAATAAAAATTAGTCCTGATTTCAATATTTAGAATAGTGATGAGTCAGATGTTGATTTTTTCGAGGATTGAAGGCTAAATTATGTATAATTTTAATTAAAAATAAAATTTTTAATTTAATTTTAAAGCAAAAATTTAAATAAGTAGATAAAAAAGAGTAAATTAAGAATTTAGCAAATAAAAATAAAAATAAAAATAATAAATACTTAATTAATTAAGATTTTTAAATTAACTAAAAATATTCTAAAATTTTGAATCCATTCAGCATGATTGTGGTAATTCTTTTTAATGCAAAGATTTATTATTTTTAAGAATTTAGTTATGATTATAATTTATTTTCTTAGAGTATGAATTATATCTCTTGATAATGATTTATCTCTATGAAATCATAAATTATTTAATACTTTATTCTTAAAATTAAGAATATAGTATTTAATAATTTTTTTAAAAATAAATTATTAAATTAAGTATGAACTATATCTATTGATCATAATCCATCCTATTGAATATAATTTATTTAGATATTTAATCAATAATAAGCATGTCAAATAATCAGGATCTCATGCATAAAAAGATAAATTTTATTAAAAACTAAGCAGGAGAATATTTTTGCATAAAAAATAATTATAAAAGATTAAAAAAAATATAATTCATGTCAAAAGATTTCATTTACTCTCTCAGAATCCAGCTCCTTAGCCATGCATGGTTAATGATTTGCTCGCTCCCGACATCTTCAAAGCTTCTTTGATTGAAGGTTGGAAGAAGAAAGAAAAAACAAAGGAGGAGAAGAGAGAGAGAGAAGAAGCTCTACTTTTTCTCTATTTTTTGGCATAGAGAACTTAAATAGAAGAAAAACAAGGATTTTTGAGTCCTTATTGAAGTCAAATCGGAGTCTAGATTGAATTTCATCACCAAAAAGTTCCTGGCCATCGGATCTATCATCAAAGATCCAAAATCCATCAAAATTCTACTGCATAATCCCTTAATTTATGCTCAGATCAAATCAGAGCCATCAGATCGAAGCCAGGAGCATTTTTGGCCATTTGATTGCATATAAGAAGGCCGAGTAAATCTTAATCACACCCAGAATGAGTCCTAACTGTTGGATGGCGACCAGGAGAGACAAGGGCCATCGGATGGCGCTCAACTATGCTGCTAGACCCTGTAGACCAGATTTGTTGAAGATCATAGCCAACCAAAACTCGCCGCACCATCCAAAATGATGAAATTGCCTCCATGAGCTGTGATAAAAATTTTGTAGATCCTTTAAGGGTCTATGCGCATTGAGTCAATCGTTGGTCCATGGTGGACCGTGCGATTTCCTGATGCCAGGGTGACATCATGGCTGGAAGGAAAATGGGCCAGAATGGTATGCTATTTACGTGTGGGCTAGGCCGATCTACTGGATTGGCATTGGATGTGGGCCAGCTGATAGGTGCACCGATTGAGCCAAGCAAGTCGGCTTAAGCCAAAATTCTTTTTTTTTCATTTAAACTTTCGACCTTTATATCTCTTCCATTTTAACTTCGATTTATGTGAAATTTGATCCATTTGAATTTAAAAATCGAGCTCTTTATATTGGTTAGCTTATTTTCTATAAAATATCAATAAAAATATTAATTTTTAAAATAAATTTTAGTTATTATATATTTTAATATTTTTATTTAGTAATTTATGATAATTATCGTACCCCTCAACTTGAGTTTTACTCATTCTCAAGTAAAAAAAAATTAGAAATATGTACTAACTTGATAAGATGTGAAAGTTTCTACAGGTCATCCTAAAGTCAGTTGATACCTAGTTAGAGATTTAAAAAATACATCATTGGATTATTAATTTTATCCCAAATAGTGGTATGTAAAGAATAAAAAATTTTAGAACTTTTTTTTGACTAATTATTCATCTTTATTCTTTAAATTCTCTATCTTTAGTATGGACTTGAGTTATTTTTTTTCATATTTGTTTCACTCATACCCATATAAAGTAGATTCTTTATTGAATATAGGCTAGAAGAAGATTTTAGAATCACTTAAAAATTTATTTATTCTAAATCTGACCATTTATTAATTTTTCTAAATAATTTAATTCTTAGTATTTAAAAAATTTTTTAGGCGATTAATCAATCATCGATTAAAATACTTGAAAAACTTCAAATCGGTACGAAATCAGGTACATAAGACTAATTATTACCATACTTGAGGACTTAAAAAATTTATTTATCCTTTCCTCCTAACTTAATTTTTATTATCCTTAATGGAGAAAAAAAATTTAGAGTGATAAATGATAAGAAGATAATAAGGAAGGAGTTTACCTAATTTAGTATATTTTTTATCTTGGCCTGGGCTTTAATTGTTCTTCATTCAGCATAGGTTTGTAGTTCTTCTCCCAGTTTAATCCTAAAAAAAAAGTAAACTAAAAATAAAAAGAAAATTCAGATACAAAAAATAAAAGCAAAAGCTGGGTTGTCTCCCAGTAAATGCTAAGTTTAACATCTTCAGCCAGACCCTATGAAGGAGTTTTAAGTATAATTATTTTGAGTACATCCTTCAAGGTTCCAAAAAGATAGGGCCAATCAGGAGGCCTTATCATTATAGCAGAAAATCATTCATGAAATACTTTTCGATGGATAAGCATGGCCCTAATCAACAATGTATTCAAAGCAATCATGCTATTCCAAAGTTTAAAATTATTATGGTAATCAAGAAGAAATTATGTTTGATGGGCCAAAATCGGGTGTGGTGGTTTAGCATTTATTTTAATTATAACCTGATCTACCCTAGTCCTTTTTTTGGATCTAATGTGTCTCAGTATCAATTCTTCCTGATTATGATACTTTTTCTAAATTAATTTTAAATTTGCCTCCATACATCATTTTAATATTGTAGATAAATTTTGAAGGCCATCCTCAAAAGTAGTGCCGAATACAGAAAAATCATTCATAAAATTATTATCCCTCTTATCAGTAATATCACATCCAACAGTTTCTTTATGTGCTTTTAGAACATCCATAAGTTGATCTTCGTAGGTAGGTATCACTGGTATGGTGTCAGTGGGATCGTCAAGAAGTGGTTTCAATTCTAGATTAATTGGTGGTTCTAATAAGGGAGCTATTAGTGGGCTAGGTGGTGACTCAAATTTTTCAATCTATGGTGGGATGGTTTTAGAATAGGGTGTATCTACTTGATCACTAATTTCAGTATTGAAACCATCTTCATCAAAATCATCTACCTGATAGTAAGCCAAATAGGGATTTAATGAATTTTGGAAAAGAATTATGGTGAAACTTCCTCTAGTGTATTATTCACTTATGGTTCGTGGAAAGTCTCTATTAATTTATTTATCTCATTAATTGATCCTCCCTTCTTGTTAAAAGGACTGGATGATTCTAGGGCACTTAGGGATGGATCCATAGGTAAATAAGGTGATGGAAATGGCTTATCCCATCATTCTTACTCTTTTCTATATTTTGTTGTCTTAGTAATATAGGAAGATCTTTTTAGCTATGCTAGGTTGTTTTATGGCTATATTATTTTCGAGAGTTTTAATTGATTATTCAGAAAAAGCTTTTGGGATATTAAAATTTTTGGCCATGTATGGTCTCTTAGGATCACTCTCAGGCTGATTGGCCAACTCTTTTTCCTCCTGCTGATTGAATGTAAGCACTTGTTTCTCAATTTCTTTAAAGATTTGCATATAGGAGTGATAGATTTGTTGTAAGGTCAGATTATTGAGCATTAACTCATTTAATGCTTGCTGAATTCTCTCTTCAAAAGTTGATTCATTATTATTTGGAGAAGATTGATAATGTGGGTAGTGCATATTATAAAGTTCATCCATAAAAGTGGATCTTTGTGGCATCAGGATAATCACTGGTTGTGATTGCCATGAAAAATCTGGTTGAGCCTCCCAATTTGGATTATGAGTGTTAAAGTATGAATTATTTTCTGATCTGTAGAAATTTAGGTTTGATCTTGATAAACTTGCTTACACATATACTCAAAAAATTGGTGTGGGTATTTACTTGTATAATGGGAGGGCTCGAACAAATTGCACAAAATTATTATGCAGGAAAAAAAGATGGATCTAAAGGATTTCTATTAGCTTTTAAATTATCTATTCTACGGGACAGCTCAGCATAAAAATTCATCTTTGATTATTATCTATTTTATTTTATTTTATTTTAAAGATTAAAAAAATAAATAAAAAAAGAGAATTCTAAAGATGAGAGCCTAGAGAATCCTAGATCTAAGAATGATAGAAGAGAGTGTTTTAATTAGAGTTTGCATTATAAAAGTAAATAAGTTAAGCAATCATAGACTCTCTATTCTAGGGTTAACCTGGATCTAGATATCTCCTAACTATCAAGGTCATCTTTGAGCACTCCAAGTAAAGAATCAGCCACTCAACTAGCCAGGTAAGTGTAAGATCGATGGGAGTCCTTCCATTGCTTTTCTTAGATATCAATTATCTTGACTAGGTAAGCTAACATAATAAATTAAGTAACCACCTTCCTTCAGAATGTAGTTTCTAAACTACTTGCCTTAGATACTAATCAAACTAACTAACCCTAACCGATCCAACTCTTAGAATTTCTTATCCTAATGAGCTCGATTATCCTTAGAGACCAACATCTAATTGATTTTAAGTTAGTGTCTAGGTCAATGCAATATGAAAGATGGTGGTTTGTGGGCTGAGAAAGGATGATCAAATCCCTACCTTATGTTGTTTAATGGGTTGTTCCCTTAAAATACTTTATGGAGATATAATGCAAATAAAACAAGGTATCCAAATAGGTTGATTTCTTTTAAGGTTTAATTAGTTTCTCTTTATTAGTTAAGTATTATGAGGTGTATTTATTTTCTTATTA
This sequence comes from Cocos nucifera, assembly GCA_006176705.1. Taxonomy (NCBI): domain Eukaryota; kingdom Viridiplantae; phylum Streptophyta; class Magnoliopsida; order Arecales; family Arecaceae; genus Cocos; species Cocos nucifera. Next base: position 77,440 of record QRFJ01000361.1, on the reverse strand, counting down.
TATTAGATTTTTTAAAGCAAGAAAAATAAAAGGTAGATTTTAATTAAATTAATTAGATTTTATTTAAACTAATTTATAGAATCTAACTAATTGGAAAGTAAATTGAACTAGTCTTTAAAGATAACCAGGTAACCTAAGAAATTAAATCAATTTTTAAGATAATAATTTATTCTAAGTAGTAAATTAATTATGTAAAATAAGATAATTATTTAACTATGCAATTAAGATACTCTAGATGAAAGTAATTAATAAACCATATATGAAAAGCAATATAAAGCATAAATTTAAAGAAAGCATAAATAATAGGTAATTAAGCAATTAATTTAAATTGATAGATAATGAAAGTAAATTATTAATTAGCAAAAGTAGAAAAGCAATAAATAATAAACTAAAAATATAAAGTAGTAAAATAAATAATTAAATAAAGTAATATAAAGTAACTATACAATAAAGTAGGAAAATAAAGTAGTAAAATAAATAAGGCAACAAATTAAAGTGAGCAGTAAAATAAATAAAGCAATAAAGCATATAAAGCAATAAATAAGAAATTAATTAATTTTTTAATTTTTTTAATTTTATTTTTTTAATCTTTTTAATTGAAGCAACCATACTATAATTCTCGACAACGGTACTAAAAATTTGATTACTTGTTGTTACAATATCATATAAAAATTAGTCTCAATTTTAATATTTAGAATAGTGATGAGTCGAATGTTGATTTTTTCAAAAATTAAAGGCTAAGTTACATTCAATTTTAATTAAAAATAAAATTTTTAATTTAGTTTTAAAGTAGAAATTTAAATAAATAGATTAAAGAGAGAAAATTAAGAGTTTAGCAAATAAAAATAAAAATAAAAGTAAAATAAATACTTAATTAATTAGAATTTTTGAATTAATTAAAAATATTCTAAATTTTGAATCCATCTTTAGCATGGTTGTGGTAATTCTTTTTAATGCAAAGATTTATTATTTTTAAGAATTTAGTTATGATTATAATTTATTTTCTTAGAGTGTAAATTATATTTATTGATAATGATCCATTTCTATTAAATTATAAATTATTCAATATTTTAATTCTTAAAAATTAAGAACATGATTTTTAATAATTTTTCTCTAAAATAAATTATTAAATTAAGTATGGACTGTATCTATCGATCATAATCCATCCTAATAAATATAATTTATTTATATCTTTAATCAATAATATGCATGTCAAATAATCAGGATCTCATGTATAAAAAGATAAATTTTATTAAAAACTGAGCAAGAGAATATTTTTGCATAAAAAAGTAATTATAAAAGATAAAAAAATTACAATCCATGTCAGAAGATTTCATCTACTCTTCCAGAATCTAGCTCCTTAGCCACGTATGGTTGATGATCTACTCGCTCTCGGCATCTTCAAAGCTTCTTTGATTGAAAGTTGGAAGAAGAAAGAAGGAAGAAAGGAGGAGAAGAAGAGAGAGAGAGAAGAAGCTCTATTTTTTTGTATAGAGAACTTAAATAGAAGAAAAATAGGAATTTTTGAGTCCTTGTTGAAGTCAAATTGGAGTCTAGATCGAATTTGATCGTCCAAAATGTTTCTAGCCATCGGATCTATCATCAAAGACCCAAAATCCATCAAAATTCTACTGCACAACCCTTGATTCATGCTTAGATCAAATCAGAGCCATCAGATCAAAGCTAAGAGTGTTTTTGGCCGTTCGATCGTGCATAAGAAGGCTAAGAAAATTCTAATCACACCAGGAATGAGTCCTAGCCATTGGATGCTGACTGAGAGAGATGAGGGCCGTTGGATGGCGCTCAATCGTGCTGCTGGACCTTATAGACTAAATTTGTCAAAGACCGCAGCCAACTAGAGCTTGCCGCACCATCCGAAATGATGAAATTACCCCCATGAGCCACGGTAAAAATTCTATAGACCCTTTAAGGGTCTATGCACACTAAGTCAGTCGTCGGTCCATGGTGGACTGCATGGTTTCCTAACATCAGGGTGATGTCAGGGTTGGAGGAAAAATGAGCCAGAATGGGCTGCTATTTGTGCATGGGCTGGGCCAATCTGCTGGGCTGGCATTGGATGTGGGTCGACTGATAGGCGTGCTGGCTGAGCCAAGCGAGCTAGCTTAAGCTAATTTTTTTAATTTAAACTTTCGGCCTTTGTATCTCTTTTATTTTAGCTCTGATTTATGTAAAATTTAATCTATTTGAACCCATAAATCAAGCTCTTTGCATTGATAATTTTTTTCTACAAAACATTAATAAAAATATTAATTGTTTAAAATAAATTTTAATTATTATATATTTTAATACTTTTATTTAGTAATTTATGATAATTATTAGCCCTCACTACTCTCTAGAAAGTCAAACAACTCTTCTCCGTAATAAATATGATGCAAATTTGTAGAATCTAAAATTTATTACTAGAAAGAAGTAGATACCTCCTTTGAGACCATAAGCACACAATCATCGGTCTCATTTATGTCACTACTTTGGGCCACCGCCATAATAGCCTTCATCCGATCTCTGAGTTATGGACAATATCTGACTCGATGCTCCAACTCATCATATCGGTAGCATCTGATCTTACTGTAGTCTCTCAACTTAGACTTGGATCGTTTACTTTATAATCTTCTACTATTTTATCTTTTACCACCAACACCTTCAGTCACCGTCATAGCTAAGTCACCATCTGAACTTGAGACTTGATTCTCCTGCCTGAGAACCTTATTCTGGAGAAGTATAGAAGTAACCTATTCCATGTTGATGGTGCTCTTTTCTATAAGAAGAGTAGTAACCAATGACTTAAAAGAAGGAGAAAGCGATGAAAGCAAGACCAACATCCTAATCTTCTCCTTAATCATTTCATTAATACTGAGTAGGTTGGTGAGTATCTTTTAAAAGTTGCTGAGATGCTCTTGCACGCTCTGCCCCTCGCTTATTCATAGCTGGTAGAGCTACTTCCAAAGAAAGAGAGAGTTGGTGAGTGACTTCGTTATGCTCTTGCACGCTCTGCCCCTCGAGCTTCAACCACATCATCATGAAGAAAGTCTCGCTAAGTATATGGATCACCACATCATTTGCCAAGTATAAGTAGATCGCATTTATTGTCTGCATCTAGAGCCACCTCCAATCCTTCACCTTGATGGTATCCGATTTTTTCTCATATAAGAGAGCATCAATCAATCCTTATTGGATGAGCACATCTTTCATCCTTGCGTGTCATAAGGAAAAATTATTCAATCCATCAAACTGGTTGATTTTTATCTTGATTGAGCCTGTCTTCTCCATCTCTTTGATTTTGATTAACACCACCGCAACTTGAACAATCTCATATGATCTGGCTCTAAAATTAATTATTATCAGAGCTACTCTGATACCCATTATCGTGATACCACTTACTCTGGCATGACCTCTTACGAAGATCGCTCGTATGAAATACGGATCCTTCAAGTCCAGGATCGATATACCAGTGATGATGTCGATATCACAATAGAAAGAAAGAAGATATAAAATAAAAAGAATATAATCAAATATATAGATAATTAAGCCAAGACTTATCTTCACTAGATATGCAAGCTTCACTATGAGAAAATAAAAATTTTATAAGAGGAGACCAAACTTTCTCAACCCTCATATATCAATTCCTCTCTCTCAATAAGAAGCACTCTCCTTTACAAAGCTCTTTCTTTAAGTGACCCTGTGTAGCTTTGACTGCTATCTGACAGTCTATCCAAAGCCCCTTGCTTCTGCTCTCTACCGCCAGCTCCTCTCAGTTTGTTGCCTATGATCTACAAGCCACACTGAACCACACCGAACATGCCCTTTGCCTACTACCTACAGGGCCTTTTAAAGGCCTAAAATCAAGTCCAATCTGAGTCCAATGCGATATAGGATTCCTAATAACATCCAAATCAACCTTTTGGCCATTGCATCAAACCACAATGACTTAGAGCCATCTGATCATGCGATGCAATGAAAATAGCCCTAAACTAGCTTGTAGACACCGTATTCTATCCGTAAACCCTTAAGTAGTCTATGGACAGTGCATGGACTATGTCAGGGCCCATGAACTATGCAAAACTGCATGTGGACCATGCCTCTCTCATGGTGGACCATGCAGTGCATGGACCGCCATGCACCATGCAATCTAGGCTACTCCTGTGCTTGGGCTGTGTGCACACCTGCACACTGGGCTCACCTATAAATTGGGCTGCAGGTGCCATATGTGTGCACCTTGGCCACACGCGTGCACCTAGGCCTAGCACATGCTTGGGCCGCACGCATGCACCTAGGCCTAGTGCATGCTTGGGCTGCATGCGCGCACCAAGCTAGGTCCTACTGCAAGCCTGCACGTCTACAGGCCTGATTCTAGGCTTCTTCTATATGGTTCCTCCATTTGGGCTTATTATGGGCTCACCATGGATCGAATTCGAGGCATTTTTCTCAACACTGAGTTGATTGCATGATTATAAGTTCATAACCCCAGCCCATTCCCTTCCATTTTGGCAGAACATACCTACTAATTCTTTTATTCCATTTAGTAAGAGGGATCTTGAGCTATATATGAAATAGACCAAAATGCTAAAAGAGGGTGTCATGAGCAATTGCAAGATTGGGTTCATTGATATTCCTGATATAGTAGATGCTATCACACATACAATCATACTCAATTCAATGGAATTGTTTGATCTCAAAGGAAATCTTCTATAATTTCAAATTTTTGTTTCTTTAACAATTTAGGGAATGGTAGCAGAAGTTCCTTATGGTTCTCCTAAAAAATGACCTTCTTTTTTTAAACCTATTTATAAAGAACTCAAAACAAAAATTAGAAAAGTCAAAGTTCTAAAAATTTTTAAAGAAAAAAGAGATGGGTTATCAAAATGGTTTTAGTTACAAAACAATGGCGAATGGATTTGAGATGCCTTACCATATAAAATAGAAAGCACCTTAGCATAGGGAATTTGTAAGCTTGTATGTGTCCTATTGAACAATGGCCAAGAACTTGAGTTTCTCAGCTCATATAAAAAATGCTATAAACCTATGGCATAAGAGGACATCGAGATGGAAAGAATTAGTGATAGGTGTTATGCTTGGTTCACCCAAAGCAAAGAAGTCTCGCTCTTATAAGGATTGCATTAAAGACGAACTTGAGTTTCTGGTCTATTTCATGTCACTCACTCTAAACTATCCTAAGTATTAGTAGGCTAGAGCTATGAATACTAGCACTTATGTTTCAAATAGAGTTCCTACTGAAGTGCTTATTCCTTACGACTGATGGGGAGTAGCAATCACTTTGAGATATTAGCAAGTAAAGCATATGCATGTGTACCAGGAGTGAAGAGGCAAGAATTAGACACGACTTCTATCAAATTTTCATAGGCCGAATGATAAAGGAGATAATGATTTTGTAACAAAGAATGTATTTGTTGCTAGAAGTGCACATGTTGTTGAAACATCACCCATAGACTTTGCCTGTATTGGATCTTTGATGGAAGAAACCTATTTCATGAAAAGGGAGGGGCTGAGAGCCCACGATTCGATGTTGCTAGCTGGTCCATCCTTCTATCCACTGTTGAATGAAGCTGCTAACCTACCATCCATTCTAGCCTTACCCAATTCATCGAGAAGGGGGATTTGATGAAGAAACTCGATGGTTCGTCGAGTCAAGGAATGCTGTAATCTGATTTTGTTGGATAGAAAATCTATCCCCACCTACCTGCACTCAAACCATCTCCTTCGACTCTTTCTAATCCTACTGCCATTCTAGAAGTTGATGAAAGAAATACTATATGTGCTTGTCTAGCTTAGTCATCCCAAAAACTATCCCGTGTGGTTCCCCCCACTAATTTCACTATTTCTCTCTGAATCTGGTGAAGAAGCTACACTTTGATCACCCGCTACATCTCTTTCCCCTGCCGCATTAGGTGGCACATTCATATATGAGAGACTTTTCTTTCATACGATGCCCACTTCTATCCGTTGACTTACCCACCACCTTCTTGCTATGGAATTCGATTGTGCTGGACAATTCTCTTGAATCGTACTATTGATGGTCCTACCTCAAAAAGAGAATAAGAAAGAAATGCCATCTCTCTCTTTAATGGGAGTAAAGAATTGCCTGAAGCATTTGAGATTGGAAAATCTATCGCTAGCTGCATCTCCCACCTCAAACCTAGATGCCCGCTTCTTGATCCCACATGTCGCCCCATGACTGCCTATTAAATGAATGGGACATTCGACTAAACAACTTCTTAATATGACTCCTTCCTCTTTATCAAGGAATTAGAGATTATATTATGTCTTTTTATACTAATGGTTTGGATTAGATAGCCCCATATCTCTTTTTGAAGAGTCCCTACCTACTTTTGGAAGTAGTCGAGCTACCTCTCTCTTTCTTTCCTACTCATCGGGCTTTATGATAAACAAATACATTTTGCAAGTTCATTATTACAGGTAGTTCCTACAAAGGATCGAAATAATGACATATGCAATGCTTGAATTATCAATGTCGATGCTACATAGTTGGTTCCCATCCTTCAGAGATTATGAGTAAAATAGGAGCATCCATTGACAAAAGGATTATCCTAAGATGATCATCTCATGACTATTGAGAATGAATCAAATTAGATGGTTCTATTTCTCAATCTTTCTAACATGCTCCTATGGAACAAAGGTTGAAATAATTGAAAAAGTTAGTCATTCACAACCACTGATGAAGGATTTCTTGAAGAGTTAAGGATTAGTAATCATTTTTAGAAATCAAATGGATTTGATCTTATACATATGCAAGGAAGGTAATCAAAAAACAAAGAAGCTAGATGAGTTCTTCTTTCTTTTATCGCTCAGGAGTCGTGTGAGATGAAAGTCTCATGCATGGTTTTGAATGAGAGAAAGAAGTGAGGAATTCTTTTTTTGACTCTAACTCTTCCACTCTAGTCATTGCTTTCTTTCTATTACTTCGAAAATAGTTGATTCAGCTTCAACCACGCGAATTTTTGATATTCTTTTTTATTTCTTCTCAAACGAATGGCATCTTTTTCTGAAAATCCTAGCTATTCTTAGCATGATATTGGGGAATCTAATTGCTATGACTCAAACAAGCATGAAACATATGCTTGCATATTCGTCCATTGATCAAATTGGATATATAATTATTGGAATAATTGTTGGAGACTCAAATGATGGATATGTAAGGATTAAAACTTATATGCTGATCTATATCTCCATGAATCTAAGAACTTTTGCTTAGATTGTATCATTTGGTCAACTACCAGAATTGATAACATTCGAGATTATACAGGATTATACATGAAAGATTCTTTTTTGGCTTTCTCTTCAGCTTTATGTCTCTTATCCCTAAGGGGTCTTCTTCCACTAGCAGTTTTTTTGGAAAACTTTATTTATTTTGGTGTAGATAGCAGGCAGGTCTATATTTGTTGATTTCAATTGGACTCCTTACGAGCATTATTTCTATCTACTATTATCTAAAAATAATCAAGTTATAAATGATTGGATGAAATCAAGAAATAACCCCTTACGTGCGAAATCATAGAAGATCTCCTTCAGGAAGAATGCTAATTTTATGTGGTGCTAACGATTTAATAACTATCTCTGTAGCTCCAGAATGTTTTAATTTATGTTCCTACTTATTTTGGATATGTCAAGGGAGATGAATGGTCTAATGAGGCTACTATGAAATATTTACTCATGGGTGGGGCAGGTTTTTCTATTCTGGTTCATGATTTCTCTTAGTTATATGGTTTATCTAGGGGGAGATCGAGCTTCAAGAAATAGTGAATGATCTTATCATACATAAATATATAACTCATCATGCAAAAACTTTAATTAAGCTTATATCCATTACTATAGGAATTAGGTTCAAGCTTTCCCCAGCCCCTTTTCATCAATGGACTCCTGACATATAAGAAGGAGTGCAGTTCATTCGACAAATTCCTAACTCTATATCTATATCTGAGATGTTTGGATTTTTCAAAACTCCATAGACATGCAGAAGAGAAATGCTATACAAAAATAGAATTCCATGTAATAAGTTTTTGAGATGCAATAGCTCCTGTTAAAGAATAATTGCATAAATCCAAACATTTATCTATCCAGCCATGAGGTAGATTAGCAGCCACTCCTCTAATGCAAAAATAATTATGCATCATTCACATACTTGTGATGACTTTGAATAAGTCATATAATAATTCTCTCTCTAAAAATATAGAAACAAAGAGTCTGTGCATCGATATCTGCCATAAAAGGTTCAAACCATAATAAATGAGAAGCTATACGGCTTAGCTCCCACATAATTATTTTGATACAAATGGCTCTTTGAGGTACTTGAACATTTTTCAATTATTCTGGTGCAATAACCTTTATTGCCTCTATGAATATAGTAGCTACCCTTTTACAAAAAAATGGAAGATGTGATTATGATTGGAAATAAAATTTTGCATCTTCATCCATAGATCTTAGCTTTGATCACTCGATAATTTTCACAAGGCTTGGCTAGCCCGATCGCCCTATGCTATTGGCAAGAGCTTCTTTTCCATCCATCAGTAATAGTGAGTTGTCCAGCCTAATCCAAGTAGGATTAGTTTTTTCTCCTGAGTTGAGATGAATCATTTAGATAGATGGGGGTAAACTAATGTGTTTGGATATTAATGAACTCTATAGAAGAGCTATCTATCAAAATAATACTCTTACTAATCTATTAGCAACAGCTAGATCTACATCAAGGGAATTGGATCTAGGGATAAGAAGCTATGGATGCACTTCTTGATAATGGGATCTGGGGGCAACTAATTAATGAGGGATGTGAAGGAAATAGATCTAGGATTTCATGATCAGATTTTAAAACTTTTTTCAAAACACGCAGCGAAAGAGATGAACTAATCATATCAATTCATTAATAATGCATGAAAGAGTCCTAGATCTAGGATCTTATCACATAATTTAATCATGCTATTAAATATAAAATTAAAAATAAGAAAAGATAATGTTGATCAAATCAACATCAAAGCAATATTATACTAGATCTAATCTAGCATCAAAACGAAGATCGCATTACCCTTACCTTACAAAGTTAGATTCTTCGACTCATTGATCCAAGGCTAAGATCGTCGCTCTAAGCCACACATGTGTCCGACCTCTATAGGATGTCCACATAAAGCCCCGATCTAAGATCTGAAGTCCGACGATAGAAAATCAGCACAGCATGCTAGTACTGTACTGATCCTTCTTCGATGGCTGATTTGGAATCTCCTTCTTCAATCCTTGGATCCTCCAATATTCAGAAGAAGAAGAAAAGATTTGTGAAGGGATTTACCTCTCAAAATCTCACAAAAGGAGGAGGAAAGGATCAAAAAAAAAAACCTGGAGAAGAACCCTTTCTTCTCCCTTCTTTTTCTCTCACTAGGACACAATGGTTTGTATCTTAATGAAGCACCATGCCCAGATATTCTTTGCACCCAAGCTTCTCATATCTCAAACCTTTCTCTTAGATCTAAAACTTGTAGAAAATTCATGCCCTAAATCCTTTTAAGTAGAGAGTTATGATAGAATCCTTGTCTAGGTCAAATACTTAGAAAGGTAGGTCTAATTTGAGCAAGGATTGGGGTGCCCAACTCTTGGGCATGTCCTCCTTATTTTTTTCATGGACTATAAGAAATATGTGTAAATAAGTCTTCTATTTCTCATGAAAAAATTAGAGGAAAATTAGGTGGTTTGGTACCTCAAAGAAATAAGAAAAGATGATGTATCAAACTCTATCCAGTAGAGACCTAGGTCAAAACAACTTGTTTGTTTTGATCTATTCCACAACTAATTTCTTTTTAAAATGGTAGGAGACATAACAAGGGCATGGATACTCTCTAGAAATAAAATTTTTCATAAAAATTCTAAGGGAATTGGTGTGAGGGGGCACGGAAAGCAAAGTGATGCAAGATGGAGAAATCCTAGTCACACTAGGACTTCTAGTTTTGACTTGGTCCAATTTATTATTTGAACCTAACTAAATTAAAACTAATACAACCTAATTAGAGATGATATTAGTCCAACTAAGAGCATAATTAAATTAGATTAAATTTAATTTAAATTTAATTTAATTTCTAATCAAATTAAAAATTGAGTGCATACAAGTCCTGATTGAATAGGAAGTTATTCTCCTTTACAATTAGCTCATCCAATAAACCAATTAAACTTGATCTAATCAAGCCCAAACCAAATTTAATTAAATTATATTCAATTAGACTTAATCTCATTCCTTTGGCTTAATCATAATTAAGTTAATTAGCTATTTAATTGCTAATCGATCCTTCTTCAATACTTGCACTAGGTCAAACATCAATCATATTGATTGTTTGACCTTAGAATGATTCTAAATCGTTGATCAACCATCCGATCAGATCAAGACCTCTTATGTATATGACCGTATAGATTCAAACTTAAGTCGGTAGTACAGAAATAAATTTTTTTATCAATCAAAGTGATCATCTCGCAATGATATCCGACGGTCGAATAGAATGAATGTGTAAAGCAACACTTGTACAACCCATGTGGATATAGTTTTCGTATAATTAATCTCTTTGACCTTAATACTCATAGGACAACTTCGAGTTTAACTGCCAATCCTGATTAGGTCATCCACATTGTATTTCAAAATATCAAATCCATCTCATGGATTATCCTGACTAAGGTTTTGCTAAATTAAAATATAGTGATGCATTTTCTCCAAACCGTTGGAGTGGTCAATCCCATCTTGATCACCCACTGACTTTATAAGTACTTGATTATGCCTAGAAACCTTTTATCATTGAATTAAAAATTCAGGTAGTCTAGCACCAAAGCACAATGAGTTTCTTGCAAGTCATCATGGTGATCTCAGATCTAAGGAACACTTATATCCCTATCCAATCAGAGCAATTTTTGATAACAGAATACTCTGAAGTTGGTCATGTTTAGTGATGATGTACCCTTACATCTCACCTGTATACCATATCAGTATCTCCATACTCCTTGGTTGAGAGGATAAGCAATCTATATAGCATACAGTGATCTATACTCGATAAACATTATCGTCTTAATTAACAACGTATCATTTGGTAGTGAATAGTTTAAGAACTAATTAATAAATTTTTTATTTATCGAAACTAAATAGTTTTAAGGACTTCATCATAACAAACGGAGTTCATTAGAAGATGTAGACTTTATAATGAAAAAGCTAGAATATTATTTTATTTAATAATAAATTATTTATAAATACAAAATAGCATAACTATCAACAGGCTGATGACTGGCTTTAGGATATAATTTTCAACAACTCCCACTTATCCTAAAGTCATTCAGTACAGTATCTAATACCCATCTTTAACTTGTGATTGTTGAACTTCTTTACCGCTAGGGCTTTAGTGAAGGGGTCAGCTAGGTTTTTCTTTCTATCGATCTTCTAAAGATCGATATTATCTTGATCCACGATCTTTTGGATTAGGTGGTAGTGGCACAGTATGTGCTTTGTTCGCTAGTATGCCTTTAGTTCCTTCACCTGAGCAATAGCACCAGTGCTATCGTAGTGGAGCAAGACCGGACCATTAAGGAAGGATGCTACTCTGAGCTCGGTGATGAACTTTCTCAACCACACCTCTTTCTTCATGATATCTGATGCTGTGATGTACTCTGCCTCGTAAATAGAGTCATCACAGTATGCTGCTTTAAATCTTCCAGCAGATGGCTCCACCATTTAGGATAAAGATATAACCCAATATACTTCTGCTATCATCATGGTCAGATTGAAAGCTAGAGTCTGTAAACCTTACTAGTTTCAAATCTGACTTACCATAGATCAGCCACTGGTCCTTAGTATTTTTTAAATACTTAAGAATGATTTACACCACCTTCCATTGGTTCTTTTTTAGATTAGATTGGTATCTACTCACTACTCTTAGTGAGTTTGCCACATCTGGTCTCATATATGTCATGGCATATAGGATAGATCCTACTATCGAAGAATATAGGACTCTACTCATATGCTCTCTCTTTTTAGGACTTGTTGGACAATCCTTCTTAGATAGAGAAATTTCTTGGTTTATCGAAAGATAGCTTTTCTTGAAATTCTCCATGCTGAACCTCTTCAATACAATTTCTATGTATGTGGACTGGGATAACCCAAGCATCCTCTTAGATCTATCCCTATAGATCTTCATCTCTAGGATATAGGATGCTTCACCTAAGTCCTTCATGGAGAACAGAGATGACAACCAAATATTTATTACTTGCAGTGTGGGGATGTTATTCTCGATTAAGAGAATATTATCCACATACAAGACAAAAAATACTATTGTTGGACCAGTTGCCCATTTATAAATGCAAGGCTCTTCTCTATTCTTAACAAAGCTATACATTTTGATCACCTTATCAAAATACATGTTCCAACTCCGAGATGCTTGCTTCAATCCATAAATGGATCTCTAAAGCTTGCATATCTTGGACTCATCTGTGGATGTGAATCCCTCAAATTGTATCATATACCCCTCTTTAGTCAACTCTCCATTCAGAAAAGCTATCTTCACATCCATCTACCAGATCTCATAGTCCAGATGGATAGCTATCGCAAGCATTATCCAAATAAATTTGAGCATTGCCATGAGGAAGAATGTCTTGTCATAGTCAATACCATAACATTAACAATACCCCTTGGCAATCAGACGGACTTTATAGGTCTCTATATTTCCATTTGCACCCCTCTTCCTCTTGAAGACCTATTTTGACCTAATGGATTTAACCTCTTTGGATGGGTCAACTAATGTCCACACATCATTGACCTTCATGGACTTTTTCTCGAATTTTATGGCCTCAAGATATTTCTTGAAATCATGTCTCTATATTGCATCCATATAAGTGATCAGATCCTCATCATTCTCATCGAGTTCGATAGGATCACCATTTCGAACTAAGAAACCATAGTATCTATCCGACTGGCGCAGTACTCTACCGGATCACCTTAATGGTGTAGGTACACTAGGCTCCAGATTTGATCTGATCAAATTTGATTTAGGTTCATCGACTGGTGTCAACTTTTCTACCTATTGAACTTTCTCAAGTTCAATCTTAGAGGCAATAGTTCCTTCACCAAGAAACTACTTTTTTAAAAAGATTGCCTTAAGATTGATGAACACCTTTTATTTATCAGTATGATAGAGAAAATACTCTTTAATTTCTTTAGGGTACCTAATGAATGTGCACTTGTTAGACCTAGATCCAAGTTTATCTATGATTAATTATTTGACATAAGCTGGGCACCCCCAGGTCCTAAGGTGTGAAAGTACTGGCTTACGTCCTATCCATATCTCATATGAAGTTTTAATTATAGACTTACTTGAAATCTTATTTAGAAGATAGCAAGTCAATTCGAGTGCATATTTCTAGAAAGATACTGGCAAGCTGGAAAAATCCATCATAGATCAAACCATGTCCAACAGAGTCTGATTTCTCCTTTCAGACATACCATTATGCTAGGTGTTCCTATAGGAGTCATTGGAAGAGAATTTCATTCTCTCCTAGATACATAAGAAACTTACTAGAAAGGTATTCATCTCCTCGATCAGACAAAAGAGTTTTAATACTCTTTTTTATTTATTTTTCTATTTTATTTTGAAATCGTTTGAACATTTTAAATGAGTCCAACTTGTGTTTCAATAGATAGATATATCCATACCTGGATAGATCATCTATGAAAGTGATGAAGTTGAAATATCCACCTCTAGCACTTGTACTCATAGGCCCACATACATCAGTATGTACTAGACCTAAGAGCTCAGTGGCTCTCTCATCTTTTTTTAGTAAAAGATGACTTGGTCATTTTTCTAAGAAGACAAGACTCATAGGTTGGAAGTAATTCATAATCACTAACTTCGAAGATTTCCTCTTGAGTCAACTTATTTATCCTGTTCTTATTAATGTGACCCAGCCTATAGTGCCATAAGTAGATATCGACATACTATCTATTCTAGGATGCTTGCTAGTGGAGTAGACTATATTAATAGGTTGTGATATCATGTATATCCCATTGTTCAAATGTTTAAAAAATATAGTAATACCATTCAAAATGACATTACATAATTCTTTCTTTATTAAAATCTCATAATTATTTTTGGCCAAAAGACCTACAAAAATAATATTAAAAAAAAAACTAGGACAATAGTGACAAACACTAAGAACAATAATATAAGATTTAAATACAAGTTTTAAGATTTCTAATACTGGAACTGGAACTGATCTTCTATCTCCAACATTCAAGAATCTTTCATCTTGCTCGAATCTTCTACTAACCTGCAATCCTTGTAATAAATTACAAATGTAGTAAGGGCTACCCGTATCCAATATCCAGTCAGTACTATCATAAATAAAAAAATTACAAGGAGTTATCATATAAATATCTTATCCAGCAATAGCTTGCTTCTTTCTTTGCCTCTTTGAATCCAGCGAGATAATGTACTGAAAATAGTTCCTTTTTTAGTGCCTCTGCTTCTTATAGAAGAAGCACTCTGCTTGACTCTTATCGAGCTTTTGCTTCTTGATCTAGCCCTACACAGATGTCCCAATCTAAACTTGCACCTTTTTTGACTTCTTCTTCTTGTTCTTCTTTCCTTTTTCAAAGGGTCGAGAGCCAGAAGAAGACCCTCCCACTAGGTTCACCGACTCTTTATGGAGCTGGTGATCCTTCTCAAAGTTCTAAAGTAACCCTAGTAATCCATGGTAGTTAACTTCAGGTATTGTCATTCGATAATGAGTAAGGAATGAGAGATAAGACTTAGGCAGCAAGTTCAGAATTGCATCTTTCTCTAACTGCTCATGCAAGAAAAAGTCGAGCTTACTCAAACGCTCTATCAACTCGATCATGTATAGTACATGATCAGTGACCTAAGCTCCATTCCTCATCCTGGCATTGAAGATGGCACAACCAGTCTTGTGCCTCTCAATGTCATCCAGTGTGCCAAAAGACTTGTTCAATACTTGAAGCATATCTTCTGGCTCAGCTATCTCAAACATGAGATTGAACTCGTCACTCATAGCTGTCAGTATAATACAACGCATCATGATTCGATCATTGAGCCACTTCTGATAAGTGTATCTGACAGACCCACATACATTAGGAGTTGGCTCTTCAGGTGCTGGATCTATCAAGATGTACAAGATCCATTCATATTCTAGGACAATCTTCAACTTACAATTTCAGTTACCGAAGTTGGGTCCCACCAGCTTGTCATTGTCTAACAATGATCGAAGCGAAAGAAAAGTGGCCATATCTGCACCAAAGAAAATCAAAATTTAATTAGTAAATGATTTATTAAATCTAAAGATTTAAACTTTAATCAAAATATTCTTCCACTATTTTATTCAAATTGGTAGCCTCTACCTCCAATTCGAGGAGTTATCCTAATTTCTTAGTGGGTACTAGAATCTACATAGACTGTACACAAGTCCAACTTTGGTTGGTCAATTCATATACATCTTAGGATAGGTTCATAATCAATTATTTTCTAAATAATTTCTAGTATTTTAATTTTGCCTTAGTTCCTAATCAGTAGGCTTTGGCCTCCATTGAAAATGTTCGGTTAGGTCCAACCATTAACATGACCATGCTTGGTCCATCTAACCAATGAATGATTAAGCCCAACTTTGGTTGGTCAACCTAACCATCATTCTAAGAGACATGGCCAAGAAATCATATTATGAATGATAATTCTATTAGCTGATAAGCACCAGGCCTTTGGGCCTCCAATGATTATTCAATTAATGAATCCATTTGTTAGGATTTGATGCCTCGAATTCGATCCATAGCAAGAAGCGAATCAATTTTCAGCACAGCAGTCGGGCCGATTCTAATATGCAGTTGAGCTGGCTCGAACCACAATCGAGCTGACTCTCTCAAGTAGATGATAGCAGGAGTTTGGATGAGATGCAATCGAGCTAACTCGACCCCTGACCGAGCCAGCACGATGGAGGTGAACTAAACACGATGGGATTTTTTCTATTTGGACTTGGATTGTGATTAATCCAAGGGATCTATGGAAGTTGTGCATGAACCATAGGATCCTGTGGCCGTGGAGGATTGCGGTCATGATCTGAAAGTTGAAAAATATTTCAAGACTCCATCAAGGATATGTTCGACTCATATTAGGAGAACGAGCCCTATTATGACTCCTATAAACTGTTGAAAAGAAAATTCTCATCCTATTTAAAAGACTGAGATGTTGTAGAGCGGAAAAGATAGCGCATGTAGCATGAGAGGCATGTAGAGAGGCTCAGACAGTCATCGAGAGGAGCTTGACAGAGCACCAAGTACGTGCAGCCCATGAGAGAGAAGTAACAGGTGCATAGCATCCAATAAGGAGGCTGTGAGGATAGAGCATCTTGTAGTTTTTATGGATCTTCTTGGAATTCTAAGAGAGCTTTTATGAGGGTAGCTTCTAGTTGAGAGAGATTTATGTACGATGAGTTAAGAGTGGGTGTTTTTTTCTTGTACCTATTTTTTCTTTCATAGTGAAGCTTTGCATGCCCTATGGAGGCGAGCCTTTAGGCTGATCCACGTAGTTGATTATTTTTTTATTTTATTTCTTTCTTTTTTCTATCATAATAATTTGGTACTAGATTCTTATCAAGCGGTATCAGAGTAGCTGATATTCCAATAGTTTGGTGTCAGAGCGAGTTGATACCATAATAATTGGTATCAGAGCCAGATAGTATCGGAGCATAGATTATAGCAGTGGATAGAGATTGAAGAATATGGAGAAGACAAGCACAATCAAGGTGGAGATCAACAGATTTGATGGGAAGGGCAATTTCTCCTTATGGCAAGTAAGGATAAAGGATGTCTTCATCTAACATGGATTGATCGATACTCTCTTGTATGATGAGATGCCAGCCACCATAAAGATGAAGGATTGGAAGTGGATCCAGATGTAGGCAGTGTGCATGATCTGCTTATACCTAGTGGATGATGTGGTGATCCATGTACTTAGCGACACTTTTTTAATGGTGTTGTAGTCGAAGCTTGAAGAATTGTACATAGCGAAGTCGCTCATCAAAATACTATTTCTTTGGAGGCAGTTCTACCAGCTACGGATGGATGAAGGTCAGAGCATGCAGGAGTATCTATCCAACTCCAAAAGATCCTTACTAACCTTCTCAATATTGGTGAAAAAGTTGAGAAGAAGACCAGGGCATTGATCTTGCTAGCATCGCTTCTCCTTTATATGAGTTCCTGGTGACTGTTCTTCTAATGGAAAAGAGCATCATCAAGTTGGACGAGATCACTACAGCGATACTTCAGAACAAGGTTCTCAGGAGGGAGAACCTAGCTTTGAGCTTAGATGGCGGCAACTCGGCTTTGACAATTTTTGAAGGAATAGGAGGCAGTAGATAGAGCGATAGAGGATCGTGAGAAGGATGATCCAGGTCCAAGATAAGGGATCCTAGCAAGATTAGATGCTATAGGTGCGACAAGTTGGAACATCGAGTCAAGGATTGCCCACAACTTAAGGATCGGATGAGGGCTACTATAACGACGATCAGTAGCAAGTAAGAGGATGATATTCTAGAGATATCTAATGAGGTATCTAGTTCTTTTCAGTAGTGGATTTTAGATTCTACATGCACATATCATGTTTGTTGCAGAAAGGAGTAGTCTGACTTTCTGAAGAGCAGTGATGGCACTGTTTATCTACTGGATAGATCGAGCTGTGCGATTAGAGGCATTGGGATGGTTAGATGGAAGACACATGATGGTGTAGTGAGAAGATTGAGGGAGGTCCGATACATACCTAATTTTAGGAGGAATCTTATCTCACTGAGCAGACTGGATTTAAATGGCTATAGATGGGTAGTTGGTGATCAAATCCTGAAGGTCATGCACGGTGATAGGATGATATTGGAGGAAAAGATGAAGATAAGAGGATATTACTATCTGACAGAAAGTTTAGTGCAAGGTGGAGCTTTAGGAGCCAGAGGAAGCTTAGTGCAAGATGGAGCTCTAGGTGGGGATAGATCAGTACGAGATGGGAGACTCAGAAGGATGAGAGATGAAGTAGCAGAGTGAAGTTCCTATTACCATAGGAGAATTTTTTGAGTAGATCTTTGGTCAAAGTGGACACAACCCATGATAGAGGAGGGATCGAGCGGCCTGGCTCGACTTTCATGTTTGCCCATCATGATTAGCAGACATGCCCTAAGGCATGGGGGTGAGATAGATCATAACCTCACAAAGTCAGGTGGAAGCCGAATGTTAAGTCGAGATGAAGATTGTTAGGATTTGTCGCCTCAAATTCAACCCATAGCAAGAAGCGAATCAGTTTTTAGCATAAGAGTCTAGCCAACTCTGATACACAGTTGAGCCGACTCAAATCATAGTCGAGTCGACTCTCTCCAATAGATGACAGCAGGAGTTCGGATGAGATGCAGTCGAGCCAACTCGATCCCTGACCAAGCCGGCTAGACGAAGGCGAACAGAACATAATGAGATTTTTCCTATTTAGACTCAAATTATGATTATCCAAGTGGTCTATGGGAGTTGCCCATGGACCACAGAATCCAGCAGCCATGGAGGGCTATGGTCATGATCTGAAGGTCAAAAAATATTTCAAGACTCCATCAAAGATATGTTCGACTTATATTAGGAGAACGAGCCCTATTAGAACTCCTATGAACTACTGAGAAGAAGATTTTTATCCTATTTAAAGAGCTGAGGTGCTATAGAGTAGAAAAGATGACACGTGTGGTATGAGAGGTACCTGAAGAGGCTTAGACAGCTATCAAGAGGAGCTTGATAAAGCATCGAGTACGTGCAGCCCACGAGAGAGAGAAGCAACAGGTGTATAGCATCCAACGAGAAGGCTATGAGGGCAGAGCATCTTGTAGCTTCTGTGGGTCTCCTTGAAATTTTGAGAGAGCTTTTATAAGGATAGCTTCTAGTTGAGAGAGATTTATATACGGTGAGTTGAGAGTGGGTGTTCTCCTCTTGCATCTATTTTTCTTTTTCGTAGTAAAGCTTTGCATGTCCCATGGAGATGAGCCTTTAGCCTAATCCATGTACTTCATTATTTTTTTATTTTATTTCTTTCTTCTTTCTGCCATAATAATTTGATACTAGATTCTTAATAAGCAGTATCAGAGTTGCTGATATCCCAATAGTTTGGTATCAGAGCGAGTTGATACCATAACACCATTATTACTCACTTAATGGAAGGATATGATCTAGTTATCACCATAACTATTTTATTTTAAGGACCTAATAATTTTAGAGGAGTTGATTAATTTGGTTTAAAGAAGAAAGTTAGAGGAATTAGCTAATCATGATCCTCCCACTGACTTCACCAAGTCAAATTAAGGGAGACCATTGATAGGCTGGTCTAAGAGCACCTAAATCAGTCATACTTATTTACCTAACTGACATGGATCAGCTCGAATTATTAAGTGATCTGATCAAAATATAATCTCACCAAGAAGGTCAAGTAAGTGAGATCGATGGGAGGATCTACCAAAGCTTGCCTTAGACATCATCAGAAATGGCTAGGTAAGCAGGCTAACAATTAAAAATCACTGATCTGAATTGCCAGACTTACCTTAGACACCAACTAGTTAATTAGTTTTGATTGGATCAACCTAATAGTTCATGCTAGACCGTGTAGCCAAGAATCAAGTCCATCTTGGTTCTTGTTAAAGAAATGGACTTGACCAACTACAACTATTGTAATTGATCTAAAGAATCCTTGACCTAATCTAAGACAACTATTGATTAGATTTAGTCAATTCTTTAATTAAGTCTATTCTTTAATCTAACCTTATGTCTAACCTAATTAATGGATCTAATTTCTACTAACCCATAAATCCAAATGTTATGATTTGTGTCTTAGGATCTTCAATTCACAATCCTAGATCCTAATCAAAACAACTCGTAATTCTTTATTAAGTTTTGGGCTGAGCATTGAGGTTCAGTATTTCAAAAATAATTTTCATATTTGTAAAATATTTTTACAATATAGTTGTACCAACCAGTTGCATGTTTGATTCATAATCAATATGCAAATAATATAAACATGAAACTACTTTAGATCTAATCTAAACATATTCATATAATTCAAAATTGAAAATATTTCAATTCTAATCAACCATAAATCATCTTAGATCAAATCTAACATATTTATGATGATAAAAATTAAATTAAAATACTTTCAATTAAATCATAAAATTTCTTAGATCTAACCTAAAATTTTATAATTAGGATTTTAAATCAGCATGTACTAGGACAATCTTTTTACTGTAAGAAATAAGGACAACCTTATAAGATCAATTCGTGTAATCTAAAATATTTATTTTTAGATTTAAATAATTTTAAATCTAATAAAATATAAATTAATTTAGATCATATCTAATAAATTTATGATTCACATTAGATCTATACGAATTAAGACAATCTTTACACTGTAAGGGATAAACCTTATAGCAAAATAACCTTATAAATTAGTTCATGTGATCCTTGATTCAATTTTAGATTTAAATATTAGATTATAAATTAGATCTAATCTAAATAAATAATTCATACATGCATAAAAATCATATGATAAGAAACTTGGCTCTGATACCAATTGAAAGAAACAGATATAGGATTTCATCATCAGATTTTGAAACTTTTTCAAAACATGTAGTGGAAGAGATGAACTAATCATATTAATGTTGGGATATTAGCTACTCTGATACTACTTGTTAAGAATTTAGTATCGAGATATTATGACAGAAAGAAAGAAAAAAAATAAAATAAGGACACTATCAAGTATGTGGATCAGTCCAAAGGCTTGCCTCCATGGGGCATGCAAAGCTTCACTATGAAAGAGAAAAATAAGTATAAGAGGAGAACATCCATTCTTAACTTACTGTATACAAATCTCTCACAACTAGAAGCTACCCTCACAAAAGCTCTCTCCAAATTTTAAGGAGACCCTCAGAAGCTACAAGATGCTCTATCCTCATAACCTCTATGTCGGATGCTATACATCTATTACTTCTCTCTCTCGTGGGATATACATACTCGACATTCTACCAAGCTCCTCTCGATGGCTTCCTGAGCCTCTTTACATGCCTCTCATGCCACATGTGCCACCACCTACTCCACATCATCTCAATCCTTTAAATAGGATGAGAATCCTCTTCTCAGTAGTTCATAGGAGTCCTAATAGGGCTCTTTCTCCTAATATGAGTTGAACATGATCTTGATGGAGTTTTAAAATATTTTTCAACCTTTAGATCATGACTGCAGCCCTCCATGACCGCTGGATTCTGAGGTCCATGTGCAACTCTTTAGACCCTTTGGATTAATCATAATTCGAGTCTAAACAAAAAACCCCATCCTGATCTGCTCATCTTCATCAAGCCAGCTCTGTCAGTGGTCGAGCTAGCTCGACTGCGTCTCATCCGAACTCCTATTTTCTATCTACCTGAGAGGGCCGACTTGATTATGGTTCAAGCTGGCTTGATTTCTTTCCAAGCTGACTCAACCCCATATCCGAGCCAGCTCGACTGCTTGATGATTTGATTCTCCTCTGCGGTGGGTCGAATTTGAGGTGTCAAATTCTAACAATCTCCATCTTGACTTGACATTCAGCCTCCACCTAACTTTGAGAGCTTGTGATCCATCTTGCCCCTATATCCTGGGGCACACCTGCTGATCATGGATGGGCAAATGTGGGAGTCAAGCCAGGTCGCTCGATCCTAGCTCCGTCGACTGCTGTGATCTTTTTGATTTGAGACCTACTCAGGATAGCCTCTCACGGTAATAGAAACTTCACTTTGTAACATCACCTCTCATCCTCCAAAGTCTTCTATCTCGTATCCGATCCACCTCCATCTGGAGCTCCATCTTGTATTAGGCTCTCTGACTCCTAAAGCTCTACCTCGCATTAGGCTTCCTACTAGATAGTAATGTCCTCTCATCTTCTTCTTCTCCTCCAATATCATCCTATCACCATGCATGATCTTCAGGATTTCATCACCAGCTACCCACCTATAGCCATTTAAATCCAGTCTGCGCAGTAAGATAAGATTCTGCTTGAAATTAGGTATGTATCAGATCTCTCTCAATCTCCTCACTACACCATCATGTGTCCTCTAGCTGACCATCCCGATACCTCTAATCATATAGCTCGATCTATCTGATAGATAAATAGTATCCCCACTATTCTCTAGAAAGTCAAACTGCTTCTCTCTGTAACAAACATGATATATGCATGCAAAATCTAAAATCTATTACTAGAAAAAAATAGATACCTTGTCAGATATCTTCAGGACATCATTCTCTGACTCGCTACTGGCCATCGCTGTAGTAGCCCTTATTCGAATCTTGAGTTATGGGCAATCCTTAACTTGATGCTCCAACTCGTCGCACCTGTAGCATCTGATCTTGCTTTGGTCTCTCATCTTGGATCTGGATCATCCTTCTCGTGATCCTCTACCACTCTGTCTACTGTCTTCTGCTCCTCTAGAAATCGTCAAAGCTGAGTTACCATCATTTGAGCTCGAAGTTGGGTTCTTCCTCCTAAGAACCTCATTTTGGAGTATTACTGTAGTGACCTCATCCATCTTGATGGTGCTCTTTTCCACTAGAAGAGCAGTCACCAAGGATTTATATGAAGAAAAAAGCGATGCTAGCAAGACTAACATCCTGGTCTTCTCCTCAACTTTTCACCAATACTGAGGAGATCAGTGAGGATCTTTTAAAAGTTGTATAGATGCTTTTACACGCTCTGGCCTTCATCCATCCGTAGTTGGTAGAACTATCTCCAATGAAATAGCATGTTGGTGATCGACTTCGTCATGTACAACTCCTCGAGCTTCGACCATAGTGCCATTGAAAAAGTCTCACCAAGCATGTGGATCACGACATTATCTGCTAGGTACAAGTGGATTATGCTCATCGCCTGCATCTAGATCCACTTCCAATCCTTCACCTCCATGGTAGTTGGCATCTCATCGTTCAAGAGAATGTCGATCAACCCATGTTAGATGAGAACATCTTTTGTCCTTGCTTACCATAAGGAGAAATTATCCTTTCCATCAAATCTATTGATCTCTACCTTGATTGCACTTTCTTCTTCATATTCTTCAATCTCTATCCATTGCTACAATCTACTCTCTAGT
Organism: Cocos nucifera; assembly: GCA_006176705.1. Lineage (NCBI taxonomy): Eukaryota > Viridiplantae > Streptophyta > Magnoliopsida > Arecales > Arecaceae > Cocos > Cocos nucifera. The sequence goes on along the minus strand of QRFJ01000361.1, from coordinate 54,253 downwards.
ACTGTCTGGCTCTGATACTAATCTCTTGGGATATCAGCTACTCTAATACCACTTGTTAAGGATCTAGTACTGAGATATTACAGTAAGAAGAAAGAAAAAATAAAATAAGAATATAATCAAATATGTGGATTAGTCCAAAGGCTTACCTCTATGGGGCATGCAAAGCTTCACTATGAAAGAAAAAAATAAGTATAAGAGGAGAATACCTACTCTCAACTCATTGTACATAAATCTCTCTCAACTAGAAGCTATCCTCATAAAAGCTCTCTCAGAATCCTAAGAAGTTCCTCAGAAGCTATAAGATGCTCTACCCTCACAGTCTCGGTGCTGGATGCTATGCACCTGTTACTTCTCTCTCTCGTAGGTTGCACTTACTCGGCACTCTACCAAGCTCCTCTCGATGGTTGTCTAAGTCTCTCTACGTGCCTCTTACACCACATGCGCCACCACCTGCTCCACAGTACCTCAATTCTTTAAATAGGATGAGAATCCTCTTCTCAGTAGTTCACAGGAGTCGTAATAGAGTTCTTTCTTCTAAGTCGAACATGATCTTAATAGAGTCTTGAAATATTTTTCAATCTTTAGATCATGACTGTAGCCCTCCATGGCCACTAGATCCTGTGGTCCATGTGCAACTCTCATAGATCTTTTGGATTAATCACAATTCGAGTCTAAATAGAAAACTTCATCCTGCTCTATTTGTCTCTATCGAGTTGGCTTTGTCAGGAGTCGAGCTAGCTCAAATGCATCTCGCTCAAACTCGTATTTTCTATTTGCCTAAGAAGGCCAGCTCAATTATGATTCGAGCCAGCTCGATCTCTGCCCGAGTTGACTCGACCCGATATCTAAGCCAGCTCGACTACTTGATGATCTGATTCTTCTTTATTGTGGATCAAATTTAAGGTATCAAATCCTAACAATTAATTCATTAATAATGCATTAAAGAGCCCTAGATCTAGGATCTTATCACATAATTTAAGCATGCTATTGAATCTAAAATTAAAAAATAAGAAAAGATAATGTTGATCAAATCAACATCAAAGCAATATTATACTAGATCTAATCTAGCATCAAAAAGGAGACCGCATCACCCTTACTTTAGCAAGTTAGATTCTTCAACTCGTTGATCCAAAGCTGAGGTTCTCTGAGCTGCACACATGTCCATCCTCTATAGAATATCCACACAAGGCCTCGATCTAAGATTTGAAGTTCGATGATAGAAAATCAGCACAGCATGCTAGTACTATGCTGATTATTTTTCGATGGCTGATATGAAATCTTCTTCTTCAATTCTTGGATCCTCTAATATTTAGAAGAAGAAGAAAGAGATTTGTGAAGGAATTCACCTCTCAAAATCTCATAAAAGAAGGAAGGGATCAAAAAAAAAAAACCACCCTGGAGAAGAACCCCTTCTTCTCCCTTCTTTTTCTCTCACCAAGATACAATAATTTATGTCTCAATGAAGCACCACACCTAGATATTCTTTGCACCCAATCTTTCCACATCCCAAACCTCTCTCTCAGATCTAAAATTTATAGAAAACTCATGCCCTAACTCCCATTAAATAGAGAGTTATGATAGAGTCCTTGTCTAGGTCAAATACCTAGAAAGGCATATCTAATTTGAGCAAGGATTGGGGCACCCGGGCGTCCCCTCCTTTTATTTTTTTGTGGACTCTAAGAAATATGTGCAAATAAGTATTCTATTTTTCATGAAAAAATTAGAGGAAAATTATGTGGTTTGGTATCTTAAAGAATTAAGGAAAGATGTTGTGTCAAACTCTATCCAATAGAGACCTAGGTCAAAATAACTTATTTGTTTTGACCTATTTCATAACTAATTTACTTCTAAAATGGTGGAAGACATAAAAGGGTGTGGATACTCTTTAGAAATAAAATTTTCTATGAAAATTCTAAGAAAATTGATGTGGGGGGCATGAAAAGTAAGGTGGTGCAAGATGGAGAAATTCTAGTCACACTAGGACTTCTAGTTTTGACTTGGTCCAACTTATTATTTAAATCTAATTAAATCAAAACTAGTGCAACCCAATTAGAGATGATCTTAGTCCAACTAAGAGTCTAATTAAATTAAATTAAATTAAATTTAAATTTAGTTTAATTTTTAATCAAATTAAAAATTGGGTGCATAGAAGTTCTGATTGAATAGAGATTTATTCTCCTTTGCAATTGACTCATCCAATAAACTAATTGGACATGATCCAATCAATCTCAAATAAAATCAAATTAAATAATATTTAATTAAACTTAATCTCAGCCCTCTAACTTAATCAAATTAAGCCAATTCATAAATCAATTGCTAATCGATCCTCCTACAATACTTGCACTAGGTAAAATATTGTATTGATTGTTTGACCTTAGAATGATTTAAAATTATTGATCAAATATCCAATCAGATCATGACCTCTTATGTGTGTGATCTCATAGGTTCGAACCTAAGCTAGTAGCATAAAAACAAATTTTTATACCAATCAAAGTGAGCATCTAGCAATGATACCCGACGGTCGGATATGTCGAATGTGTAAAGCAATACTCTTAGAACCCATGTAAATATAATTTTTGTATAATTCATTCTCTTGACCTTAATGCTCGTAGGATAATTCAGAGTTTAACTGTCAACCTAATTAGGTCATTCACATTATATTTCAAAATACCAAATCCATCTCATGGATTATCCTGGCCAAGATTTTTCTAAATTAAAATACAGTAATGCATTTTCTCCAAACCTTTGGAGTGGTCAATCCCATCTTGATCACACACTAACTTCATAAGTATTTGACTATGCCTAGAAATCTTTCATCACTGAATTAAAAATTCAGGTAGTCCAGTACCAAAGCACAGTGAGTTGCTTACAAGCCACCATGATGATTTCAGATCTAAGGGATACTTATATCCATATCCCATCAGAGCAATTCTTGATAGCAGAATGCTTTAAAGTTGATCACGTTTAGTGATAATATATTCTTATATCTCATCTGTATACCATACTAGTATCTCTATACTCCTTGGTTAAGAGGACAACCAATCTATATGGCATACAATGATCTATACTCGATAAATATTATCATCTTGATTAACAACATATCATTTGATCGTGAACAGTTTAAGGAATAATCGATAATTTTTTTTTATCGAAACTAAATAGTCCTAAGAACTTCATCACAATAAATAAAGTTCATTAGAAGATGCAGACTTTATGATGAAAAGCCAGAATATTATTTTATTCAATAATAAATTATTTATAAATACATAATAGTATAACCAACAATAGGTTGACGATTGGCTTTAGGACATAATTTTCAGTAGGATGCTCGTAATAAAGTTTACGAGTCATTTTCAAATATAATTGAAGGCAAAGAAAGAACATTTCATGAGACTCTACTTGGTACATGAGTTGATTATTTGGGACGTTCCATCATTATTGTGGGTCCTTCTCTTTCATTACATCAATGTGGATTACCTCAAGAAATAGCAATAGAGCTTTTCCAAATATTTTTAATTTGTGGTCTAATTAAACAACTATTGCTTCTAACATAGGAATTGCTAGGATTGATCAAGAAAGATTTTTTGTTCTTATTATAAAATCATGATTTGATCCATATACGTTTGGTAAAAAAAATAATCTTCTCCTTTGATCATAAATGGAAAGTGTTTAATTAGAATATGAAAATGTGATTGAATTGGTCTTAGTTATTCTTCAAGATAGAGTGGAAGAAGGGAGAAGATTCTTAAATGAAGAAAAGGATCCAATTACTTTGAAATAATCGAATGAGGAGTCATATGAGGTGAAAATCTCATATATGGTTCTTTCATACCTTCAGCTTCTATTTTCTCTTGATGAAGCTGAGAATTCCACTTCTGGATTTCTTGATCAAGAAAAATTTTAGTTAATTACAAGGCCATTGAACAAGTCAGGAAGCTCTAAAGGACCTAACATCTTTAATTGGGTGTTATCACTAGCCCTTATAGGTTTCCTCTTTTTAGTAGCCACATTACCACCATCAACTGCTACCCCATCAACTCCTAGCTCTATGTCCCATCTACTTTGCCTTTTCTTACTAGAACTCCTTTTCTGTATTTTTCTCTTTCTTCTAATGATTACCATTACTAATCATTGTTATTGGGTTTGTAAAAACCCAAAATTTTATTTCCTTGCATGAATCTTAGAGTAGGTTGTTAAAAAGAAGAAGAAGAAGAAAATGAAGAAGAGGACTCTTGGGAGGTGTCCACTTCTTCTCTCCCTTTTCCATCAGAATCAGGGTCAGCAGGATTCCTAATTAGGCTAGGAATCTTAGCTATAGGAGTTTTCCTTCCCCTCCCTTAGATCTCCACCTAGGGTTCATTGAGAAATGATAGGAACGTGATGTTGTCGTGAAGTGAAGACACCATGTTCATCAGTTTAAATCCGACTTTTTTTAAAATTAAAAGTTATGAAGATAGTGAGTCGGGTCGAATCCATAAAGAGGCAATGATTTAATTCTAAAATCTTTGATTTTTTTTTTTTAAAAATAAGGATTTTTGAAAAAAAATTAAAGTGAAAAATAGATTTATAAATAAAAGCAGAATTTAAATAATGCAAAAATAAGCTTAGAACTAAGATCTATTATTTAGATCTTAGCGGCTACTTGCAATTAAAGAGCAAAAAAGAATAATTAATTTAAAGAGCTAGAATTGAAAAGAGCAATAAAGCTTTTTTTATTAAAATTAAAACTCAAATGAAGAATTTAAATACAAAAAATTAAAGAAAAGAAAAGAGAAAAAATTAGAAGAAGATCGCAGATCAATGTAGGCATGGAGATGGCGTAGAAGACAGACTCTTTTTCTTAGTACTGTAGCTTTGAAGCAACCTTCAATCCTGAGCTTGGCTTCTCTCTCACCAGATCCATCTATTTCTAGAGGCCTGGGGTCCTTTTTATAGAGCTAGGGGGGCTGGAGAGTTTTCTTCTAGGCAATGTGGGACTAAGGGATTCTTTGATCATTGAAATATGGAGAAATCTAAGTGAAAATTGAATTAAAAAGAGTCCTGAATAAATTTTACTACTCTGAATGAAATTTGGCCATTAATAGAAATCCAACGGACCAAAAATCATCAAAATTGGATGTGTATCAGCCCAGATCAGGTCGGATTAAATTCTGGCCGTTCGATCGCTCGTCGATGGAGGAAATCTGGCCACAAATCATGCGTCGGAAGTCCTGATCAATGCCAGGAGTGTTCTGGACCATCGGATCATCTCTTGAATCGAGCGCTATCATTGGATGGTGATCCGTATGAAGTCTGAAGTTGAATCAAATCCGAAAATAACCACAGCCGTTTGATCTTGACTACAAGCTATCGCAGTCGTTTGATCACGCCATTACTGTTCCCATGGACCGCATGGACCGACCGCACCACACATCACAGCCAATCAGCACTCCTGTCATCGAGTGAAAAGACCAAAATATCCTATAAGCTATGATAGATTTTTGTGGGTCCTTTAAGGGTCTAGGTCCGCCACGTGTCATGATGTGATTTGTCGGATTTTGTTGAGCTGGCGGTCCACGCCTGCATGGTGGATCGACTGATGGCTTTCATCGCCAAGTCGGCTTATGTGGCTGGCTTGGCACATCGGCTTGAGCCAGCTGAGCCATTTTCTTTTTTTATTTAATTTTTATTTATTTTATTTTTTTAAAATTCATATCTTCTTCATTTTAGCTCTATTTTGTTTGAAACTTATTTCGTTGTGATCAAAAAAATGAGCTCTTTCTATTGATTATATATTTTTTAAATTTTTATTATTTTTTAATTAATTTTTTAATTAATAAAAATATTAATTTTTTTAAAAATTATATATAAATTAATTTTTAATTAATATAAATTAATTAATAAATTAATATTTTTATTGGTGAATTTATGATACTTATCACACCCCCCAACTTAAGCTTTGCTCGTCCTCGAGTAAAGAAAGAATTTAATTTAGATCAATTACTATATTTCATTGAGATCCTCCTTCACAAAAATAGATCTAGGATTTAAGATCAAAAGTTTAGATAGTATCACTAACTAAGTATTGAATTTTAGAAGTAAATTTCATGGTAGATTAATTAAAAACTTTCTTAGAGTTCATCTAAAGATTTTCAGCATTTGGTTTCATGAATACTAACTTAGCATTTGGGTGTTGATTCAAAGGACAAATGAATCTTCTTTTATCAGCTATTTTGATTAGTTTTCTATATACTCCCAAGTTAAGTGCATGAATTAAGGTAGCTTTCACACTGCTTTCTCTTCTTTTTTTCTTTTTTTTTTTGAAAATTGTGCTAAGCATCCTGGCCTTCCCTTCACCGTTTGATGTGAATTTCTACACTTGTAGAGTTCTAGTTTGGGGCAATCCACGTATACTCTATGTTTTGCACTTTTTATTTAAGCAAGTAGCTCTTTCCTTAAATTCAAGTTTCTTTATTTAAGTTATATATAAACCATCAATTTTTAGTGATAATTAAATCCTCAATTATCCTTATAATCAATACCTACTATGCTTCATTAGTGTGCATGTGCAATTAGAAGTGCTGTTAGCCTTTAAATGACCTAAGTAGGCTGCTAATGATCTGATCAAGTAATCTGCTTCTTAACTCGCTACCATTATTAGTTAATACTTTCTAACTTTATTACTTTTTTTAGTTTATTTTGCTTAAGATTCTCTTTCCTGAAATATGATTTATCGAAAAAAAAGTTTCAAAATAGTTTTAAAATTTGATATATATATATAAATATATATATATATATATATATATTTTATTTTATTTTATTTTATTTTAATTTTTTTTCTTACCCCCTAACTTTAATTGACATTGTCCTCAATGGGGAGGGAGAGCAAATAAAAGGGTGTAAATTATGTTTATTCATTTAGCATGGGTCTTGAAGCTTTTGATCCTTCTTCAGCTTAGCCTAAAAAGAAAATAAACTAAAATAAATAAATAAATAAATTAGATTCAAAAAATATTGGGTTGCCTCCCAACAAGCGCTAAGTTTAAAGTCTTCAGCCAGACTAAATAGTGATAACAGACTAATCGAGATATGATGGTTCATAAAGAACCATGTCTTCCTCCATAGATTATGTGGGTAATCTAAGAATGGTTTCAATCGTTGACCATTAACTTTAGAAACAACACCATTGCTTGGGTTTTCAATTTCTACAGCCCCGTATGAAAAAACTTTTTTAACAAAGAAAGGTCCTGTCCATCTAGACCTAAGCTTTCCAAGAAAAAGATGTAACCTTGAATTATACAATAGAACTTTTTGTCCAGGATTGAAAGATTTTCTATGAATTGCTTGATCATGAAATACTTTCATCCGTTCCTTGTATACCTTGGCATTCTCATAAGCTTCATTTCTCAATTCTTCTAATTCATTGATCTAAAGCTTTCTATGGTTTTTGGCTACATCTAGGTCCATATTTAATTTTTTTTATTGCCCACATGGCTTTATGTTCTAACTCAACAGGCAAGTGACATAGTTTTTCAAACACAATCCTATAGAGAGACATTTCTAGGTTGATCTTGTAGGCAGTACGGTAGGCCCAAAGTGCATCAACTAATTTCATAAACCAATCCTTCCTATTGGCATTAACAGTTTTCTCCAAGATTTGTTTGATTTGTCTATTTGATACTTCAACTTGCCCACTAGTCTGAGGATGATATGGTGTGGCTAATTTGTGGGTAACATTATATTTCTTCATTAATGCGGTAAAGGGTCGATTGTAAAAATGTGTTCCTTGATCACTAATGATTGTTCTAGGAGTACCAAATCGAGAGAGAATATTTTTCTTAAGAAATTTAGCGACCACTTTGCTATCATTAGATTTACATGGAATAGCTTCTATCCACTTGGAAACATAATCAACAGCCACTAAGATATACTCATTTTTGAAGGAATTTGAAAATGGTCCTATAAAATCAATTCCCCAGACATCAAAAATTTCAACTACCAAGATTGGATTAAGTGGCATCATATCTTTCTTTGTAATCCGACCCATTTGTTGGCATCGATCATAATTTTTACAGTACACATGTGCATCCTTAAATAAATTAGGCCAATAAAATCCACATTGAAGTACTTTGGCAGCAGTCTTCTTGGATGCGAAATGACCACCACATGCTTGGTCATGACAAAATGACAGAATACTTTTAACCTCATTATCAAGGACACACCTCCTAATGATCTGATCAAGACACTGTTTAAATAGATATGGATCATCCCAAATGAAATACTTTACTTGAGAAAAGAATTTTGTTTATCCTGACTAGTCCAATGAGAAGGCACTTTACCAATAGCTAAATAATTCATAATATCTGCATACCAAGGTTCAGTGGACACTGACATGAGTTGTTCATCTGGAAAATACTCATTGACAGGTAGTTCATTAGATGGTGCAACTATGATTTAGGACGAGTGATCAGCAACTGCATTCTCTGTCCTTTTCTTATCTTTAATTTTCAGGTCAAATTCTTGAAGGAGCAAGATCCATCAGATTAATCATGCCTTAGCATCTTTCTTTGCTAAGAGATGTCTAGTGGCTGAGTGATCAGTATAGACAATAACATGAGATCCAACCAAATAAGACCTAAATTTTTCTAGGGTAAAGATAACAACTAAGAATTCCTTCTCCATGGTGGTGTAATTAAGCTGCGCATCATTTAATATTTTACTTGCATAATAAATAACCCTCGGCAGTTTGTTGATTTTTCGACCTAAGACTGCACCTACAGCATGATCAGATGCATCACACATGAGCTTAAAAGGTTCGATCTAGATAGGTGGATGAATGATGGGGGCTGAAATGAGTGTCTTTTTAAGAAATTCAAAAGACTCAAGGCACTTAGAAGTAAACTCAAATTTTGCTTCTTTTGCTAATAAGTTCGTCAAAGAATGAGCCACTTTGCTAAAACCGGGTATGAACCTTCTATAAAATCCAGCATGTCCTAAGAATGAACGAATTTCTTTAACAATCTTGGGTGGTGGAGGATTTGCAATCAGGTCAACTTTGGCCTTGTCAACTTCTATTTCTTTCTTTGAAATTACATGGCCAAGGACTATACCTTCTTTGACCATGAATTGACATTTTTTCCAATTAAGAACCAAATGCTTCTTCTTACATCTTCCTAGAATAAGTCTTAGATGGTTTAAGCATTTAGAGAAGCTAGGTTCAAAGACAGAAAAGTCATCCATAAAAATTTCTAGAAATCGTTTAATCATATCGAAAAATATGCTGATCATATATCTTTGGAAGGTTGCTAGAGCATTACATAGTCCAAAGGGCATACACCTATAAGCAAAGGTTCCAAATGGGCAGGTGAATGTGGTCTTTTCCTGATCTTTAGGGGCTATGGGGATCTGATTATAACCAAAGTATCCATCTAAAAAATAATAAAATTCTTGTCCAACTAATTTTTCCAACATTTGATCAATAAATGGCAAAGAAAAGTGATCTTTTTTTGTAGCTGCATTCAATTTTCTATAATCTATATAGACCCTCCACCCCGTTTGGGTCCTAATTGGGATAAGTTCATTAACATCATTCTGGACTACTATTATCCCAGATTTCTTTGGTACCACTTGTACAGGGCTTACCCTGAACTATCAGATATGGGGTAAATAATTTCATTATCCAACAACTTCAGAATTTCCTTTTTGACTATATCCTTCATGGCTGGGTTCAATCTTCTTTGGGCATCTCGAGTTGGTTTAGCCTCTTCCTCTAAGTGTATCCTATGTTGAACTATGGAAGGGCTTATTCCTTTAATGTCTACCATGGTCCAGCCTATTGCTTCTTGATTTTCTCTTAAGACTGATAATAATTCCTCTTCTTGGTTAGGATTTAGGTCTGATGCAATAATTATAGGCAAGGTTTTTTCTAGACCTAAATATACATACTTGAGGTACTCAGGGAGAGGTTTCAACTCTACTTTGGGTGCCTCTTCTTTTGATGACTCAGGTGATGATTTAGTCATTTCTATGGGTGGTTCAGTGGGAGGCTCCCATCTCTGGCCATTTTTATTATCTTCAAGTATTTTATTTATGTTCTGACATTCATGGGTTGGCCAGATACTAGATTCAAGATCGACTTTCTCATCGCTAATGTCTATGGGTTCATAAATTTCATGTTGGACTATACTTACATTAGCATGCTTAGCAGATTTCTGTTCCAAATTGAAAATATTCAGATCGATGGTCATGTTTCCAAAAGATAGTTTCATAAGTCCATTTCGATAATTGATTTCTGCATTAGCAGTAGCTAGGAATGGTCTTCCTAAAATCACTGGGATTTGACCTTAGGATTTGATATTGGCTCAGTCTCCAAAATGACAAAATCGACTGAAAAGATAAAACTTCCAACCTTAATCAAAATATCTTCTACCATTCCCTTGGGGATTCTGAAAGATTGGTCTGCTAATTGTAATGTGATCCCTGTTGGCTGAAGCTTTCCCAATCCTAATTGCTTATAAACTGAATAGGGCAAAATATTTACACTAGCTCCTAAATCAAGTAATGCCTTCTCAATGTGGGTTTCTCCTATGACATATGAAATTATGGAAGAACCTGGGTCCTTGTACTTTATAGGCATATGACTTAACAAATATGAACTCACACTTGCTGCTAAGAAAGCTCTCTTTGGTACACTAGTCATCTTTTTCTTGGTGCAAAGATCTTTTAAGAATCTGGCATAAGTCGAAACTTGTTGGATCATGTCTAGTAGAGGAATGTTTACTTGAACTTGCTTAAATATCTCTAACATTTTGTCTAAATGTTTTAATTATTTATTAGACCTTAATCGATTCAAGAAAGGAGCTCTAGAGATTGTGGTCATCTGGTTTGGTGCATTATCAGTTTCAGGAACTTGAGTTTGTAAGGTAGATTATTCATTAGGTGGCTCAAAAGACTCAGCACTCGAGTCTTCTCTAGTGTCAAGTGTATTTACCTTATTATCCACTTATTTTTCTAATCTCAAGGAATGAATAGCATTAACTTGATTAACCTGATTTTCTTGGGATGGTCTACCATTTGATTTCTTAGGTTGGGCTCAGGTTGGCTAGGTAGCCTACCTCATTCACGTTCACTTATGGTAGATGCTAGCTGACTCACTTGCATTTCTAAGCAGACTATGGCCTGAGAATTTGAATTCAGAATTTGGCCCATGGTTTGCATGAAATTGCTTAAGGTGGTATTGGTGTCAGTGTTAGATTTGGCTAGGGCTTTCAGGCTTTTCTCTAAAGAAAAAAATTTCTTTTCATTAATATTAAAGCCTGGTGGTGGCAGGGTGTTTATCATAGGATTAGGCCTTGGGTTCTACTGATCGAAACTTGGACCGCCTACGTTTGGATTTTGTGACCATGAAAAATTTGGATGATTCCTCCAACCTGGGTTATAGGTGGGTGCATAGGGATTGTTCAATGGTCTCTGATATGTAGCATTCACTTATGCACATCCATTATCTGATTGGTTCACAATGAGGGAACATTCCTCAAGGACATGGTCTGGTGCATTACATCTATTGTACATGGGTGTAGATACTTGGTTCACACTAGCTGATCTCTGAAGTTCTAAGGCCTCTAGCCTATGTGTCAAAGTTATAATTTTGGCTTCTGCAGCTAGGGAGGTTTGAATTTGGTATATTCCACCTCTTGAAGGTGTAGATTTTTCTGGTTTCCTAGTTGTTTTCCATTGCAAACTTTTTTCGGCTAGGTCTTCTAAAAATTGCCAGGCTTCATTTAGTTCTTTGTACATAAATTATCCCTGGCACATGGATTCTAGCATTGTTCTGAAATTTGAATCTAACCCTTCATAGATTATTTGGCATAGTCTCCAAGTTTCTATTGCATGATGTGGGCATTGGGTCAAGAGGTTTTTGAATCGATCGAAGTATTTCCAAAATGATTCACTAGCTAGTTGATAGAATTGGTTTTTTTCATTTCTAATTCTAGCTATTTTATGATGAGAAAAATATTTTTTTAAGAATATTCTAACAAAGCCCTTCCAAGTCATGATAGATTGATTTGGAAGACTATAAAGCCACTTTTTGGCATTATCCTTAAGGGCAAAATTGATTAATCTCAGTTTGATTTCATCCTCTGATAATTGTTATAGTTTCATGGTTGCACAAACCTCTTCAAATTTCTTAATGAATATATGCATCCTCTATTTCCGTGAATTTTGGAAGCATGTTAATGATTTGAGGTTTAATTTCAAAATTGTTTGCGATGGGTTGGAGCAACCTGATACAAGAGGGTTGGATGGAATTAACTGGATAACATAAGTCCTTAAGGGTTTGAGGCTGAGGCTGATTTGCTAAATCCATTATGGATGTTAAGGTTGTAGGGTCTGAAACAGGAACTAAATCCATTTTGACTAGTCGATCTGATATCCTTCTCCAAATGGATGTTGGAGAATTCATTATATTCTCAATGTCCTCAATCTTTTTTTTTATTTTATATATGTATTTTTTTAAACTTTTATTTTTTAGTTTTAAGTTAATTCACCATTTCCATACCCTAGGACAACCATGCAACATAACTTTCCGTTATGCCAGGACAACCTTATGTCAGGGCAATAGAGATTGAAAATACCTAAAGTAAAAAAATTTTATTTTCAAACAAGTTTCAAATAAATTAGTCTTAACCTAAGATCAGCCTAGACCTAGATAGCTCATAACTATTCCAAGTCAGTCTTCGAGCACTCCAGGTGTAGGATCAACCAATCAATTGGTCAGGTAAGTGTAAGATCGGTGGGAGTCCCCCAGTTGCTTGCCTTAGACACCAATTGTACTTGGCCTGGTAAGCAAACGGAACCAATTAAGTAACCACCTTCCTTCGGACCTAGTCGTCCCTGAACCACTTTTCTAGACACCAATTAAATTGATTAATCCAAACCCATTTCAACTCTAAGGTTTCCTTGTCCTATTGAGCTCGAATATCCTTAAGGGTTGATGTCTAATTGATTTTAAGAGTTAAGATTTGGGTTAATGCAATATGAGGGTTGGTTGTTTATGGGCTAAGAAAGGATGATTAAATCCTCACCTTATCTTGTTTAATGGGTTGTACCCTTAAATTGATTCAATATGATATACATATTTAGATTTTCAAGCAAGAGGTTCTATGCAATTTAAACTAGATGCATGCAACTAATTGAATTCTGAAAGCCTTACCTTGCCTCTAGTAATCACCAAAAAAAATAAATTAATTAAAATTGATATGATGGATGCTCTAAATAATTAGGATTTCTAATCTTGTGATGAGATTTTTAATTAGGTTTAAGTAGATAATTTTTAATTAATTAAAAAAATAAAGCAAATATTAAAAATAAGGAAAGAGATTTAGGGTTTAGGAATGATCTCACCAAATAGGATTGAAAGTTTTGTTCGTGCCCTAATCTTCTTTATTCTTTTCTCTTTTTTCTTCTTTTTTTTTCTACAAAATAAACAAGAAAAATATTAGTAGGCAATAAAAAAATAAAGAAATGAGAAAATTTTAATTTTTATACCTCCCCGGCAACGGTGCTAAAACTTGATAGGAACGCGATGTTGTCGTGAAGACACCGTGTTCATCAGTTTAAATCCAACCTTTTTTTAAATTAAAAGTTATAAAGAGAGTAGTGAGTCGTGTCGAATCCACAGAGAGACAATGATTTAATTCTAAAATTTTTAATTTTTTTCTTAAAAAAAGATTTTTGAAAAAAAAATTAAAGTGAAAAATAGATTTATAAATAAAAGTAGAATTTAAATTATGCAAAAATAAGCTTAGAACTAAGATCTATTATTTAGATCTTAGCGACTACTTGCAATTAAAGAGTAATAAAGAAAAATTAATTTAAAGAGTTAGAATTAAAAAGAGCAATAAAGCTTTCTTTATTAAAATTAAAACTCAAATGCAAAATTTAAATATAAGAAATTAAAGAAAAGAAAAGAGAAAAGAAAACTAGAAGGAGATCACAGATCAGCATAGGCATGGAGATGGCGTAGAAGACTGGCTCTTCTTCTTAGTACTATAGCTTTGGAGCAACCTTCAATCCTGAGCTTAGCTTCCCTCTCACCAGATCCATCTATTTCTAGAGGCCTGGGATCCTTTTTATAGAGCTAGGGGGGCTGGAGAGTTTCTTCTAGGCAATGTGGGACTAAGGGGTTGGATTGAAAAGAGTCCTGGATGAATTCTACTATTTTGGATGAAATCTAGCCATTAATAGGAATCCAACAGACCAAAAATCATCAAAATTGGATGTGCATCAGCCCAGATCAGGTCAGATAAATTCTGGCCATCCGATCGCTCGTCGATGGAAAAAATCTGGCCGTAAATCATGCGTCGGGAGTTTTGATCAATGTCAAGAGTGTTTTGGACCGTCGGATCATTTTTTGGATCGAGTGCTGCCGTTGGATGGCGATCTGCATGAAGTCTGAAGTTAAATCAAATCCAAAAATAACCACAGTCGTTTGATCTTGACCGCAAGCTACCGCAGTCGTCCGATCGTGCCATTACTGTTCCCATGGACCATGTGGACTGACCGCACCACACACCATAGCCAATCAGTGCTCCTGTCGTCGAGTGAAAAGACCAAAATATCCTGTGAGTCATGATAGATTTCTATGGACCCTTTAAGGGTCTAGGTCCGCCACGTGTCGTGATGTGATTTGCCGAATTCTATTGAGCTAGCAGTCCACACCTGGATGGTGGACCAGCTGATGGCTTCTATGGCTGAGTCGGCTTATATGGCTGGCTTGGCACATCGGCTTGAGCCGTTTTTCTTTTTTATTTAATTTTTATTTATTTTAGTTTTTTAAAAATTCATATCTTCTCCGTTTTAGCTCTGTTTTGTTCGAAACTTATTTCATTATGATAAAAAAAATGAGCTCTTTCTATTGATTATAAAATTTTATTTTTTAATTTTTATTATTTTTTAATTAATAAAAATATTATTTTTTAAAAAATTATATATAAATTAATTTTTAATTAATATAAATTAATTAATAAATTAATATTTTTATTGATGAATTTATGGTACTTATCAAGGAAGCACCATAAGTTTAGAGGAATTTCTTGAGGTTTTCCATGGCTTGCTGCTGGAAAGGGATCATTGGAACCTAGTCATAAGGCCTGTCGGATCCTAATAAGAGATCTCAGCCCCTCTCCTTTTCCTTTTTGAGATCCTTCCACTGTTTGAAGCTGGCAAATCACCATAAATCATCTCAAATAGGGTCATCCTTATTTCTTTAAGGATTTCTCCAAATACTATCAATGACAGCCACTATTTGGGTTATTGCCAGGGTCATGGCTTCATTGCTGCCGATAGCCACCATGGGTGGTCGACCTTGGTCTTCCACAGCCATGCATAAGAGAGGGAGAAGAGAGGAAATAAACCCCCTATTTTGAGATGGGAGGAAGGAAAGAAAAGAGGCTTCATCTCTCTCTTCTCTAGTTATAATTATTTATTTATTTATTTTCAATGGATTATGGGAAATTTAGAAAGGGAATTTAGATTTTAAAATTTTGGGGACAAGGGTGTGGAGCCTGATGAACCTGGATAGAGGGTTCTCGATATTTAATTTGATTTATTTTTGTAATATTAATTTGAATAATATAGAAGAATAATTTATTACATAAGAGAATATTGAGCAGGGTTCTTGACATCTAGGTCATAAACATAGCGAGTTCAATTTGACGTTAATAGAGGTAAGAATTTATGAACATTGATTTGTCTATTTATATAAAAACTATTTTATGTATTAGTGATTTTGATCCATATATTTTTGATAGTGACATGTTATGTAGTTAATTGTTAAGTATATATTTATAACTTATTCAATGTTTTATATTATATATCATTGATTCTAATTTAGATGGATTTTAATAATCATGTGCATCAAAATATTTTACAAAAGGGATGTGATCTTGAATTTCAATACCTAACAAGCCAGTAATTGAGTTGTGTGACTATATGTGGGGTTATGGTGCTCTGGACTAGCCACTTTATTGATACCTACCCACAAACTTGAAATGTGATCGTAGTAGTTTAGAGTTAAGCATTTGTGGTCTATTGGGTTAGTCATTTTATTACTGCCTTCCCATGGGCTTGAAACATGGCTATAGTAGTTTAGGTTTAAGCACTTGTGATCCTCTAGACTAGCTACTTTATTGCTGCTTTCTTATGGGCTCAGAATATTATGTGATAGTTCAGAGTTAAGCACCTATGGTCCCTTAAACTAGCTATTGTCTTGGTGCCTACCCATAAGCTTGAAGCGTGGCTATGGTGGTTCACTAGACTAGCCACTTTTTTACTCTTTGCATAGATGATTGTGGTAATTCATAAGACTTGCCATTTTTGGTTGCCTTTTTATGGGCTTGAAACATGGCTATGGTAGTCTAGAGCACCTTAACATGATTAGATCTGATGTACGTGGATTTAAAATAATTATATGATATGGCTTATTGTATAAAAAGATATTCTTTATGCTTGTTTTACGAATCTGATATCTTTTGATATGAGATTGATATAAGTAACAATCATTATTATTTCTTATTTATTATTACTATATTGATGTTGGTGTATAAAAAAGTTCATCCTCCTCCATTTCTTGTTTTTCCTTAAAGTTTTAAGATGCTCATGATTGGCTATGGTTTGGATCCGTGGGTAAATAGATGACTAAATAGAGCATCATTGATACCTAATCGGATGATTGAAGGAATTAAATTTACACTTGTGTAGATTTTGCCAATTGTTATGAAATTTGATCATTCTTGTTTATGGGCGTGGAATATTTGTTGTGAATTGAGATCAATAGTACTCATGGAAAGTTAAGGTTATAATGAATTTTAAGACCTTGCATATTCTTTAGAATCATGTCCTAAGGAGTGTGCGGCCACCATGTATCTGATCTGAATGCTGGTTTCAGGATATGACAGGTTTTGTCCTAGAGATCAATGCCTGAAGATCCGGCATATAACTCTGGCTAAAAGTCCTGGTCCCGCTTTTGCCTCTTCTTTCAGTGCATGCTTTTCTAATGCATTCGCGAATCTTCTCTTCTTCTCTGAACTCGATAGAGTAGAGTTTGACTAGTGTTCTTCACTAAAAAAATGAAATAATTTTTCATTATCTCAATTGAAGTAATGAGCCTCTCAATATGGGAGACTCATTACTTCAACTAGTCCCCATGTTCTTTGAATGAATCTCTTAGTTGTTGAGAGAGTTGTCCAAAAGCAGTATATAAGGCATTTTCAGTAAAGCTTACAAGTAAACCAAATACGGAGATGGCAATTGGGGTTGTTGTTTTCAATTTTAGATAATTTCAAGATCATAATGGATCTATGATAAGATCATTTATTTACAACTACAATGAAATGGTATGCAAAGTCAATAGATCTCAACCAATGAATAGTACTTATGGCTACACAAACTATTGAGGGTAGTTCTAGATCTAGGCCAAGATGAACTACTGTAGGAAATTTATTGAAACTATTGAATTCAGAATATGGTAGAATAGCACCAAGCTGGGGGACTACACTTATAGGGGTTGCAATGGCTTTATTTGTATTATTTCTATCTATTATTATGAAAATTTATAATTCTTCCATTTTACTAGATGGAATTTCAATGAGTTAGGTTCATAAGAACTAGAAAGTCCTAGTTTTTCAATTAAAAAAATTACCTCATGGAGAGTTAGCTGCACCTACAAATGATATAAATACTATACTATTGTTGCTTTAGCTTTACCCATATCAGCGGCATATTTTTATGTGGGTCTCACCGAAAAATGATTGGGTTATTTCAAAAAATACATTCAACCAACCCTTAAAAGATTTTACAAAACCTTAATCTCTTAGTCTTCAACTTTTCGAGAATATATTGGCTGATGAATTAGTAGTTATTGTTCTTGTTTCTTTAGTCCCTTCGGTAGTTTATGCTTTTTGGATTATTTACATATGGTATTCAAACTCTTATTTTTGCAATGTTAGCCATTCATTTTTACTATCTTCACTTGCATCAGAAACATTACCAGCTCCTTGATGTATTTCAATATGCTCAGTAGTGGGTCTGTTTAAATTATCCAAACTCAGATTGAATGGTGTTGAGGCTATTCTATCGATCTTGAAAAGAAGGTGGCTGGCTTGCAACAACACCACAAGGTTATTGACTAGGGAAAAAAGGTTGATGGTGATCTAGGAGAGAAGAAGGTGACTAGATTAGTGGCAATGGTTGATCGAAGGAGAGGAAGTGGAATATATGGAGTTAGAGAAGGTTCATCAGTAGTAGTGGTGTGGAGGTAGAAGAGAGGAGGCCAAGCCACTGATCCATAGTGATGATGGTAATGAGGAAGTCATGGGTGGCAAGATAGTAGTAGAGGATCAACATAGGGTATATATGTCCCCGGCTAGTGAACAATAGCACCATCAAGAGTTGGCAATAGCAACGATAGAAAATTTGGTTCTCATGGGCGGATCCATTTGGAGTGGGCTTTATGAGAGTTTTCTTTAATCACTGTATTAGAATTTTGCTATTATTCTCTATTCTTTTAAATCCTTCATTTTTGGGGATTTGGGTTGTATCTTTTGTACGAAAGAATGTTTGATCTTCTTTCACATGTTTTATATATAGCTTTCAAAGCATGATGTTACATTCATGATTTGTGCTGTAAATGGAAGAAAAAAATTTATTGTGCTTTGAAAGCTTTGCAAAGGCACAAATTAATAATTGAGGTTGTAAAAAAAGATCAATCATTCTTTTCGCACAAAAGATACAACTTGAACCTCTTTGGATGGAGACATGTATTGCATCTTTCGCATGAAAAGAAGGATTCACATTCCTTCGAGCGAACCCACCATTGGATCATGCAATGGATGCTTTAAGATATGTGCATCGGATGATACAAAATCATAGTGCTTAAAAACCTATACGCTGCACGAATCAAAAGATCAATGCCATGAAAGAAGATTGACCATTCTTTCATGAAGGATACAAAATTGGCTTCTCAACTCCCAAATGAGAACATAGGTTATCAATTTTGATTTTGTATTATAATTTTTTTTAATTTTATTGTTTATTTATATAATATTTTACTTTTAATTCCTTGCTCTGTTCACAGATATTGCTTATTGTTTGGGTTGACCCTGATCTAACATCATTTTGGACCAATTAACCGAATTATCGGCTTGGTTGGGTCTGAAGCCCAGGTCACGGTTTGGTCTGAAGTCCCGACGACGAAACACCCCACGCACGGCACGAATAATAAACCAATCGCCCGGCCGAACGCTCCAAACTATTCGGACACCCCAACTTCCTTTTCTTCCCGTTCCTCCTATTCTTGTTTAACGAAACTTTCAGAAGAGCCGCGGAGGGAAACCAGAAACCAGAGAAGAAGAACGGAAAAAGAAGCGAACGAGAGGGCGGATAGCTAGGGTTTCCTCTGTTGCCCTTCTTCTTCTTCTTCCCTTTGTTGCAGCTTTGGTGACTGGATCTCGCCTACGGTGGTGAATCTGAGCAGCGACCTGTAGTCACCGACTGATCGCCTCCATTCGTTCTTCTCTTCGGTTCTGTCGAGCCAGGAAAGAAGAGGAGGAGAACAAACCATGGCATCGATGCATTATGTCGTAGTTCCTCAGCATCAGAGAGGTGAGATGGAATTCGAAGCCCACCTCCTTTAATTCATCTCTTTTTATCTCTTAGATGGGTTTCTTGAACGGTTTTGTGAGAGAAAGCCCTTTTCTTGATGGCATTTATTAGGGTTTTCTTGCGTTTCTTTGTGGAAACATCTTTTCCTTGCTTTCTTTTCCACCCTCCACCCCGTCCTCTCGAACCATATCTATCTTGATGGTGTTTATAGGGTTTTCTTTTGTTTCTTTGTGGAAAGATCTTTTCTTTGCTATCTTTCTCCCCCAACTTCTCGAACAATATCTATCTTGATGGTGTTTATAGGGGTTTCTCTTGTTTCTTTGTGAAAAGATCATTTTTTTTTCCTTCTCCTGCCCCCTCCAACCCTGCACCCTCTCTGATTTCTTTGGCCTTTCTTTCTTCCTGCTGTGTCTGATTTGGGGTTCCTCACGTTAAATTTGGTGGTAAGATCTTTCCATGTACCTTTGTTTCTTCTCAAGGGTTGGGGATTTCTGAAGCTTTTACCGAGTTTGTCTTTCCCAATTCTTCTGCATTCCAATGTTAGGGCTCTTGCTCTTCTACATGCCGTACAAGCAAAAGGTTCAATAATGAATTACCAAGTTTTGGCCTTTGTTCTATTGTTTCTTTCTTTCCTTCTTTAGGATTTTTATTTGTCTTCTCCTCTATGTTAATTCTTCTGATTTATGTCCTGTGTCATTAGGTGATGACCCTATTCCCACTGTCAAACAGAAAGCGGCAGCTGGAGGAGACAGAAAGAACCGTCGAGCACGAGGAGACATTGGAAATCTTGTAATGGTCCGGGGTGTTGAGGGGTAAGGATGTTTCAGCTACAATAGCTCAGTAGTTACAAAAAAATTTTGTGATTTTTTTTTTTTAATTTAAATCTTTTTTCTTGTTTACAGGAAACCACAGCCTCAGATCTCTCACCCTGTGACCAGGTGGACTGCAGCCTCTACGTTGTTTAAATTACTTCAAATGCATTGCTTTAAGTGGTCTAAAACATCTAATACATTCTTTTCTTTCTAGAAGTTCTGGTGCTCACCTTCTGGTGAATGCACAATTAACTGCTGTGGCCACTGCTGATAAGGTATAAATGGTGGTCTTTATCAAGTTTTCACTTCAATGAGCCCATTTTCTTCTATCACAATATCTAGTTATGGACTGAAATTGAATTCCACCTTTGTGATTTTCAGAATGCCAGTGGTTGTAACTGCCGATGTAGCAGTGGGAAAGGGCTGTGCAAAGGCAATCGAGCCAAAAGTTACTGTTAAGCCCGAGCCTGAGGAAATTATCGAAATCAGTCCTGACACATATGAACCAAAAGATCAGGTTCACGATATTGATGCTTTGGATGCCAATGATCAGTTAGCTGTCGTGGATTATGTTGAAGATATCTACAAGTTTTACAAACTTGCTGAGGTATTATATAATTCCTCCATTTGAATATCCATTGCATCCATTTATTTTACCTATTTTAGCTGACGAGTGCTTGTTCCTTTTGCTAATTCAGAATTCTAACCGACCAAATGACTACATGGACTCCCAAGTTGAGATCAATGAAGAGAAAAGAGCTATTCTGGCTGAATGGCTGATTGAGGTACACCATAAGTTTGGGCTGATGCCTGAGATCCTTTATCTCACATTTTACATAATTGATCGGTACCTTTCCATGGAAACAGTCCGAAGGAGGGAGTCGCCTCTTGTGGGTGTGAGTGCGTTGCTCATTGCCTGCAAGTATGAGGATATACGAGCTCTAGAGGTACTAATTATGTTGTTTTATAGATAAAAATGTTCTTTTTATTAGTATTATTACGATTACTGAGTACTGGAAACTGGGTTGTGGTTGAGAGCAGGTCAGCAACTTCATATGCATATTGGACTGTGCATATAGCAGAGAGCAGATATTGAGCAAGGAGAAAGAAATTCTGAACAAACTTGAATGGAACTTAACTGTTCCCACGCCCTACATGTTCCTCGTGCGTTTTCTGAAAGCAGCCATGTCCGATAAAGAGGTGAGAACAATAGATGCTTTGACTTTGTGTGGTCTTTAGAATTGGCAATTTCAGTCTGATAGTCTTATTCTTTTGTTTATACTTGCAGATGGAGCACATGGCCTTCTTCTTGGCTGAGCTGGGTTTGATGCATTACTCAATGATCATGTACTGCCCATCCTTGATCGCTGCTTCAGCTGTCTATGCGGCACGGTGCACACTCAAGAAGACTCCCTTCTGGAGCGAAACACTCAAGCATCACACAGGCTTCTCAGAGCCACAGTTGCTGTTAGTATCCACTAACTTGACCTCAGAAATCTACAGAACTTGTTATATTATCCCTATATTGTATCTAAAGTATTGAGCTTGATCACCGAACCAATTTCCATGGTTGGACACAGGGATTGTGCGCAGCATCTAGTGAGCTTTCATTCCAAAGCAGCAGAGACTGAACTGAAAGTAGTGTTTAGCAAGTACTCGAGCCCTCGATGTGGTGCTGTTGCCTTGCATCCTCCTGCTACTGAACTGCTCGATGAGCTGATGGCAGCTTTGATACATGACTGGGTCGTTCAACAACTGGGTCGGGTTGGATTTAAGTTCTGACTTATTGTTTTCATTTTTATTTCATTCTGAATTTTGCACAAAGATTGTATAGGGTCATGAAGAGAAAAGGGGCAAGGCTGAAGGCAGATCATCTTTTTGATGATGACATCTGTTGTTATGTGCTTTCGGGTCCCTACTCTTTCTCTTTTCTTTGTACTAATGACAGTGTGTGGATATCTCTAATCTTATGAGTGAACTGATGTTTTGCCACATCTTATAATATATCATGTTTTTTAGTAGTGCTGATTTGTTCTACCATGTGCCCTGTTGCTGGAATTAAATTACTGCATGGAACTTTGATGATGATGGAAGATCTGCCTCCTTATAATCTGCTTTATTTTCTTATTGCATCTTTTATTTGCGCGCTGGGTATATGATGACATTAATCCTATAAGAGTCCCTTATAAGTATTGAGAGGGATGTTTAGGACAGAAAATCTGCTCTAATTTGGTTTCAAATTTTTTTTTCTCGATCAGAATTATGTGCATTATCTTAGAGATTCTTAACCGAATAATATTTTGAGATATGTTTGAAATTTTAACAAGCTTTTATTTCAGTAACTGTCAGAACTTAAGTGCACATCATCGATACAGGAGCTTCTTTCAAAACAACCAGTTTTTCAGGGACTGCTATTTAATGGCCTAGTTTATTTTCTAACAAACTGGATTAAAATTTGATTTGGGAGCTTGTCTTGTGAACTGTGTAATTACAATAAAAAATTGTAACAATTTCTAGATACGGCATTTAATCCTCTTAAAAAATCTGTTGAATGCGAAAATGGATGTTGATAGCACATATTGGACTGAATTTTGATGATATGAACTGTGTTTCAATGAGGTTCTAAATAAGTTTTATTTTATTTTGGGATATGTGTAAATGGAACGGAGATGAAAAGATTTCTGATTGGGCCCTCAAGCACCTGCCCAAAGCGGAGATCAGGGGAGATGGCACCTGATTGTGCTTCCGATCGCGAATGCCGGACGTAAGCAATCGGATGACAAACTATTGAAATAGCAAAATAAATAGACCGCCCTTCAGTGCAATCCCTAAATGACATCATTGATGAGCTAGTAGTAAATTATCAGTGATGGATCACTGATGGGAGGATCATTGTAAGAAAAAGATCTAATAAAAAAATTGTTTCATCCCGTCAACTTCTCTATTGTTATTATCTGATTTCTCCCCTGCTAACTATTTTCAGTGCTTTAATTGGTTTTAGTTGATGAGAAATTATTATCTAGATCTGGTCTACCACATTAGCCACCTGATGTGCTTCGAGTGATTGGGATATGAGTAGGCATCGCCCTGGACTTGCTCATAAACTTGGTCAACTCGGTTGAGGCTTGGACGAGAATGCGCTGCCTTGACCCGCCCATCCGAAACTCGGTGAGTGACCAACCAATGCTGCTGCAATGGGTGGGCAATGGAGGCTAACAACCCTGAGGAGAGGGTTGCCATCTACGCGACTGCCATGATGGCTTTCCTTGATGGCTGTGTCGTAATAGTTCTCCTCTTTTGTCCCTTCCGGGATAAGATGCTTTGGTCATGGACGATACACCTGCAACCAAAATGGATCATCCGCACGATAACCTCGTCTTTCATTATTTACCATGAGGTTTACATTCAAATTTAGCAGCATGGCAGGAAAAATAATTATTTTTTTCAAATGGCCAACTAAATAGATAAGTCTTCAAAATTTCCTTCAGTATCCTTCTAAAAATCAATGATTAGATTAGGAACTTGTACCTGGATATTTTATAGGGATGGCAATAGGTTGGGTCGACCAATATCCATACTTACCCCAATATGAAAAAATCCATACCCATATCGATCCTGTACCCATCTTTGGTTGAGTCAAGTCGGATTGGTTCGGGATCGGATCTAAAAATTTCCCTCAAATTCTCTTCTATGGTTCTATCAAGATTAAACTTTCAAAATAATTTTGAGAGAAAAAACTCTCAAAACCTCCTCGATTCGAACCCTCAATCTCCCTCAAATAAACACCTTCCCTACATATCTCCAAGAAAGAGGATAAAATAACTGAAAATAGGTGAAAAGAGAAAGAAATTATGGGAAAGGGTCTTATCTTTTAATTTTTTCCATCTTTCCTTTTGTTTTCATTGATTTTTCCTATTTTTTTCCATCCTCAAGGAATCTCGATCGAATGGAAGGCTTGGAGTGGTCAAATATACCCATCGATTCAGGCCGATCTATTCGACGAACAGGCAAACGACACTCGATCCGGTGAATAGAACCCTAGTTGCCCCCTCCCCTTGAGCGAACGGTCCCAATCTTGCTTCCTCTATGCTGCCGGCACCCTCTTCATCCACAACCAAGCCGCTACTGGCACTAGCAAGATCTAATCATTTTCTCTCCATCGTTAGTACCCTTTGTGTCCACCACCAAGCCCTCGCTAGGTCATTGCTAGGATTTGAGTGTCGAGGTTAGGAGAGGGGTGGTGGCCCATTGGGCTCTCGCTAGGATTTGGATGTTGGGATGGGGCAGAAGTGGCTGAGTGGGGACCCGTCAGGCCACCACTAGGATTTGGATGTCAAGATGGGTGGGGGGGAGGGAGTGGGGACCCGAGGGAGTTTGGATTTTATTTAAATGAAAGAAGAGATATTATCGGGGCAGGCTCAGGATGAGGCATATCATTATCCATATCCAACCCAAATTCACTTCAATAATTTTTATACAATCTGTACCTACCTCGCCTCTTAATCGGGTCAGATAAAATTTGCCCCATTCTAGTTAATTAGGTCAGGTTGGATATCTGGCAGGTCGGAAAAAAATACCACCCCTAGATATTTACCAAAAAAGGAAGAGAAAGAAATGAAGCAAATCTCAAGCCATGATTAATGAGCTACCAATTTGATAGCAAACCTTATTTGGTGGCAAAGCAAGTAGACAACCTTTGAATAGAATCTAACATAAATAAACTTGGGTCACTAGTAGAGATCTTTCTTACGCATAATCCTAAATCATCAAGATATTGAAAGATAATTCACTAAAACTAGATGGTCATTGAAGGTAAAAATTATAAAGATATAATAGCTTCAAATTTAAGCTATTATATTTAGATCTCAGAAGTCTTAAAAATATCAATTAGCTACAAAAATTTTAAATTTATTAAAATATAGCCCAACCATCTATTTGTATCTTAACGCCATTAATGTAGTAAGAAAAAGATAAAAGAACCTTAATTTAGAGTGGTTATCTTTCATTATTCATCTACTTGCATACAGATCTCAAATCACTTCATTCTTTGTACTCCATCCACTTGCATAAATTTTAAAATATTCCATCCTTTATCATCCATCCACCTACACAACTATCAATGAGCTCTATTCTCTATCATTCATCCACCTACATGGATCTTAAAGTCCCCAACCTCAATCATCTATCTGCATGCATATATGTAGAGTTCTACTCTTTGTCATCTATCCATCTGCATAGATTTTAAAGCACTTAGTGTATGATCTATTTGTCAGCATAGATTACGAAGCACTTCGTTTACCATCCATTCGCTTATATAGATCTCAAAATATTCCATCTTCATCCATTTAGCTACATAAATCTCAAAGTGCTTCATCTGCTTGTATAGTTCTTGAAGCACTCTATCCTCGATCATTCAACTACTTGCATAAATCTTGAAGCACTTCATTCTCTATTCATTTATCCATCGATGCAAATCTCAAAGCTCTCTATCCTCTATCATCCATTCGTCAGCACAAATCTCAAAGCACTCCATCCTCAATCATTTATCTGCTAATATGGATTTCAAAATGCTCCATCCTTTATCGTCCATCCACTTGCACAAATATCAAAATGATCTATCCTACATCGTCCATCCATCTGCATAGATCTCAAAATACTTTATCTTCCATCATCCATTCGTATGTACAGATCTCAAAGCACTACATCTATTGTCATTCATTTGTTTGTACAAATATCAGAGCATCCATCCTTTATCCTTTATCTGCATGCATTGAACTTAAAGCCCTTCATCCTCTATCATCCATTTAAATGGATCTTAAAGTGCTCCAACTTTTGTCATCCATCCACCTACAGAAATCTCCAAATACTCCATCCATTGCTATATATCTCAAAGTGCTACTCCCCCCCCTCTTCTTTCAATTCCCACGAAAATAAGAGATTTTTACTAAGTTTGTGAGATGGGCGGTTCTGAAATTTTATGAAAATTAGTTATTATGCGATCCTTATATAATAATGCATTATGATTCAAATAGTCGGCTGGGCCACATTACAATGAATTTATAGTTTTAACGGTTGGTTGACACTTTTTAAACTTTTGGGGGCTAAGTATATAAATGGCCTAAACTTGGAGAGGTACCTCTATAACTTTGCACAAGAAAGAATTGCATTCATGATAATAAAAAAAGAAAAATAAAAGATGAAAGACGTGGTATATGCATATGGATATAAATATAAACAAGCATACATGTATAGGTACACAAGCAAAATGGCATGTACATGTGCACATACACCGACTACTTAATAAGCACCCAGGTGATCACATAATGAAAAATTATAATCTAATCATTAAGACCAACACTTGATGAATAGAACCCACATAAAAGAGATGATATGATTGATGTGGTACATGGCCATATGATGCATGCAACATAGGGTATAATTCCTCTCACATAACATAGCTCGGTTGAATGCAAACCATGTAAATATAGGCAGCTGCCCAACGTCACATTCGTTGATTCAACTGCAATAACTCCCACTTTCTTGGCTACCATTCTACCCACAATGCATAATACCTTGAACAAAGATTTAATTGTGGTTAATGATCCTTCTCCATCAATGCTGCCCATAAGACTTTTCTTTTAGATCTCCTAGTCTACTTTTGAGTTCCTTGTTCTCATTCTCATCCAAGTCCATCAACTTCCTTACAAGATGGGCTATCTCCTCCCTTCTAATAAAACCTTCCTCCTCATTCTTCTATTACAAGAATCCAGACTATTAGCGACAGTAAAATACCGTCACTAATAGTCCTTCTGCCATCGCTAATAGTCCCGCCGTCGCTAATGCCATTGTAAAATTCAATCTGAAAAATTTTTATCACTAATTGCCACTATTAGCGATGAAAAAATCACTATCGCTCATAAATATATTAGCGATAGTTTTAGAGATGGAATAATTTCATCACTAATTATTTTTTAATATAAATTTTTTAAAAAAATTAAAAATTATTAGCAATGGCAATTTCATTTCTAATGCCATCGCTAATGATTATTAGCGACCAATCTTACCATCGCTAATGCCATCTCTAATTTTTTTAATTTTTAAATAAAATAAAAAAAATATTTTTAAAAAAATTAGCGATGGTAATTTGATCTCTAATGCCGTCGCTAATAGTTATTAGCGATGGAGCTGCCATCGCTAATACTGATGATAATAGTTAATTTTATTTTTTTAAAAAAATTAATAATAATATTTTTTAGAATCTATTTTAATTAATCATAATGAATTATGATTTCTAATACCTATTATAATTAAAATCAAAAGATAGTATGATAATTAGAAATTAAAAACTAATTATATTATATTAAAAATAAAAATTATATAATTTTTTTATAAGTAATAACAAAAAAATATAATACATAAAAAAAAATTAGGTTCGATTCTCATCGTCGTCCACCTCCTCCTCCTACTTCTCTCCAGTAGCTGGTGGATAAGAGCTGGATGTTCCAATATTCTATAATAAAAAAAGTAAAATAATATTAATAAATTTTGATACGGAGGCATATCTTTCGATATACTCTTTTCGATTCTAAAATATATTATTTTTACATATTTCATTCGATGATATGGAGCTATAAATACCTCCGATCCATCGATTGAATGGTTAGATTGAATTTTTAGCCCCTAGATCCCCTTCCTAGACTCAAACCTAAATATACGAAGCTTCTAAAAATAAAAACTTAAAATAATTAAAAAAATTAATAATATAATTACCTAATGTGATGGCTGGGATGACTAGCCCAGTCGATCGTGCAGCTATAGATCTCGGAGAAGCTCCATGATCGTATCGTGGATGGCATCTATGTTGCTCCAAGAATTGATTTTGATGATTACAAAGCATTTGAGGAGATTACTTAAGAATTTAGCTTGAAAATATGAGATGTGTTAGAAGTAACTCATGAAGGCAGTAATCAAGTTAAGAAGTCAAAAATTAACATGCTTGTGCACAAATATGAACTTTTTGAAATGAAGCATGATGAGTCAATAACTAAAATGTTTACTAGATTTATGGATATTATAAATAATTTTAAAAATCTTGGCAAGTCTTATTCTAATAGTGACCTTATGAGAAAGATTTTTAGATCTTTGCTAAGGATATGGGAGGCTAAAGTAACTACAATCCAAGAAGCTAAAGATCTGAATGTTTTATCCTTAAAAGAGCTTCTAGGATTACTAATAACACATGAGCTAAGTATGAAATAATATCAAGAAAAAGATGACAAGAAGAAGAAGACAATAGCCATCAAATCCATCACTCAACAAGATGAGAAATCCAATGAAATGGAAGATGAAAAATAAGATGAAGAAATAACCCTCATCACAAGAAAGTTTAAGAGATTTTTGAAGAGAAAATAAGGGATGAGGAAGATGTCATCTACCAAAGGAGAGCATAACAAGAAAAAGAATAGGGAGCAGCCCCTTATTTACTATGAATGTAAGAAGCCAGGATCAGTTTAGGTCTGAATGTCCTCAACTTAAAAAAGTTTCCAAGAAATATAAGAAAAATACTATGATGGTAACATGGAGTGACAGTGACGACTCAAGCTCTGAAGAGGAAGAAGCTCATGAACAAGCCAACTTGTGCCTTATGGCACATGAAAATGAGATGTGTCTTGCATCCAAAGGAGAAAATCAAAGATGGTATCTTGACAGCGGATGCTCAAGATACATGATCGGTGATGAGTCTCAATTCATCATGCTTGATGCTAAAAGTAGAGGAATGGTCACCTTTGGAGACAATGGCAAAGAAAAAATTATCGGTATAGGTAATGTTGGGGATAAACCCCGCTCCTACCGAAGTTCGATAAATCAGTAGCTGCGGGAGAGCTTCAGCAGATGAGTCTTAGCCGTACCCCTTCAGTCGGCCAAACTCCTTAGCGGTCGAGTCCCTTCAGACTCTCAGCGATCGGACCGAACCCCCTCAGTCAATCGAACTCCTCAGCGGCCTAGCAGTGGCCGAGCTACTTCGAAACCCTTCAGCCGGTGGAACTGCTTAGCGATCGAGCTCCTTAGACTCCCAGCAGTCCAGCTTCAGCTGAACCCCTCAGCGGTCGAGCTTCAGTCGGACTCTCGCAAGAGTCGAACTCTCTCCGCGCCTTTCCAGCCAGACGCCTGCAAGAGTCAAACTCCCTCCAGACATCTCCTTCGGTCGGACTTCTTCAGAAGTCAAACTCCTCTCAGACATCCCCTTCAGTCGATCGGGTTCCTTTCAAACTCCTCAGCGGTCTTCCCCTGGTCGAACTCCTCGATGGCTGTCCCTCAATTGAACTCCTCAGCGATCGTCCCCCGATCAAACTCCTCGATGGTTGTCCCTCGATCGAATTCCTCAGCAGTCGCATGCCTTTCGAACTCCTTAGCAGTCGCACGCCTTCCAAACTCCTTCAGCTATTGTTCCTCGCGGGTGGCCCTCTCCAGTCGTATTCCTTTCAGGAGCCCAGACTCCTTCGAAATGGGGACACGTCAAAACTCTTCAACCCTTCATTCAGCTCCAAGCAGCTCAGTATCAAGACAGCCGCAGCCATCACCATCAGTCCGCTACAGACGACAGCGATCCACTGCTAGGTGACGATGGCTGTCACCATCAACCTGTTGTAGGTGGCGCTGTAGACAGCACCTTCCCCTTAGGACTGACTTTGTCGAACCTCGAGCGGCCCACCACCATGCGACTATGGCTGTCATCATCAATCTTCACCTATAAAAAGGATCCTCCAGATACGCTAACTCAGATCTCTAATCTCTAAGCTTTAAGCTCTAAGTTCTCCTCTTCTTCTCTAAGCTCTATGGAACTCATTTCTGAGCACTCCATTCTTGTTGGCCAGAGCTGACTTGATCGTCGGAGGGTCCTACCGGAGCCACCCCCCATCGGCTCTAGACGAGACTTTATTTTGCATGTCCCCGACGGCGACCTCGTCCACCTTCGCTCTAGTTGATTCTGGCGACAACTAGTTTCTGCACTAATAGAATGGTGCTAGAGGAAGGGCCCTGAACCTCTGAGGTTCCCTTATTCTTAAAGAAGTGCTTGACGATGATTTCTCTCTTTCCTCTCCGGAGATCTCTCTTCTTCTTCTCTAGAGTTCTTTTTCGAAGAGAAAATACCTCCCAGGAGAGCTTCGACTTGGCGATCGATGGCCTTCACGCCAGATCCATCTGCTCCTATTTCAGCCTTCGATGGAGACTTTGCCAGCAAACCTGCCATGAGGATGCGAGGAACCGGCCCTAAGAAGGAGCATTTGGACATACCAATCGCCCTTAGAAAGGAGAAGCGGAGAGTAGAAGTTCTCCCATAGAAAGCTTCCTAGGAGGGCGACATGAAGTTCGACCGCGTTCGCGACCTCCCCGACGCAAGCAAGGCCAAACTCCTGCTCGAGCTCACCATCGAGAAAGCTCCGACAAAGGTTTCACAGGAGGCGGGATGAAGTTCGGCTGCGTCCATGACCTCCTAGTGTAAGCGGGGTCGAACTCTCCCTTGAGCTCATGTCAAGGAAGCACCGATAAAGGGGCATGAAGTTCTCTTGACGAAAGCTTTACAGGAGGGCGGAGTGAAGTTCGATGCAAGCGGGGCCGAACTCCCCCTCGAGTATGTCATCAAGGAAACCCCCTACAAAGATCTCACAGGAGGTGGAATGAAGTTCGGCCGCGCTCACGACCACCCCAGTGCAAGCGAGGCCGAATTCCCCCTTGGGTATGTCATCAAGGAAACCCCCTATAAAGATTTCGTAGGAGGCGGAATGAAGTTCGGCCAAGCTCACGACCATCCCAGCGCAAGCGAGGCTGAACTCCCTCTCAAGTATGTCTCCAAGGAAGCCCCTACAAAGAATTCACAGGAGGTGGAATGAAGTTCGGACAGGCTAGGCCGAGCTCCCCCTCGAGCTCATCGTCAAGGAAGTCCTGATTAAGAAGCATGAAGTTCTCCCATAAAAGATTTCATAGGAAGTTCGGCCACGCTCACGGACTCCATCCGGAAGTAAGTGGGCTCGAACTCTTCAAGCTCGCCACCAAGGAAGCCCCGACAGAGGGGCACGAAGAAGCCCTCCTCCCAAAAGATTCCACGACTATGCCCCCTCAATGCTCCTCGAACTCAGATTTTCATCGAAGTTAAAAACCAACTGCCAAGAGCAGAAGGGTTATGGTCTCCTCCAAACAAGCACGATCGAAGCAAGTACTGCCTCTACCATTGCGACCATGGATACGACACTGAGGAATGCATCCAGCTCTGACACAAAATTGAGGAGCTCATCAGAAAGGGGCGGCTAGGCAAATTTCCAGCCTGAAGCAGGAGAAGATCGGCCAAGGACTGCCGTAACCAAAAATGATGAGGTCGGTCGCCTCACGACGTCATCAACATTACCCCGAGGAGGAGCTTGGTGCATCGGTGATTCATCATCTCCCAGCGATAAAGCCAAGAAAAGCTTGCTCCAAATTGAGAAGGCCAGCACAAGATAGAGGAGTTCGTCCGATTCGGGCCTTGCCGCCCAAGGAAACCCAGAGGAACAACGCCCCCATGATCCTAAAATGGGGATGTGCTGCCCATAACTTTTTCTCGATAAAATTCTTCCCCTTCAATAATATTATTTTTGGATGCGAAAACTATGTGATGATAGAAAAGAAGCTCAATAGTTTCCATGTTAGGAATAGGAGGAAAATCTTATCCTAACACGAGCAGGTCAAAGACCATCAACCTGCTAAAGATAAGATCTCTCCCAAGATGATAACCTCGGCCAGAGATAAGATCTCTCTCTACCTAGAGAAGGATACCTGGAGAGGCCAAAGTGACTGCAATCCAAGAAGCCAAAGTCAATCGGCTAGAATAAGATCTCTTACCAATCTGAATGGAGGAGATTGGAGGATAGGATCACTAATGACGCTAATGAGCTAAGCGATGAAAGCAATGAATCAAAAAAAAAGATATCAAGATGAGAAAAAAGAAGACAATAGCCATCAAATCTATCATCTCAACAAGATGAGAAATCATCGATGAAGATGAAAGATAAGATGAAAAGAATAAGATGAAGAAATGAAGATGAAGAAATAGCATCATAAGGAAGTTCAAGAGATTTCAAGATAAGATTTCAGAGAAACTCGACAAGATAAGATCTCCCCCGAGGGCATCAACCTCAGTTATAGGAGATAATATCTCCCCCGAGGGTCCGGGCCAACTTTGGCAGCAGGAGATAAGATCTCCCCCGAGGGTCCAGACCAACTTTGACGGCAGGAGATAGGATCTCCTCCGAGTGCCCGCACCAACTTCGGTAGTAGGAGATAAGATCTCCCCCGAGGCAAACTCGCTGTAAAAGATAAGATCTCCCCCGGGTTAGCCTCGACTGTTGAAGACAATATTGCCCTCTGGAGGAGCTCAACCCCCGACCTCGATCGCATGAGACGAGATCTACTTCAACTTTAGCTGGAGATGAGATCTCCCCCGAGCTTCGATCTGAACCAACACGGAGCCCAGAAGAGGACTTCGATAGTTGCCTTTTCTGTACTTCCTTCCTTCGAGTTTCGAACTCGAGAGTGGGGGGACTATTGTTAGGGATAAATTCTGCTCCTACCGAAGTTCGGTAAACTAGTAGCCATGGGAGAGCTTCAGCAGACGGATCTTAGCCGTACCCCTTTCAGTCGACCGAACTCCTCAATAGTCGAGCTCCTTTGAACTCTCAGCGGTCGAACCGAACCCCCTCAGTCAGTCGAACTCCTCAGCGGCCTAGTAGTGGCCGAGCTACTTTGAAACCCTTTAGTCGGCCGAACTGCTTAGCAGTCGAGCTCCTTGGACTCCCAGCAGCCGGACTTCAATCGAACCCCTCACCGGTCGAGCTTCAATCGAACTCCTGCAAGAGTCGAACTCTCTCCGCACCCTTCCAGCCAGACACCCGTAAGAGCCGAACTCCCTCCAGACATCTCCTTCGGATCGAACTTCTTCAGGAGCCGGACTCCTCCTAGACATTCCCTTCGATCGATCGAGCTCCTTCAGAACTCCTCAGCGATCATCCCCCGGTCGAACTCCTCGACGATCGTCCCTCGATCGAACTCCTCAACGATCATCCCCTGGTCGAACTCCTCGATGGTTGTCCCTCGGTCGAACTCCTTAGCAGTCGCATGCCTTCCAAACTCCTTAGCAGCCGCATGCCTTTCGAACTCCTTCAGCTATTGTTCCTCGTGGGTGGCCCTCTCTAGTCGTATTCCTTTCAGAAGCCGAACTCCTCCGAAATGGGGATACGTCAAAGCTCTTCAACCCTTCATTCGGCTCCAAGTAGCTCAGTATCAAGACAGCGTAGCCATCACCATCAGTCTGTTACAGACGACAATGACCCACTGCCAAGCGACGATGGCTGTCACCATCAACCTGTTGCAAGTGGTGCTGCAGACAGCGCCTTCCCCCTAGGACTGACTTCATCGAACCTCGAGCGGCCCGCCACCATCGCGGCTATGGCTGTCACCATCAAGCTTTGCCTATAAAAAGGATCCTCCAGATATGCTAACTCGGATCTCTAACCTCTAAACTTTAAGCTCTAAGTTTTCTTCTTCTTCTCTAAGCTCTGCGGAACTCATTTTCGAGCACTCCATTCCTGTTGGCCAGAGCTGACTTGATCGTCGGAGGGTCCTACCGGAGCCACCCCCCCACCGGCTCTGGATGGGACTTTATTTTGCAGGTCTCCAACGGCGACCTCGTCCACCTCCACTCCAGTTGATTTCGGTGATGACCAGTTTCTGCACCAACAGGTAACATTGGTATCACTCCCTCCAAGTATATTGAAAATATTTTATTAGTAGATGGTTTGAAACACAATCTCTTAAGCATTAGTCAACTTTATCAACTTTGTGATAAGGATTACAAAGTTATTTTTGAATCTTCATTATGCATTGTAACTAGTCCCAATGATGATGGCATTAAGTTTGTTGGACATAGACATGGTAATGTTTATATGATAGATTTGAATGATCTTTCTATGATAAACATGCAATGTCTAGTAGCTATGAATGCCAAAATTAATGAGACTAGTTGGCTTTGGCACCGTAGGCTTGCACACATTAGTATGCATTCACTTTCAAAGCTTATAAAAAATGAATTAGTTATCGATTTATCAAAATTGAACTTTAAAAAAGATAAAACTTATGATGCATGCCAATTAGGCAAACAAACTAAAATTTCATTCAAATCTAAGAACATTGTTTCAACTTCTAGGCCATTGAAACTATTACACATGGATTTGTTTAGTCCTACAAGAACAACAAGCTTAGATGGAAAATATTATGGTTTTGTAATTATCGATGACTACTCATATTTTACATGAATTTTCTTTTTGGCACACAAAGATGAAACTTTTCATGTTTTCTCAAAGTTTTACTGAAAAGTTACAAATGAAAAAGAATTTTTAATTCAAAGTATTCAAAGTGATCATGGAATCGAATTTGAAAATCAAGATTTTAAAAAAAATTATGATGAAAAAAATAAGCCATAATATTTTAGCACCTAGAATACCCTAATAAAATGGGATGGTAAAAAAAAAATAGAACTCTAAAAGAAATGGCCCGTACCATGCTATATGAAAGTAACCTCCCAAGATACTTTTGGATGAAAGCAATTAACATGGCATGTTACATCTTAAATCGTGCCTTAATCAGACCAATTTTAAAGAAAACATCTTATGAGCTTTGGAAAGGAAGAAAATCTAACATTGCATATTTTCATATTTTTGGTTGTCGATGTTTTGTTTTGAACAATGGTAAAGAAAAATTAGATAAATTTGATGCAAAATCTGATGAAGCTATTTTTCTTAATTATTCCTCTTCTAGTAAAGCTTTTAGAGTTTTTAACAAAAGAACTTTAGTCGTAGAGAAGTCAATACATATTATCTTTGATGAGACTAATGATCTTCCATCAAGGAAGAGTAAGGATATTGATGATGCAGATCCTCTTATAGAAGAGATGAAGGAGATCATCCTAAAGGATTCAACAATTTAAAATGAAAAGGATCATGAAGATCAGTAAGAAAATGAGGGTGAAGGACAATGAGAACAACCTCAAGATACAAATGATCTTCCAAAAGAATGGAGGTATGTTCACAATCACCCCAAAGAACTAATTATTGGTAATCCTACACATGGGGTAAAAACTTGCTCTTTACTTAAAGATGCATATAATCATTTTGCTTTTGTTTTTCATTTTGAACCTAAAACCGTAGATGAAGTCAAAAAAGATTATAATTGGATAAATGCAATGCAAGAGGAAACTTAATCAATTCAAAAGAAATAATGTATGGACCTTAGTATCAAGATCTAAAAATCATCCAATAATTGACACAAAATGGGTATATAGAAATAAATTGGATGAAAATAAAAATATA
Source organism: Cocos nucifera (assembly GCA_006176705.1). Taxonomy (NCBI): domain Eukaryota; kingdom Viridiplantae; phylum Streptophyta; class Magnoliopsida; order Arecales; family Arecaceae; genus Cocos; species Cocos nucifera. The sequence continues at coordinate 18,402 of QRFJ01000361.1, read as the reverse complement.
ATTAGGAATAAAGCAAGATTAGTTGCAAAGGATTATAATCAAGAAGAGAAAATTAATTTTGATGAGACCTTTGCACCTGTTGCTAGACTAGAAGCAATTAGACTTTTACTCGCTTATGCATGCTTTATGAATTTCAAGTTATTTCAAATGGATGTTAAAAATGCTTTTCTAAATGGATATATTGTTGAAGAAGTTTATGTAGAACAACCTTTTGATTTTGAAAATCATGCTTTTTCTAATCAATGTTTTTAAATTAAACAAAGCATTATATGATTTAAAACAAGCACCTAGGACTTGGTATGAAAGATTAAGTAAATTATTGCTTAATAATGAATTTTCAAGAGGAAATATAGATACAACCCTTTTCATTAAAAGAGATCATGATGACATCTTAGTAATACAAATATATGTTGATGATATTATATTTGGATCTACTAATAAAACTTTATGTCAAGATTTAGTTAAGCTCATGCAGGAGGAGTTCGAGATGAGCATGATGGGTGAACTAATGTTCTTCCTCGGACTTCAAATCAAACAAACAAAGGAAGAGATTTCCATCATTCAAAGCAAGTACATAAGAGAGCTACTTAAAAAATTTGGGATGGAGAGCTCCAAAGCCATTGGTACACCCATGAGTCCATCATGTAAGCTTGACAAGAATGAAGGAGGTAAAAGTATTGATACAAAGCTTTATAGAAGCATGATAGGCTCTTTATTTTATTTAACTACTAGTAGACCAGATATCATGTTTAGTGTTTATTTATGTGCATGATTTCAATCTAATCCAAAAGAATCACATTTAAATAATATGGAAAGAATACTTAAATACCTAAAAGAAACTCAAAATCTAGGTTTATGGTAATCTAAGAATTCATTAATTGATTTAATTGGATATTCAGATGCAAACTTTGCTGGATGTAGATTAGACAGAAAAAGCACTAGAAAAACTTACCAATTTTTAGGAGTTAACTTAATCTCTTGGTTTAGCAAGAAGCAAAATTAGGTAGCATTGTCTATGGTCGAGATCGAATACATTACAACCAGAAGTTGCTGTGCACAAATCTTATGGATTAAGCAACAACTTGAGGACTTTGGCATTAAACTAAACAAAACTTTCATAAGATGTGATAATACTAGTGCCATAAATCTATCTAAGAATCTAATCCAACACTCTAGATCAAAACACATTGAAATAAGACATCATTTCATAAGAGAGCATGTTCAAAATAATGACATAATTCTTGATTATGTTTGTACTGAAAAATAATTGGCTGATATTTTTACTAAGGCCTTGAGTGAAGATAAATTTTATAAAATTAGGAGAGAATTGAAAATTCTAGATCCTTTTGCTTAAATATCCTTCTTTTGATCCCGATTTATCCTCTACTAATATTTTTGGATCAATCCTTGAGACTTAATTTCATTGCTTTAAGTTAAAAATTATCCATCCTTCTTATCTTTTTCTTGACTATAAGAAGAAAAATTATTTTTGAACTTAATAAGAAAAATCATGGATAAACAATTATACTTTACTTGTCTCATGAATTTATTTGAGCATTCTAATGATTTTGATCATTTGATTTATTTTAAGCAACTATTTATATTTTATATATTTTGATCATATTATTATTCTTTTTAAAAATTAATTAGTATCAAGAAATTATTTTTGATCTTAAAAGAAGATTATTGCTGAATATTCATGCCTTATTCAGATTGATTAATTTTGAAAAATAAATTTAAGAAAAATACTCTTTTTAAGTCTTTTGATATTGATGTCAAACAAAATATTTCAAAGAAGCTATTAAAATCAAATATTCAAAGAGAACTTTAGTTTTTAATCAATTGATATCAGGCAGTTTAATATTTATCTTATATTTTATTGATCTTAAAATATATATAATAATTATAAAAGAAAAAAAAAAGATGATCTTTGAAAAACTAAATATATCTTATAATTTGCTTTGAATGATCTATTTAAAATCTTTAATCTTTGAAATGTTCCATCTCTCTTGAATCTTTGAAGTTCAAAATAATTTTGTTTAATGCATTTATTTTATTCAAAAAGGGAGAGATGTATTTTTAATCCATATTGTTCATAAATAGAATTTTCAAAAAAAAAAGATATTCATTCTAAATTTATTGTATTCTTTCAAAATGGGGAAGAAAAGCTAAAAGGTAAATTTATCCAACAATAATTATAAAAAAGAGGGAAAAAATATTATGTAATGAATTTTTTGGTATTTACTCTTAAAAAATAAGAAAAAAGATGTTTATTTGTTAAATATGATCTAGTTAGCCTTGACTGAATATTCTAATTAATTTGAGTTAAGGACAATGAGCTTTGATTGTTTTATGATCCTTTTAACTTAAGCCTTCATGTGATTTTTTAGTTTAAATTCAATTGATTTGATTGCCAAATCATTTTTGATAACTAATTGGAGTTAAAACTAATTTAAAATATATTCTCACTCCAAACAAGTAAATTTTGATACATACTTCTAATTTTGAAACTCATTTAAAAATATGAATATAATACAAAATTTTTAATGTGCCTTTAGAAATTCTTTGTAAAATCATTTTTGCTCTGATACTATCTTTATTTTGCTCGATATATTTCTGATATATATCTTTTTCGAGCTTAATTGACTGAAATTTATTTAAGAAAAGAAAAGAATGAATAATGAATTAAATATTGTGCTTGATTCTACTATTCAAATCTTTGAAAAGCTCTAATCCTCTTAAAGCTTAAAAGTACATACTTGAAAATCTGTTCAAAGAATCATATTCATTCAAAAAGGGGGAGAGCCTTTGATATTTGAGTTTAAGCTAATTTTTTGTAAAGAAAAAAATTTCAAATGATAAGCTTTTAAAGGAAAGCTGATTCATTTGATTTGATTCAATTTTTTAAATTTTTGATTCAATTTTTTGAATTTGATACATCTATCATTTGACACACTCCATCACATCTCTGATTCCTCATCTGATTCAAATGCTTCCAGCCATGATCTCTACTAGATTTAGTTTAGTCATCTTTGTATTAGGTTATGATCTAGTATCTCTTAGTTATTTCTATGAGTTGTTGATTAAGTCATGGTTAGTTATATTTTTTTTTGATCTAACTTATGGCATTGGTACTATTGGCTGCTTGGGTCATGGATAGTTGTATCCATGAATTTTGTATGTTTTGATGGCCTAACTCTCATGAATGCTTTTGATACCTTTCGCACTTATATGTTTTGATGACTTGATGTTATATTTTATTATGTGTGGAATGATATCATTTGGATGTAAATATGTGTATATAAATATGATGATGTCATTTGAATGATGTGAAATGTAACCTCTATGAATTGGCTAAAATTTCATTATGATATGCTGAAAATATTGTGTTGTATATAAGCTAATTGAAAGTTTTGTTATAAACTCTTGTTCTAATAGAAAAGCATATGGAATAATTTAAGAAATAGGCTTTTTCTTTTTGAATTTTAAAATTTCTTAAGATCTTATTTGATGATGTTAAAAAGGAGAGTAGATAAATAAAATTGGGCTATAAGCAAAATTAAAGTAAAATTGACAAAAGGAATAAGTAAGTCAAACTCTTTTGCAAATAATTTGAATGTCTAACCATAAGTAATCTTCAAACTGCTCTTTATGCAATATTTGTCAAATAACTGAATATGATATTCTAGTAAGTGATGTAGGCTTCTACATGCTTTATTTTTTGCTTATGCTCAAATATTTTATCATCATCAAAAAGAAGGAAGATTGTTGCTCCAAGAATTGATTTTATTGTTTACAAAGCATTTGAGAGGATTACTAATGAATTTGGCTTGAAAAAAAGACTTTTTGTATTTCAGGGGCAAAATCATAATTTTATCAAGTTTTGATCTGAGAGCCTCAAGAGCAAGAATAGAAGATTTCTGATCCTTTGGAGGCACACCAATGATTTTTGAATGCATATTTTGAGAGAAAATCAAGTTTGAAGTAAAAGGATCGGCCCCTAGGTCTATCCTTGCTGAAATGGGCTATTTGGCATGCTGTTTCTATGCCAAGGGTCGACCCTAGGGTCGACCTCTACTATTCTGAAGGCCAAAAATATAGAATGGTTGATTTTGTAAATTCTATCTCAGAGGTCGATCCCTGTGCTAGAGGTCGATCCATGAGTCGACCCCTATGATGGAAAATCTTCTACAATGGCTAGTTTTATTTCCATTTTGGCAGCTTTTAATGCTTTCTTTAAGATCTCTAATGGCTACAAATCTTATCCAAGGATTCCTCCTTCATCCATTGAAGATTTAAAAGGCTATAAAAAAGGAGAAAATATAAGAGATTTCATAACATTCAATTCAGCCCTAAGCAAAAGTCATCTTCAAGCAAAGAAGCTTTCATTTCAAGTTCACCAACCTCTCAAAAGCTCATTCAAGTCTCCAACAATTTTGAGAAAAGATAGAAAAGCTTCCTTTATTATTATGAAAAGTATTCTTAAGATTTTATTTGCTCATTAAGGAAAACTAAACTTATATTTGATTGTCATTAACTCTTATACTCTGCTTTATTATTTTGATTCAAGTTTTGGGAGGTTCCAAAACTTGGAAGGATTGATCCGAGCCTAAAATCGGAGTGTGTAGGGTTGGCTTGTACCCAAAAAATAAGTGTGCTAGCTTAGGATAGCTAGGGTCGGAGGTACCGATATTGTATTTTGGTTGAATACGTTTAGTGATTTTGAATTCTCAAGTAGGAGCTTGGGAAAGTGGATGTAAGGTGCAAGGAAAGCACCGAACCACTATAAATCTTGCTTGTTTATGGTGTGCTTGCTATCTTTCTTTTCTTAGTTTGTTAAATTCTTCCTCTCAAGTCTTTTATATTTTCATCTAACCTAAATTGCTTTACACACACGACTTGCATATCATCATTCAATCTTAATATATTTCAATTAGCTTTAAAATTTTAAAAACCCAATTTACCCCCCCCCTCTTGGGTTGTATAGCTGGGCAACAATCTAGGAGGCTTTGAGGTTGCTAGCTCATAAGCCTTTATATGACCTCCTCCACATGTGCATCGCCCTAAGTTTGGGACGTCGAGGCTTGTGAGGATGTCGAAGGGTATTGAGGCAGTGGAGGGTCGAAGCTGTGGCTAAATCTTATGACCCGACTCCTCACCCCTCCCCCTCGATGGCACTAAGCCATCCCTCAAGGTCAAGGGTGGGTTGAGAAGATGGGTCATCGCCTATCTTTCAGCAATATACATCGCATAACGCATCTACACAGTTTAGAAATATATCAGTTGTAATATAAAAATCAGATTCTATAACAACTTAATTAGTAAATAAAGTTTGAAGTTCTTACCATAATTTATCACAATGTAAAATCTAAATAGTCATCAGTCCTCTTAGACTGGTGTGTGGCCCACCATAACTATAGCTGGTCTAGTGGATGACCCAACTATCATGTCTACAATAAGTAAATAATAAAATTAAATTAATTAAAATATGCACATAAAAGTTTTTATAGTTCTAGTGAAGAGTTTTGGTATTGATTTCTTACCAGTCTATTGGCTACAATGTGTGTGCCGACCGAGCCGCTCGTATGCCTGATCGAAATCTGCTTGGCGGCTTGATTTTATTGGGCCCTCTGCCACCTACTGGAGTATTCCTTGCTGCTCCACTGATCGCAGAGGTTCTGTCATATGTCTGTCCGCATCTAGTGATCCATGAAGGACTTCCAGTCCGATGGTGATTGGAAATCAAAGTGCTGGGTGGCGAACTGACTGAGGCTATCGAGGCCATCTCGAAGCCTTTGTGTGGCCACCACCTCGAAGATCTGATAGCCAGCATCCTCATTCTAGGGAGTCTCAAATTGATAGTATTTCTAGAAGATAGAAGGTGTATTTATATGTAATTAAAATACCAATGTATTAAAAATTTAAAAATTAAACTAATTTTAACTCATTGAGATATCTTCTAGGCTGCATCACAAGCTCTAGATGATCAGCTAAAAAACTCATTCATCGGCCCTGGCATCAAGCATCGGATGATGCTGGTAAGCATACGAGATACTCCAAACTCTCTAAATGTGCTGCAAAATTGATTTTAAAAATAAATGTTAACTCTAGAATTGCTAAATTCTAAATATATTAATTAAAATTATAGTACTTTTGAGTGGCTCTGAATGTGGATGAGCTATCTATCCTCCAGTCGAGTCGGAGGTGCTGCAAGCCCATGACTTTCTGTCTGTGAGCCAGTCACTACTATGTGTGATTGTGGAGTCACTGGTGACCTCCTATCATCCAAACCCGAGCATAAAATATCTAATATAAAGAATATTATATTAGTTAGCAAAGGATAAAATAATAATATCTAAAGTGTTAGAGTTTAATTACCATTCGGTATGAGATGTGCAGAACCATGCGAGCTGGTTGCATGATCGCTCTCTCCTCGAGAGCTCTGTCTTTGGCTGGAATGACTCTGACCTCTAGAAGATATGATGTATAATCTCTAAAAATAAAAATAAAAAATAAATCAAGTAGATGATCTAAAAATTAGTTCAAAAAAATATTTATCAAAATATAACAAGACGATCAAAATTTAACTCAAGTGTTACAAAGATTGTTAGTTAGCATCTACAATGTATCAGTAGAAAAATAATTCTCGTCCAACAATACATGATAATATGTTAGTCTGTTGGTCCCCTCATTTAGGCATTATCTGATTCTTATCTAGTAGTACATGATAATCCCAATACATGAAAATATGAAGAAGGCTCAGATCTATCATTAAAAAATAAGGCATTGCAAATTCCTCTGCACCTTTAACAATGAGGTAGCTGCAAGCGATTGTCTGCAACATAACAGACCATCCAAGCTTACCCTGCATTGCAAGTTCCTCTACACTAAAGTACAGTGAGATGGCTACATGCGGTTGTCTATGATGTAATAGATCATCTAAGCTTGACCATACAACAACAAGAATAGAATGCATCACCTCCATTTAGGCGTATCTTGCACAGGCAATCATCATAGCCTCTTCGAGCCCCCAACCACCTCCTCGAGCTATAAATCAAAAGTATAAATTTTATTAAAAAATAAAATAACAACTTAAAAATAAAATTCATATACTCACACAGCCTACACTGCAAGAAAATAGAGTATTAGCCATGGACATTAGCAATGATATTTTTGCCATCGCTAATAATGGATATTAGCATTGGAATAAGCAATGGCAAAATTATCATCACTAATAATATTTTTATCGATAGCTTTAACGATGAAAGTTTAGCCATCGCTAATAGTTATTAGTGACGGTAGTGGCGATGACTATGCCATTGCTATAGGTATTAGTAACAATATTAGCGATGACAGTTAGCCATCGCTAATACTAAGTAATTTTATTTTCTTAATTAGATTTTATTATTATTAATGATGATAGATAATTATTAGCAATGATCTTTTATCATCGCTAATAAAAAATAATTTTATTTTTTTAAAATTTGATTGTAGGATTATTAGCAATGAAATTATATTATTAACGATGAAAAAAGCCATTACTAATATTAATAATTTTTAAAAATATTTTTTTAATTATTTAAATATTTTTTTTAAAAATTATTAGCTATGGTAAATTGAGCCATCACTAATAGCCATCGATAATTATTAATTTAATTATAATTATAACTATTTTTTTAAATTTTTTTTAAATTTATTAGCAATGGATTGTCCATCATTAATACTTAGAAATCTATCACTAAGACGTATTAGCGATGCCAAAAATACCATCGCTAAATGCTATTATTAATTTTAATTTTTTTTTATATTTTTTTGAATATAATATAATTTTAAATTTTAAAATTCATCTTCACCATTCATTATCTAAATAATTATTGTTAGAGTATCATCATAAAAAACTGTCTTAATTCGATAGCCCTAGCTATGTCGATCAATTGATTTGGATGGTCATGAACAATCGCTTGATGATCTGATAAATAAAGATCACTAATGGATTCAAAAACTTGCAACAATGATCTCGGTGATATTTATAGCAATCAGATATCATTATTATGATTCAATTTAGCATGAAATGATTTAGACTGCTAAATAAAAAATAAGTGATCAAAAGATCAAATGGCGTCTGATTATAAGATAATCTTTTAGATAAATGATCTTTGTTGCTACTTTGATCATTTGTACGATGTTGATCATAAAATTCAAACCACGCTTATATGAATGATCCAAAACTATATATCTCTTGATGCTTATTATTGAAGTTCTCAAGTAATTATACTTGTGCTTTTGTAAGATCTGCTTAACATAGATGGTTCATATACATGCAGTTTGAATTTTAGGATCACCACCATACCAATGATTAAGATAGTAGAAAAGATTATTTATCTAAAAAATCATCTTAATCGAATGCTGTTTGGCCTTTTGATCACTTATTTTTTATTTAACGATCAAAATTATCCTATGCTAAATTGATCATGATAATGATGTTTGATTGAAGTAAAATTTTGATCGTATGCTAAAAATATCATCGAGATCATTGTTATAAGTTTTTAAATCCATCGATGGTCTCTATCTATCAGATCATCAAGCAGTCATTCATGGCCATCAAAATCAAATTTTATTGATCGACATAGCTAGGGCTATCGAATCGAGGTGGTCTTTTATGATGATACTCTAACGATAATTATTTAGATAATGAATGATGAAGATGGACTTTAAATTTTAAAATTATATTATATTGAGATAAAAATTTAAAAAATATTGATGATGATTTTTTTATTGACGGCATTAGCGATGACAAGTTTGTCGTCGCTAATAAAAATTATGAAAAATTTTTTTTGATAAAAGTATTAGCAATAAATTTTTATTTTTAGCGATGGAGTTCTGTCACAAATGCTTTTACCGATGGCATTAGCAACGGCAAGTTTGCCATCGCTAATAGTCTGCAACCTCAAAACCACTATGAGAAAAAAAAAATTCACTCGCCTATGCTCATCCTATCTCATTCCCGCCCTTCATCCTTCTTTCGTCGGTGCCTAAACCCCCCTCACCCCCTACCCCTCCTTTCCTTCCTCTGTTGATCTTATGATTGATTTTGATGATTGCCAAACTTTGAGTTTATTATGTATCTAATCATGTGTTTCAAGAATGTATGTAGAATTTTTTAAGTATTCAAAATCAAGAATTTATCTCAAGAACAAATCCTCTCAAGATGCCATGCCAAAATACTTAAAAGAATAAATTCACACTTATTTGGATGGCTTGGTATGAAGAAAGTATGATTGGAAGAAGAGAAATTAAAATTGAAGGAAACAATCATGTTTAGAAGTGTTTGGGGCCAAGAAATTCAAGTTTAGAAAGTCAAATATTGAAGAAAAATGAAGCCATAATTTTTGGAGACCTCTCCTGAAAAGTTGGATACCTCTCCTGAAATTTTGGAGACTCTCTTGAAAATTTGGAGGCTTCGCCAAGCTATTTGGCATGCCTGCATATTGCCCTGGCACAGGCTCGAGACCTCTCCAAAACTAGATGAGACCTCTCTATTTCAAAAAATAGAAATATCATTTCTATGTTCTGAGATCGAGAGCTCTCAAAAATTCTTGAGAGCTCTCGCTGTGAAACTGAGACCTCTCAAAAATTCCCAAGAGCTCTCGCTGCGAAACCTAGAGCTCTCGCAAAAAAATTAAGAGATCTTCAAATACATAAGAACTTTCAATGGAATTTTTCTGCAGCCCTTCCAACGGCTATTTCTCCACTTCAATAGCTATTTTAGAGCTTCCAATGGCTAGAACTCTCTCTAACCAACTCCAAGGATATTTAAAGGTGGAGAATCAATTGAAAAAGAAGATTAAGGGATTTAAAGAGAGAATATTTTAGTTTTGGTAAGGAACATTAAAAATCCAAAAAAAAAAAGAGGAGAAAATTGTGCATAGATTTCAGCGAGCTTTTAAAGCAATCTTCTCCAACATCTTTTTCATCCTCTCAAGTACAAATTAAAAAAAAAAAGCCAAGCTTCAATTGAGCACATCATCAGCTTCTTCATTGGAATTTAAAAGAGCTTTAACTCTATTTTTTATATTATGCTAAAATTTTTACTTGTAATTTTGATTTCTTTATAAGTTTTTTTGGAGGAAAGAAACTTGGAGATTAGGCCCGTCTAAGTCCGAAATTAGACTTGTTAGGTTTTGGTTGGTTGGCCAAGAAAACCAACTGGGTTGTTGGTAAACCAGAAAAACTAATGGTGTAAGATTTTGATTGATACTCCTATGAAAATCAACTAGATTTGTTTGTGAGCCTGAAAAAACAAATACACTGTAATCAAAAGTGGTTATAGTAAAAATCCCAAGAAAAGCTTGGGAAGTGGATGTAGGTGTTGGTTGCACCAAACCACTATAAACTTTGTATGTTTGTCTTATGGCTTTACTTTTTGCATTTTTTTTCTTTGTTTACTTTTCTATTATTTCTGACTTGGATTGTTTATATTCTTGGTTTGCATACATTAGCTTTCTTCCACTGTAGTTTAAAGTCTTCACCTCACAAACTTTCTATTTTGCTTAAATTAAGGCACAAATTTATTTAGAAAGCAAATTTGGTTAAAATTTTTATAAAAATCCAATTCACCCTTCCTCTTGGGTTGCAACCTCTGGGCAACAATTAGTATCAGAATAGGTACTCTATTATTGATTATTGACTTAATCGTCTAGAGCTAAAGATTTTGACAATCTAAAATGTAATTTTTTTTTAAGGAAAGCCATTCCATAGATAGACTCCCACTTTTTAATGGCTCAAATTTTATCCATTGGAAAGCTAGGATAAAAATATTCATACAAGCACATGACTATAATTTATGAAAAATTATTGTTGATGGCTCACACACCCATAATGCATTGATCATGCATGATAAAGAGATGGCCCAACTAAATGCTAAGGCTTTAAATATGCTTTATTGTTCATTAGATTTAAATGAGTTCAATCTAATATCTTCTTGCATTTCAGCAAAATAAGTTTGGGAGAAATTGAAAACTATTTTTGAGGAAACAAAACAAGAAGAAATATCAAGCTTCAAAGAAGATAAGAAAGCTCAACCCAACATATGCCTCATAGCTCATGAGGATGGAAAGAAAAAGAAGAAAAAGAAATAAAGAAAAAAGAAAGCATCAATTGAGGGGGAGCAAAGCAAGAAAAAGCTAAATGAGAAAGAAGAAAGAAAATGCTATAAATTCTTGCCTCATGGCCAATGATAATGAGGTAAATATTAATAACTCTTTTGATTTTATTTTTAAAGAATTATATGAAGCCTTCAATGATCTAATGGATGAACATAAAAAGGTAAGGCTTCAAAACAAAGAGCTTAGAATATCTAATTTATCTTTGGTCGAAGGGAAAAACAAAATTTTAAGTGAAAAAGAAGATCTATCAAAAAATATGAAAAATATGATCAAAGAAAAGAAAGATTTCTTAGAATAAATTAAAACTTTAACTAAAAAAAAGAAGAATATAGTAAAATCAAAAAAATTCTTAGTTAATAAAAATATTGAGCTGAAAAAGGAATATAAAAATTTAAAATTCTTCCTAGAAGAAAATAAAAATCTTCTAAAAGAAAAAAAAAGAACTTTTAGAAGAAAATAAGAAATTAAGAAAAGAAGTTGAGATTTTGAAATCTATAGCTAAAAAGTTTACAATTAGCTTTCAAAATCTTCAATCTATGGTAAAAACCAATGGAGCAATTTTCAATAAAGTAGAAACCAATTTTAATACTTTAGAAAAATAGCAAAATACTAAAAATATTTTCACAAGACCTCCAATTAAAGATCATACTATTAAATGTTTTAAGTGTAATCAAATTGGCCACAAAATTTTGGAGTATAATTTTAAAAGAATTGGCCAAATCTTGATAAAATAAATTTGAATTCCAAAAGGAACCTTGAATACTAACTCCTATGGACCCAAGATGGCTTGGGGTACCAAAAGTTATGAAGTGATTTTGCAGGAATGTCAAGGATCCAACGAGCTTAAAAGAGAAAAATTTTCTTGCTTGGATGCCTTAGAAGTAATAGATGATGGGTGATGATGTTTGATAAAATCTAAATTTTTCTCACATCATGCCATTATTGTTTGTCAAATATTCTTTATTATTAATTAGCATAATTATTGAGCTTGTTAGATTGATTTTGATGATTTTATCATTGCTTATAATGATCATACTCTATAACTTGAATGTTTTGATATATTGCTTAAAACTAGTATATCATATTGATTATTTATTTTAAGCTTTTTATTTTATTCTAAGTTCAGCATGCTGGTTCAATCCTTTGTATCATGTTATATTGATCTTCAATTATTTAAGAAACCTAAATTGCTATAAGCTTGATTGTATGTGAAACTATTTGGATGCTAAACTTACAAATTGAATTCACAGGGCTTTCATCTAGTTTTTTCTTGATTTGATTTGATTTTTAGAACCCCCAATTGTTGCCCAGGTATGGCTACCCAAGAGGGGGGGTGACTTGGGTTTCTAAAAAGTTTAGGCAATTTAAACTCTAATGCAAATATGTGCTTCTAATTAAAAGAAACTTGAATGCTTTATGGTGAATGAGCAATGTGTAGCAGCGAAATTAAAAGCAACTAATTAATGCAAATATGTAAAGCAAATAAAGCAAAAGCACAATCAAACACACAAAAATTTTATAGCGGTTCGGTGCAACTCCGTACCTACATCTACTCTCCAAGCTCTCCTTAGAAATTCTACTATAATCTTAGATTACAGTGCATTTGTTTTGACCCGGGATCACAAACAAATCTAGTTGATTTTGTCGGGCTCACCAACCATAACCCTACATCGATAGTTTTTTTGGTTCACTATCAACTCAATTGGTTTTATCCTAGGAGCACCAACCACAACCTTACACCAATAGTTTTACGGATTCACTATCAACCAAGTTGGTTTTAACCTAAGAGCACCAACCACAATCTTTACACCATCCAATTTTTGGTTTGGACCAACCTACACCCCAAGTTTCTTTCTCCCAAAGAAACTTGTAAAGAAATAAAGATACAAATATAAAAATTCAGCATAAGAATAAAAAACAAAAAGAAACTCTTTTGAAACTTGATGGAGAGGCTGAAAGATAGCTCTTGAAGCTTAGTATTCTCTCCTTTGAAGCCTGAGAGGAAGCTTGAATGAATGAGGATGATCACACTTTGAAGCTCTCTAAATTTGATGCACAAGGTCCTCTCTTTTTTCTTTTTTTCTTTTGATATTCAATGAACCTCACTATTTTAATGATATCTACTTTCAATCCACTTAATCTCCTTTCTCAAATATTTCTCTAGCCTTTTATACTCTTTGTGATGGCTAGAGAAGAAGTTTTGGCCATTGGAAGGACTGAAATAGTCATTGGAATGAAATACTAGCTGTTATAAAAAGCTGTAGAAACTAATCCTTTACGATCATTGGATCGGCTCAGTTTTTGACTGGGTCGGCTTAGTCCTAACTAGGTCGGCTCAGTTTATAGCTGGGTCGGCTCAGTCCCTTCGTTCTTGAAAAAAAATTGGCTTTCTGCACTTTCTATCTTTTGCTTTCATTGAGACTAGGTGGGCCCAGTCTTAGATTGGATCGATCCAGTTTGCATGCCAAGCATGCCGAGCAGTCCATTTCGAAAGAGGATGACCTGGGGATCATCCCTTGGGTTGACCCTTTTGCTAAAATTTGATTTTCTTCTAATTTATGCATCCAAAAATTATGGAACTGCTTCCAAAAGATCAGAAATCTTCTAAGCTTGTTCTTGAGGCTTCCAAAATAGATTTTCTCCAACTTTATAAAATTATGATTTTACCCTTCTTCAAGGATGTTTATCAATTCAATTTTCTTGAAGCTCTTGACTTGATGATTTTTATGTGGATCTTTTCTTGGATTAATTTCTTCAATTTGAACACCTTGAAAAGACCTACATACATTCTTGAAATACATGATTAGTATTATGTATACTTCAATATTTTGGAATCATCAAAATCAATCAGTGAGTCAACAATCTTCCCTTTTTGATGATGACAAAACTTTGAGTATATGCATAAAAATAAAATTAATATGTTTCAACTAACTGGCTAGTATAAAATATGAAGTAAGAATATACACAAATATAAATGCGCACTTCATAAAAACTCCAAATAATATTTTACATAATTTATATACTCATATCAAAATAATATTTTAATTCAAATAAATGAGTATTAAGATTTCAAGCAAGAAATTTCATTGAGTTTCTTAAGTATTAATTCTTTAAGTATATACTCAATATACCTCTCCCCCTTTTTGACAACATCAAAAAGGCTCATGGAAAAGAACAAGAAAAATCATCAAATCAACATTAAGGCATTAAATTGAGAGATGTATCAAATTCAGAAAGTCAAATCAAATTAATCATCTCTCCTTTTGAATAATTATTTTTTTTTTTCAAAAATTAGCTTGAATTTAATTATTATAGTCTCTCTCCCACCTTTTTTTTTGAATGAATATGACTTTTTAATCAGATTTTCAAAGATGTACTTTTAACCTTTAAGAGGAACAGAGCTTTTCAAAAAATTTAATCATGAAATCAAGTATAATATGTACTTTAATATTCATTCTTTCCTCTCTTTTTTTTAATAAAAATTCCATCATTTAAATTCAAAAAAAGATATGTATCGAGCAAATTCAATTATAGTATCAAAGCAAATGAGTCATACTTTTTCAAATTCAGCTCTTGAGTAGAAATTAAAATAATTTTATAAGAATTTCATAAGGCACATTAAAAATCTAGTTCATATTTCAGATTTATGTTTCAAATTCAACTAAGCTCCAATCAATTGTAAAGAATAATCATGCAAATTAAAATATAAAACCAGCATATTAATGATACCACTTTAAGCCATTTTCAATTATTGAAGAATAATTTATTTGCCTGACACTACTTTAAATTTATAGTACTTTAAATCAAGTAAATCAAATTGAATAAACACATGAAAGCCCAAATTGAAAAGACTATAAGGCATTTGATTTAAAATTTAAAATCAATACAATAAAGCTCAAAATAAGATAATTGATTGAGAATTTAAGATCATAAATTTACTAATATTTTTAATCAAATCAAATTAGAAAATATCTCTCCTCCTGCTTTTCATACTAATAGCTGGATTGATTTATTTTTCAACTTTCTCCCCCTCTTTATTTCAAAATAAGCATATTTTAAATTTTAGATTATTAATATTATATTATTAATATATATATATATATATTCATTCTTTAGCATTATCTCCCACTTTTTTTTTTCAAAATTTGCATACATAAGCTTTATAATTTTTGTTACTCCCCCTTTTTCTTTCAAGTTAAGCACATTTAATTTGATACCATATTAATCTTTAATTAATATAAATTTATCTTTTAAGCTTAGATTTTTAAATTTTATTGATACCAAGTTAGTAATCATTTTATCTTTGGTGTTTTCTCCCCTTACTTTTGCAAACAAAGCTATTTTTAAATTAAATAAAATTTTAAGAGAGCAAGCATCAATTGAGTGAATTAAGTATTAAATTATGCATTTAATTCAAATAAACATAGCATTCACTCATGTAGAAACTAATTTTTTTTAAAAAAATTACTTTTTATTTGCTTCAAAAGATGTTTATAATGATAACAATCCATTAAAATCCAAAAGTATGCCATGTAGATGTACTTCTCAATTTTAATTAATAAGAACTTAAGGCTTCAAAAATTTGAATAATATAATTTTGAAAATACTTCTCTTCACTTTGATATTAAAGTAAATCATTCAAAAATGTATCACAAGAATTTATCTCAAATATTATAATAGCAAGAATATAGGCATGAAAATTCATATTTGAGACAAAGCAACTATTCTTTTGCCAAAAGATAAAACAATAAAATATAAGGCATATTATAAGCTGTCTAATCCCAAATGGATATATCATTCAAAGATTTGTTTAATTTTTCAGAAAATATCTCTTTCTCTTCTTAAGTAGTATCAATCAATTTGAAGCATAAATATATCAATCTTATAATTTGTCTCAAGGTATAATATCAAGAATATATTCATGCAAACCAGATTATATGCAAGGATATTTTTTTCTTTTTGTTAAAGATAAAGCAATAGAATACAAGATGATAATGATCTATTTGATATCAATCGTTGAAGTTTTTTATCGAAAAAGATGAATCAATTTAAATTCAGATCAAATTATATTGATAAGTTAATTTGAATTGATATCAACAAACCATCCAAAATAAATCATAGAGAGATATTCTATTTAAAACATTCTTCTCTTTTGCCAAAAAAATATAATAAAGTTTAAGACAAGAATGAGACTATTGATATCAAAGTGTGAAAAATTTCTTAAGAAGAATCTTCTTGATACCAAAAAAAGTCTTCTTTTATTTTAATAGCTTTGAAAATAAAATCAAATAATAACTTGATCTGAAATTCAAACAATTTTGAGAATTTTAAACTATGATAAATCATTTTGAATTAATATCAACAAATCATCCAAGGTAAATTATAAATAGATCTTCTGTTATTCTTTGAAAGATCATTTCATCCCTTTTTTTATGAAATACTAGGCAATGAAGTTTAGAAAAGATATGAACTTTTTGGAATTTGTCTCAAATGATGTAATGATGTAACACCAAGAATATAGCTTTGCAAAATTAGATTTGAGATAAAGATATACTTTTATTTTTTCTAAAAGATAAAGCATTGAAGTGTAAGACAATGATGTGCTATTTGATAGAAATTGTGAAAGTTTTGATAGTTAAGTATTATATTTATCAATGAGTTTCAAAATTATAAGAATGTATCAAAATCAATTTGTTTTCAAAAGGATGTCTACAAGAATGACAAACATCAAGATGATCAAAATGTATGACATCTATGACTTACAAAAATGGATTACTAGGAGAGTACTAAAGTTCTAAGAAAATAAATCCTAGCATCCTAAGAAGAGTAGGTCGGTATATCTTTAAGAAGAAAGTTCAAGTTGACTAGATAGAGAAGGTAGTCTAGTATCTCCAAATAACTAACCTTAGTCATGCATATACTCCCTCGCTAAAGTAATAGCTTGAATCAATCACATTGACTCCTTTCTGATCGATGATTATGCCTCCATCAGATCTCATCTTATCTACTATATCTGTGAAGTAAACTTTTGAATTTTTGGACAAACAAAAAGAATGATTCTGATGAAATTTCTATCGATAAATGCATTTTCTCATCCAATATACCAAATAATCAAACTGAGCTCTCTGAATGATTGATCTATGGAGGTAGAGCTACTTTTGTCTAAACTACTGAATCCTCAATCCTGACATCTATTATAGCATGAGTGTAGGTATGCAAAATGGAATCTTCTGGAGAATATGATGCACGACTAATATGAAGAAGATCCTATTGGTCACAGTAGTCCCATTTCTACACTCAGCTGATTGGCATTAATATCCTTAATGCCCTCAACATTATCTCAAACTAACATATCTTTAAATATATTACTACTTGAGATAATCCAAGGTACTCCTAGCATGCATCCAACATTATCAACATTCATCTCAATCTACATCCATTTTACTTTGAAAATTAGACCTTCAACTCTTATTTTTATGCAACCATAAAATTCTCATGCTGATCCAAGGTAGGTGGGCAAATTCAAGAAGCAGATAAATTTTCAGTCCATTAATAAATATCCTTAGTGTCCGAGCTAATCTTACATCATCCAATATAATATTGATACTTCAAACCTCTGAGTCTAAATTTTCAACCCTAAACATTATGTTTCCAAAGAATTCTTGAATTGAGTTCAAATAGATCAAAAGAACATGGAATTTCTTAGCCCAATCTCTTAATTTTCTATACAATTAAAATTCTTTCTTGCTCTAGAAATTCAAGGATTATTTTGAAGCTTGGTCCTTCTTTCTTGTATGGGATAATGATTTGAAAAAGTCCTAAATTTTTAAATTTCTGCATGGAACTTTCTCTTCCTTTTCTTAAGAAATATCAAGCAATTATAGATTTAGAAAAGGTATATATATATTTTTGAATTTATTTCAAATGATATTATATCAAACATATAGCTGTGCAAAATCAGATTTGAAATAAAGATATTTTTTCTCTTTTTGTCAAATGATAAATCAATCAAATACATGGCAAATAGTGTGCTATTTGATACAATTACTTAAAACTAAAGTCCTTTTTAAAAGTTTAGCTTTAATAATAAATGATAACTTTCTTGAAACATCTTGCTTGATATCAACTTCAAAGGATTCAAGACAACTATTTCTCAAATTCAATTTTCAAAATCATTCAATCAGAATAAAGTATGAATATTCATATATAAAAAAAAATTCTCTTTTAAGATAGGAAA
>QRFJ01000360.1:476221-548519 GCA_006176705.1 Cocos nucifera | reverse complement strand
AATATTGAGCCCAATCCATCCTCCAACCCATAGCATCCAATGCCTAATAGACATGGTTGCATCTTTTCGGTACAACTGAACCACTATATCCAGCCGAGAACAATCAACCCCAGGAAGGGTCCGTACATCTACAATGGTGGAAGATCTTAGACTTAATATTTTTTTAGAAAGATTTAATTTAGGTTTCTTTAAACTTGACTTGACTTAGTCATAACAATTATGACTAACTTAGTAGCATGAATTGGCTCAAATTATTAGCCACCTCAAATCAGAACTGGGTTGACATAAATGGCCAAGTGAGATCGGTGGAAGGGATATGTCATTAACTCAACAAGAATGCATTCAGGTCGAGTAGCTTTCAATTAAAAAATCAGTCAGTCATATCTGCCATACTTATCTTAGACACCAAATTATCGAATCAGAACTAATTGGGTTAGTCTACAATTCAAACTCGAACCATGAATCCAAATTAGGTCTTGACTTGATCGAGTCACATCTCAATGTGATTCGATCTTGATCCAGACTTAATCCTATTAAGCTAGTCAAATCTAAGCTTTCTTTGATTCCACCTAACCAACTCTTGATTCGATTTGATCAACCGCTAAACCTAATTGAGCTACCCAAGCTCGAACCCAATTTTATGAATATATCTTAGATCTAAAAATTCATAATTTTTAGACCTAATTAATTTCATAATCTTAATTCTTAATTAAATTTTGAATTTATGAATAAAATATATAATAAAAATTTTAGGATTTCATGATCTAAAATTTTATAGAAAAATAACTTCTGATTTCTGATTAAGGATGAACGCGCAGCACCCCTACATGCCATAAGAACACTCTATCGAATGGGAGGAGAGGACCTTTAAATCCTACTTTATTTTTATGATCGAACAGCCATGAAAAGCTTCTTAATCAAAAATATCATTTTTTACTATAAAACTAGTTAAATCATATATCACATATAAAAAGATCTAACTAATACATGTTTTGCATACATCTCATGTATCATCAATATGCATACTTTCATATCTGAAATATCATATATTAAATCTAAAAAATAAAATTTTAAATTTGATCATATCAAATATAAAACTATTCTAGATATCTTATAGAACTATTCTATGACTAGTCTAAGCATGCATCTTTCATATCTCATATGAATAAATCAAAAATTAAAAAAATATTTTTTTTATTTTTAAATCTAATTATAATAATTATAATATCAAAAAAATAAAAATTAAATAGATCTAAAATTATATTTAATTAAAATAAATATATGATCATACTAGACTACACATAGAAATATTCTATACCTAATTTAGTCATGCATCTTATACATATTAGATCTAAAATATTTAATTTTTTATTTTTTTGATTTTAGATCTAATCATATCTGATATGATATCTAAAATCTTTTAATATCAGATCATAAATAAAAATAAAATTAGATCTAAGGTAGATCTGAAGAACTGCTAACTTGGCTCTAATACCAGTTGAAGAAAAAATTCTATTTTTCGCCGTAGGATCGTACAGATCTGATCAGATCTGAGATGAATTTTTTTAAAAATTTTAAATGATTTATGCCCTAAAAATTCTTAGATCTGATCATGATTATCTAATATTAAAAATTAAAATAAAAATTAAATCAGATTTAATATCATACCTTGTTTGGATAATCTGATTATCCTATGATGATCCTGATATTTTCTAAGGTTCTGAAAGGAGCCACGCACGCGTCTGGCCTCTATCGGTATCTACTCAAGAAGGATCTGAATGTCTTCTTCTTGTAAATTTTTTCTCCAAAGATCCTGTCTAAATTTGATCTGAAAGTTCTTCAAAAATTTCTGAAGGCAGCGTATCCGTCTCACAAACACCGTCGCATAGATGCTGAACTCTTCATAAATTTGATTGGATCTTCTTTTCAGATTTGTGCCTAACTTTTTAGATATATAGAAGAGAGGGAGAGAGGGGATAGACGGGATGTGGGATATCTAGAATGGCAGCCTTTGAGTTGAAAAATATTTCTCCGTGAAGAGCCTTGGTGCAAGGGTTCTTATACAAAAGCATAGCACCAAGTTAGAGTCCCTCTTTGACTAAAATCCTCATTTTTTTATCATTGGGACTTCTGGACTTGATCTTCATGAAAATCCCCAGATCTCATTTGATTTTAACACAAAAAATCAATCTGAAAGATGGCGGCATGAGTAGATAAGGAAGACTCCACTGCGCCTAGGACTCTTCTCTTAAGAGTTTGATCCAAATCAAACTCTATCATAACTCAATCTAGATACCTCTAAAAATCATGAAATTTAGTACACCCAATGCATAATTCATGCTCTATCACATATCTAAAAATTAGATCAAAACAATATTCAAAAAATTTTCTAAAAGCATCTGATCAGGTGACTCTCAATTCTCTCAAACAGGTCAACTTTTGATCCTAGTCCAATTTGACCATGAATGAATTTAATTTCTATAATTAATCTGACCTAGACTTATTTCAATCAGATGAAAATAAATTCATTCAAAATATAAGAATGATTCAAATCAAATTTGACTTGGTTGTGATGAATTAAAAAGATTTCAGAAGAAGAAAGTCAGGCTCAATTATGTGCTAGCATGATTACCTTGAACTTGATTGGATCTAATCCAAATCAATCAAATTTGGTTAGCTTAATTGATGACATCTAGATCCAAATTCTTATTTGTGTGATCCAGTTAGGTTCAATTCTATATGATAATGAGATATATCATAATCTCCATCATCGACATCATCGAAACACCTTTCAATGGACTAGAACTTTTTTTATTCATACAATTAGAATGATTGATCATCAAAATTATTCTAATTGCTTCCAAAATCCACCAATAACACCTAGCAGTATATGGTGGCAATCCATCAGAATTAAAAGTGAACCTCTCGGTGTAATTACCTATGTGATTGGATTCGTCTATCTTGAGCTCCGATTGGACTAGAGTTAAGGTGAACTCGTCAAACCCAATATCTGTTGATAATCATCATAAAATACTAAATAAAAGTATTAAATATATAATAATTAATATTTATTTTAAAAAATTAATATATTTATTGGTGTTTTGTAAGAAAGAAGTCTATCAATATGAAGAGCTCGATTTATGGGTTTCAATGCAACTAATTTTACTCAAATCGGAGCTAAAACGAAAAAATTATGAAGCCGAGAAGCTTAAAAGAAAGAAAAAAAAAAAAATAAGGCCGGTACATGGTGGACCAATCGGTTAGTCCATGGAATAGGAATAAACCAGCCAGCTCAGCAGGTTCGACTAGTCAGCGTGGCGAATGTAGACCCTTAAAGGGTCTACCACATTTTCATCGCAGCTCATAAGGGCAATTTCGACATTTCGTCGGGGCCAGGCGCGCTCTGATTAGGTGACGTATGCAGCAGTCTCTGCTGAACCAGGTTTGCGATCGATCTACCTAGGACCAGAATGAGATTGACGATTGATGTTCATGGGATTTGATCCAACGATCAAGATTTTTGTGCTAACGGACGGTAGATCTAGCAACCGATGAAGATCCGATGGCTAAGATGCGATCTAATTTTTAACTAAGCATCTGAAGCATCCAAAGCACGATCCAATGATCGATGTCACTCCAAATCAAGATCCAATGGCCCGAGATCAATTCGACAATGATCAGGAACTTCCATGGTGGTTTTTGAGTTGATTTTGAGCCATTTGATCAAGATCTGATGGCCAAAATTCAACAGGATGTTTTAATTCGATCTAGACTCTGATTTGACTCCAACAAAAAGCCAAAAACTCCTAATTCCTCCTCTATTTAATTTTCTATCATGCCACCAGCCAATAGAGAGCCCATAGGGGCCTTCCAAGCCCCCTCCAACCTCTTTCTCTCTCCTTTCTCTTCTTCTCTTCTTTTCTTCTTTTATTTTTTTTATTTTATTTTTATTTTTTTTATTTAGAGAATTCAAAGATGCCGAAGGCTAGCAGGATCAAGATCATGTTAGGCTAATGATCTCGTATCCAAGGGAGTAAGAAAAGTCTTTCAAGTATGAGAGTTTATAATTTGAATTCTATTTTCTTTTTATTAAGTAATAAAATTAAGTTATCTTTTACATGCCTTTCTTATTCATGCTTTAATGTTGAAATTCTTATAATTTATAACTAAAAAGATAGATCGTGATCATGAATAGATATGGTCTATGCTCATGGTAGAATAAATTATAGGATCTATATTTTAATATTTAATTTCTTGTAACTTATACCTAAGGAGATAAATCGTGATCGCAGATAGATACGATTTGTGCTCAGATTAGGATAAATTATAAGAATTAAATCAAAATTATGTTCTTTAATTGCATAATCTAAATAATCTATATCTATGAAATGGATCATGATCGTGCTAGATATGGTCCATACTCGGTAGAATAGGTTATGTTAGAATCAGATCAAAAGAAATATATACCTTATAAGATTGCATGTTGACAATGAAAAAATTGCATGAATCAATTATAGATTTGAATATTGAAAGATGGAACTGAAATCCTAGATAATTTTTTTTTTAATTAATTTTAAAAATACTAATTAACTAAGTATTTGCTTTCTTTTACTTTAATTTGTTAAAATCTCAATTGATTCTCTTTAACCTACTTTATTAAATTTTTATTTAATAAATTAATTTATTTTTTAAAAATTGAATGCAACTTAGCCTTTAACCCTAAGAAAATCGACATCCGACTCATCACTATTTTAATTAATAGGTAGATCAATTTTAATTATCATTTAATGCTCTAACGACAAGCAGTCATCTGTCATATGAATTAATCATTTAATTCGAGTCCAATGTAAAATCCTAATAGAAACTCTTTCTATCATCTTCATTCTGCCATGGCCATAGGCTTAAGGACTCGATCTCATGATTATCATAGGGCTACTCCTCATCTACCGAGGTAGATAGATCCTCTTATTGGTGCAATCCAATTTCTACAATGAACATGCTATAACCAACATACACCTCAGGATTCCAAATAGCTAGGAGATCGAGTTATAGTGTAGTCAAACTATAACACCCTCAAGTTGAACTATCGATGCATCTCAGGTCAGAGAACCATATACACCACTGCAGCATCGAGTTAGTCATCGATGAGAAGATAGACTTTCTTATTACTATTCGAGGTAGTCATGCTCAGTGCCCTCATTCTCTAACAAGTACCTATACTCTCGCTATGGTGTCTCCACATCGTAGACTCAAGACACGTCTATTCTAAGAAAGTGATCATACACCAATCTTCTGGATCGATCACCATCCTCGTATGATCCTACGATCGAAAGCATTTTATAAGTTAATTATGAAAATTTATATCTTAAATTTTTAATTCTTGAAAATATGAATTGTCATAACCATTAACTCAAAGAATGTATCACAGATACTTTTAAATACACACTATGATAGAAAAATAATTTATTTACTAATTTATAGTCAAAATTATAAAATTATTCTTAGAAGTGTATTATAAGGGACAGCCAATCTGGCTTTTAGGGCACACATCTAACACCAGGCTCCTTCCAACCAAACTCCTTCCAGCCAAACTCCTTCCAGTCGAATTTTCTTCAGTGGACAAGTTAGCCGCCTTACATTCTGAACATTAGTCGAGCAGGCTTAAACAACAGGGGATCCCGGCATCGATGCAAGTTCAACCCCTAATACAGCAGATATCAGTCAATGTGCAAATGACCTCGGAGAAGTCCGAACCTCTCCTAAGCTGCTGAGATACAAAGTTCTTCACTGACTATAATGGTTCCATCTGAACTTCAACTATTAATTCTCAACAAACTAGTACATCGCGATAACGAACACCACCCTCCAAAATAAACTCCACATGACCCCGAATGACCTACTACTAGGCAGTTACGACTGTCGCCATCAGTTTGTTATAAACTCTGCCTATATAAAGGATCCTTCAGATATGTTTTTTCTCTAAGCTCTTCTTCTCCGCCGTTATTCTACTCTTTTTTCTTCTGAGTACTTTATTCTAGTTGACCAGAAAACTAACTTAAGTGTCAAAGGATCTTGCTGGAGCCATCCGCCTCCGGTTTGGGCTTTGCTTTGCAGGTTTCATTGGCAATCTCATCTGCTCCAGCTCCAGTGAATTTTGGCACCAGCACCATTTTTTGCACCAATACAAACTAAGGAAAAAGCAAGTATTATATAGTTTAAGTTTGTTAGAATCAAAGTAGGTAAGAATCACCTGACTCTTGTTAAGATTAAATAGAGTTTGATTGTAAAATCACATTAAGGGTGGTGACCCATATCAAACAAATGTGAAATTCAACCATAATATTAATAAGCACACCAAAAGATCAAATCTTGACCATGAAAGATAGCCGGTATGAGACCAAGACAATCATGCAGGTCCCAGGTTTCCAAGAATAAAGGATTATAAATGGAATGAGGAGAGATGGCCCATATAAGCTACATCGGAATAAGTCAAGGCAGATAGAGCATGATTACCTATCTAGTAATTACAGAATGATTACCTATCTAGTAATTACAGAATGATGATGCTTGTGTATATATGGTTGCAATAGTTATCAAAACCATTAAGAGTGGAGTTCAGACATGGAAAGCAACCATCAAACTAGATAATTATTGTAGTTATCATATATTAGCATAAATGGTAGAATTGTAAATAAAAGAATCATTTGATAATTAATCCAATCATTTTATTTATTTTAATTTTTTATCCTATAAGTAGACGTAGCTTTGATTTTACAATAGCCCAACATTATATTCTTACTGTAGCCCAATGCTACATCCTTATCGGGCTACATCCTTATCGTAGTCCAATCTGACTATGTTATAGATCCAAAATATGATAGAATTTTAAATAAAAAATTTATTTAATAATTAATATAATTATTTTATTTTATTTTAATTTTTTATTCTGTAGGTAGATGTAATTTTGATTTTACAATAGCCCAACATTATATCCTTATTGTAGTCCAATGCTACACCTTTATCCCAATCAGACTATGTTATAGATCCAAAACATGATTACATGGCCTATCTCATGGGGTTAAATATGGCGATGTGACCTTTGCCGCATGGGTTAGGTGCAACCATAGTCATTGGTTGTAGGGCTGAATGGATTTAAAAATTGGATACATGATTATAAGCATAGTTGATTATAAGATTTAAATATTCATCTTGCTCCGATTGCCATATCGATTCATAATATGGATATTATTGAAAAAATAAAATTTTGTTTCAATATGTGAATATTATTGAAAGCTAATATTTTAAACTTTACTTGTACAGATATATCATGTTTCGTATAATTTAGATAAGCTAAATTACTTAATATTGTTTAATCCAATTCCATAAAGTAGATTTGTTACTTGTTGAATCATAAGATTCATATGATTAGGCCTGGGAAAGTATTTCGAGGCAAAGTTGTCTTCATAGCTAATAGATATCGTTTTGATAAAGTGTTATTTGGAGATTATGTAAAAATAACTTAAATATTGCAAGTTTTAAGTTGTAAAATCTAGAAGAAGGTTCTTGCTTATGAGTTGTGGTGGTGTGCATGACCATATATGATATTTTGTTAATAATCACTACTACCTAAATATAAATTATATGATTTTCATATTATATTAAATTCATTGATTGATAAAACTAAATTCATTGACCAATAAAACGCCTTGCATTATAGGGGCTAACCTCGTATGTGGCGGTTGTCGTACCATGGAATTATGATCTTATGGTTGGAGGCATGACAACGATGCTTGTATTGGATCAAAACAAAGCACCAACTGTAACCATAGCCATACAATGTGAACACTGATGCCAAGTAAATCACAACACTGATGCAGAAGCATACAAGAGACAATCTAAACAGATAACATCGCTGCTTGGATCTGAAGCAAAATAAAGCATCAACCATAACAAGAACAGCTTCACAAATTGTCATCCATGTCATCCCAGTAACGGAGGACTTGCTTCAAAAGCTGACATCCATTTGTTTGTGGCATGAAAGTAACGCTTAATGGCCCCACACGGCAGGATCCGCCACCACATCTAAGCAAGCGTTGAATGAGGACAACAATGTAATCCTTGATGGATTAAAGAAAGAATAAATAGAAAGAATGATACATGAGAGAAATAATGAATGAAAGATTCATCCATGCTTTCATATGTTTGGTGAAACATGAAAGGATGGATAAAAGTGAGTTTCTCCTCTATTTGGTATAGAAGGAATAAAAGAAAAGATGAATGATATTTATATAACATTTTTACTAAACTATCTTTTTAAAAAAATATTAGTATTATTAATTTATAACACTAATTCATACTAAATAAATAAATAATCTATAAACTTATAATTATTATAATCTATAATTATACAAAAAATAATATAAATATTTAATTTTAAGTTAATAAATAATTTTATAATTAAATTATTAATAAATTAATTATATATATAAATAACTAGTTAATTTATAATATAATTTGATAATTAATTAATATTATATAAATAATTAATTATAAATAGTAAATAAAAATAGAGAAATTAAAGATAATCTAGTTATTTAATTATAATTATCAAAACTATATACTAATTAAAATAATTAGTAATAAAATTTAATAGTATATAAAAATAATATAAATAAAAAAGTGAAGAAATATTATAGTTTTATCAAAAAATTAATGAGGGATAATTTTATCAATGTAAAAATCCACCCATCAATATTCTATCCATCCTTCCTTGTATCCTCCTAATTTGGAAGGATGCAAATTGGTAAACCAAGATAGATGAAGAATCCTACTTTTCTATTCATCTTTTTATAACTTTTTAAATCAAATGGTAGATGAAGACCATCCATCCTTCCAATCCCATCCATTTTTCCTCTCATGATCCCAACTAAACACAGGATTAAGCTCCCGAAGCAATGTTTATGATTCAAAATCAGAGTCACCTAATGGCTATTTGATTAAATTTTACAAATTTGAAAGATATCCTTGAAGGCATATGTGTTAGTACATGTTGTTGCTCGTAGATAGGCGCTTCGGGAACTTCTCGTAGGAATACTAGAGTAACCTGCAAAAACAAGTCCGAACTAGAGGATGAGACTCCAACGAGAATCCTCCGATGCTTAAATCAACAAAGAACAACTTAAGCAATAACGAGTTCTCTGAAAAGAATTTCTTGCTTACCTGGACCCTCGGAGCTTATGATATTTATAGAAAGAACATCTCATAGATATTACATTGATTTCTAACCGTTAATCATGCTGTTCCAAGATTAAGACCATTTTTTTCAGAATGAAAAGATCATTACTGACATGATCAGAATACCTTAACTATTTTTAGAGAATAACATGATCATGATTAGACTATAGCTAGGTTATTGC
The DNA here is from genome assembly GCA_006176705.1 of Cocos nucifera. Classification (NCBI taxonomy): domain Eukaryota; kingdom Viridiplantae; phylum Streptophyta; class Magnoliopsida; order Arecales; family Arecaceae; genus Cocos; species Cocos nucifera. The sequence continues at coordinate 539,103 of QRFJ01000360.1, read as the reverse complement.
TCATCCCAACAGCTGGATTATTACTTATCCTGAAAAGAAGCTGTTGGAAGCATCGAAGGACTATTTATTCGAGGTGATTTAAAAAACCATAAGTGTCGTTGTTTGATTGGCTCTTTGACTCACTCTTCGGATCAGAGAAGATGTAAGAAATCTTCGTCCATTAGAAAGCTAGCATCTTTATACTGATCCAAGGTGATCCGGCATTGACAAGCCGATTCAAGACGTTTACATAACCACAATAACAGTACGGTTGTTTCAAGCATCTCCTCCAGAGGTTCAGTTCTTCTCATGAAGGATACCCACTTCAGCTACAGCATTATCGGCACCCAATAAACCATCTGCTGACCATCCACTTATTAGATATATGTGCCCTAGAAGCCAGAATTAGCTGACACTTATAATACACTTCTAGAGGCAAAATTATAATTTTGACTAAAATCAATAAAATGGATTATTTTCTATCACATGTGTATTTAATATCTGTGATACATCCTTTGAGTTAATAGTAATGATAATTTATATTTTCAAGAGTTGAAAATTTAAGACATGAATAATCATTATTAATTCATAAAATGCTTCCGACCATAGGATCATCACGAGGATGGTGATTGATCCGGAAGGTTGGTGTACAATCGCTTCTCTTTAGTAGATGAGTCTTGAGTCTACGGTGTGGAGATACCGGAGCGAAAGTATAGATACTCATTAGAGAACGAGGGCACTGAGCGTGACCATCTCGAGTAGTCATTAGAAAGTCTACTTTCTCATCAATGACTGACTCGATGCTGCAGTGGTGTGTCTGATTCTTTGACCTGAGGTGCATCGACAGTTCACCTTGAGGATATTATAATTTGACTACACCATTACTCGGTCTCCTAGCCATTCGAAATCCTGATGTGTATGTTGGCTATAGCATACTCATTGTCGGAACTGGATTGCATCAAGATGGAATCTATCTATTCGGTGGTAGAGGAGCAGCCCTATGATGATCATGAGAATCAAGTCCAGAAGCCCATGACCATGGCAGAGTGAAATAATAGAAAGAGTTTCTATTTAGATTTTCACATCGAACTTGAATCGAATGATTACATCATATGACAGAGACTAGGATTTGACGAGTTCACCTTAACCCTAATCTGATCGGGGCTCAAGATAGAAGAACTTAATCACACAGGTAGCTGCACCAAGAGGTTCGCATTCAGCTCTGATGGGTTGCCACCATATACTGCTAGGTGTTACTGGTGGATTTTGAAAGCAATTAGAATGATTTAGATGATCGATCATTCTAGCTGTTCGAATCAGAAGAGTTCTGATCCATCGAAAGGAGTTTCGATGATGTCGATGATAGAGATCATGACATATCCCATTACCATACAGAACTGAACCTAACTGGGTCACACAAACAAGGGTTTGAATCTGGTGATCATCAATTGAACTGATCCAGTTCAATTGATCTGAATGAGATTCAATTAGGTTCAAAAAAATCATGCTAGCACTCGATTGAACCTAACATTCTTCTTTTACTATCATAAATAGTTGTCCTGACTGAGCCAAAGGAGTTTATGCTCGATCAGAGGCCTTCACTTGATCTGACTGAAACCTGTCCAGGTTAGAAAAGGATTGTCTTATTTTGTAAGATAATACCTGCCATTTTTGGTCACCTGCCATTTCTCGTCCTTTGACTTTGGTCAAAAGTTGACCTTTGACTGGTCAAATGTTGACCATTGACACTTTGACTTCTGTCCACGTATCACGCACCTATTGGAGAGCTGGTGGGGCTTGTCCCCCTGCCAGAACCTGGCAAGGAGGAGGGCGCACGCCACCCTTGGCGTGTGCCCAAGCTAGGAGGCGCCCAGGAGTCCCTGTTGGACAGGGACTCCATCTCTTTTTGGATTTCGATTAGACTTCTCCTAAGAACCAAGTTTGACTGATCTTAGGCGCCATCTAAGGAGGAATCCAAGGGACTCTATTCCCACCAATCAGATTTAGATCTGATTTCACAAAGGATTGTGATTGGTTTGGAAGAAGAGGAGTTGGATCACGCATAGTCTATAAATAAGACCCTGCGCCCAACTCAAAAAGCATTGAAAATTTCCACGCCCTAAGGCTGCCTCTCCTCTCCTCTTCTCCTCCATGCCAAGTCCATCTTCTCCCTCTCCTCTCCACGCCCAAAGAAGTTTGGGATCCAAGTTGGTGCAATCCAGATGAGAGAAAGGCGACAGAAAGCTAGAAGGCTGCGCTGCTGCAAAGGACAACTGCTGATCTTCGAAAGGTGTTTTGAAGATCCTCCAAATCAGATCCAGATCTAATTTTTGGAGATGTGATAGAGAAGAAGAGGATCTCCAGATCCAGTCTGAGTGGATACCGGTAGAGGCCAGGCATTTGCGTGGCTAGATCCAGAACCTTCCGCTGCTTACAGGATCATCAACGGGTAATAGGATTACCCTATGTTAAGATAAATTAAATTTGATTTAATTTATCTAAATTTATTTTAATTATTAAAATAATAAACATCAGATCGAAAATATTCCATATCTGATCTGGATCAAAGAAAAAAATTTTTGAAATATATCTCTTGATCCGATCAGATCTGAACGAACCTGATCCGAAAAATCAGAATTTTTCTTCAACTGGTATCAGAGCCATAGTTCTAAAGTGTTTAGATCTGATTTTAAATTTATTTTAATTAAAAAATAAGTAATTTCAGATGTCACATGAGATGTGATCAGATCTGAAATCAGAAAAAATTAAAATTAAATGATTTGGATCTAAGATTAGAAAATATGCATGACTAGTTCTAAAATAGAATAGTTCTATAGAATAGTCTTGCATGTTTTCAATTTAATTTGATTAAATCATATTTTAGATCTATTTATTTACTATTTTTTATATTATAATTATTATAATAATATCTAAAAAATAGTAAATAAAAATTATTTAATTTTAACATCATATGAGATATGATTGATGCATGTCTAGACTAGTTGTAGAATAGTTCTACATAGTTGTCTAGATTAGAGTTTATTTTGATAAGATCAATTTAAATCTAATTTTTTAGATTATTATGAGATAATTTAGATCTGAAAACATGCATGATTCGATACATGAGATGTATGCAAAATATGCCATGATTAGATCTAATTTGTATATGAGATATATGATATAGATCTAAAACTGTTTTGTAGTATTATATGTTCCTGATTAAGGCGTTCCTCTTGGCCGTCCGGTCATAAGAACGAAGAAGGGTTTCAAAGGCCCTCTCCTCCCATCCGATGGGGTGTTCTTATAACGTATAGGGATGCTGTATGTTCGTCCTTAATTAAAAATCCAAAACTTACTTTCTACAAAATACTAGATCCTGAAATTCTAAGATTTATTTTGCATATTTTGTTTATGAACCCTACTTAATTAAGAATTAAGATTATAGAATATTAATTAGATCTAAAATTAAGAATTTTAGATCTAAGACATATTCATAATACTGGGTTCGGGCTTGGGTAGCTCAATTAGGTCTAAGCGGTTGATCAAACCGAATCAAGAGTTGGTTAGATGGGATCAACAATGCTTAAATTGATCCAGCCTAATAGGATTAAGTCTGGGTCAAGATCGAGTCACGATCAAGCAAGACCTAATTAGGCTTAGAAGTTAGAGTCTGGATTGTAGGCTAACCCAATTGGTTCTGACTCAACAATTTGGTGTCTAAGGTAAGTTTGGCACATACGACCGACTGATTTTTAATTGGGAGCTACTCGATCCTGAATGCATTCTTGTACGAGTTAATGGCATATCCCTTCCATCCGGTCTCACTTACCTGGCCATATCTGTTGACTCAGTTCTGATTTGAGGTGGTCAATAATCCGAGCTAACCCATGCCACTAGGTTAGTCATAATTGTTATGACTATGATAAGTCTAGTTTAATGAGACCTGAATCAATTCTTCCTAAGAAAAGATTAAGTCTGAGGTCTTCCACCATTGTAGATGTGCGGGCCCTTTCCGGGGTTGATTGTTCTCGGCTGGATACAGTGGCTCAGTTGCATCCGAAAAGATGCAACCATGTCTATTAGGCATTGGATGCTATGGGCTGGGCTGGAGGATGAGTTGGGCTCAATATTTCGGATACGGTGAGAGACTCAATTAGAAATCCAGTCTATGCAAATGGTGGGTCTGACTTAACTAAGGAGTGGATCAATATTTCGGATACGGTGAGATTCATGAATTAGAGACCAAGTTTGGGTGCACCATGATTAGAGAATCATTGAACAAGAGTTGTTCACTCATTGGCTAACCCATCACCAATAACTGTTAGGTGAGGTGATGAGTCAGTTGGTGAGACCGCACCACCCACTAGAAATCATTAATCATGGAGATTTTCACATCTCTACAGAAGGGAGTGTAGGGATCCAAAAAAATAGTGAAAAAGCTAATTTATTTAAAAATAAAATCTTTAAATAAATTGGTCAAGTCATAATTACAGTATCTAACTAGAATCTTTGACTCTCTACAGAAAAATGTCTGCGTCCAATCCCATTGGCACGTATCCTGGACACACATAGACTGACCGGATCCAATTATAAAGATTGGCTCAGGAACTATAAAATTATTTTGGATTTCGAGAAGTTAACCCATGTATTGGATCAGGACCCTCCCACCTTACCAGCCCATCCATCCACTGAATAGAGAGCGTCTCTGAAAAAATGGATAGACGAAGATAATAAGGCCAGATATTACATGTTGGGCTCGATGTCTGATGAGCTCCAGCGCCAACATGAAGATATCGGGACTGCTCGCCAAATGTTGGCTCACCTGTAGGAGATGTTTGGTGAACAGAGTCGCGCAGCCAAGTATCAAGTCACGAAACAACTTTTTAAGGCTAAGATGCGTGATGGGCAGTCAGTCCAAGATCACTGTCTGATGATGATCAAGGACTTGGAAGAGCTTGAGAAGCTCGGTGTGAAGTTAGACTTGGATCTGCAGAATGATGTTATTCTGCAATCCTTGACTGATGCATATGGGCAATTCATCATGAATTACCACATGCATAAACTTCAAAATTCCTTGGCCGAATTAATGAACATGCTGGTCACCGCTGAGCTTTCTATGAAAGATTCTAAAGGCTCAGTTCTTGCTATGGAACGGACTTCTTCCAAAAGAAAATCTTCTGAAAAGAAAAAGAAGTCTGCGAAAAAGCAGAAGGTGGAAGGAAGAAAAGAAGAAGGCAGAGCCGAAGATCAAAGCCGCTGCCAAAGAAAGTGTTTCCATTGCAACAGCGACGGCCATTGAAAGCGGAACTGCCCTACTTACCTGGCCACCCTGAAGAACAAGAAGGAAGGTCCTTCTGAAGGTATGCTCGTTATTGAGTCTAACCTTACGATTTCTTCTGCATCCAGTTGGGTGCTTGACTCTGGTTCTAGTGCTCATCTGTGCACTTCCATGCAGAGCCTTGAGGATAGCAGGAAGCTGAGGGATAGAGACATGATCCTACGCATCGGTAATGGAGCAAGAGTTGCTACAGTGACATTGAAAACATACCCTCTTCGATTACCATCTAGTTTAGACTTAGTTTTGAAAAACTGTTATTATGTGCCTACAGCTAGTAGAAATTTGATTTCTGTTTCATGCTTAGCACTAGAAGGCTATGTGATTATCCTTCTTTAAGGACCATTGTAACATTCTTTATGAAAAAAATAAAATTGCAAATGATTTTCTTATTAATGGTCTTTATCAGCTACATATTGATGTATCCTGTTCTAACTATCGAGCAAAACGTGAATGCCAAACGACCTAGGGATAGTCCAAACGATAGGTATCTATGGCACCTAAGATTAGGTCATATAGCAGAAGATAGGATCAACAAATTGGAGAAAAATGGGCTATTGAGTCCATTGACTTTCGAGTCATATCCAACTTGTGAATCTTGTCTTCAAGGCAAAATGACTAAACTTCCTTTTGTTGGACATGGGGAAAGGGCCACAGATCTCCTTGCCCTAGTACATACTGATGTGTGCGGCCCATTTGATGTGCCGGCTAGAGGCAATTTTGTCTACTTCATTACTTTTACCGATGATCTGTCTAGGTATGGGTATGTGTATCTTATGAGACACAAGTCTGAAGCTTTTGAAAAGTTCAAAGAATTCAGACATGAAGTAGAAAAACAAACTAAAAAATCCATTAAGGTTCTTCGATCAGATCGAGGAGGTGAATACCTTAGCCAAAAATTCCTAGACTATCTCAAAGAAAATGGCATAGTCTCTCAATGGACTCCACCAGGAACACCTCAACTCAACGAGGTTTTCTCAATGGACTCCACCAGGAACACCTCAACTCAACGAGGTTTCAGAACGGAAAAATCGGACTCTATTGGATATGGTCCGATCCATAATGAGCTTGACAGACCTTCCTGATTTTCTTTGCGGACACTCATTGTTAATTTCAATTTATCTACTGAATAGAATTTCCTCTAAAATCGTTCCTACCACACCGTATGAGATATGGCACGGTAAGAAACCAAGTCTGAGTCATCTCAGAATTTGGGGTTGTCCGGCTCATGTCAAAAGACAACAAGCGGACAAGTTAGAGTTTAGGTCCTTCAGAGCTCGATTCATAGGATATCCTAAAGAGTCATTAGGATACTATTTCTACATTCCAGAAGACCACAATGTGATTGTGAGTCGACATGCCATCTTTCTTGAAAAATAGTTTATTCAAGATAGCGGCATTGGAAAGCAGATCAAGCTTGATGAGAAAGTCTCACAAGTACAACGAGCTAAGGACCAATTGGAACCAAATCAGGTTGAGCCAATAAGAACACTACCTCCTCCACCTCATAGATCGGAAAGAGTTTTCCATCCCCCTGAAAGATACTTAGGTATTATTTTAGAGAAAGTAGAGAAAATATTCCTCATAGGTAATGGTGCTCATGGTGATGATCCCAAAACCTACAACGAGGCGATATCAGATATCGACTCCGAGAAATGGCTAGAGGCAATGCAGTCAGAAATTGACTCGATGCACTCAAACCAAGTCTGAACCTTGGTAGATCCACCAGAAGGTATAGTACCTATTGGGTGTAAATGGATCTTCAAGAGAAAGATTGGTGCAGATGGGAATGTGGAGACATTCAAGGCTAGACTAGTGGCAAAAGGTTATAGTCAACGTGAAGGCATTGACTATCAGGATACCTTTTCCCCAGTGGCTATGCTAAAATCCATCCGCACATTGCTTGCCGTTGCAGCCTATTTCGATTATGAAATATGGCAAATGGACGTGAAAACGACATTCTTAAATGGATATCTTGAGAAAGATATCTATATGAAATAGCCGCTAGGTTTCACATCCAGTGATACTGATCACAAGGTTTGCAAGCTGCAAAGATCCATATATGGACTTAAGCAAGCATCTCGAAGCTGGAACACTCATTTCAATGATGTGATCAAAAAGTTTGGTTTCATCAAAAATGAAGAGAAACCGTGTATCTTCAAAAAGGTCAGTGGGAGCGCTGTTGTCTTCCTCGTATTGTACGTGGATGACATCCTCCTTATTGAGAATGATATTCCCATATTAACGACAGTCAAAATATGGTTGTCCAAGGAATTCTCCATGAAAGACCTAGGTGAAGCATCATTTATTCTAAAAATTAAGATCTATAGGGATAGACCGAATAGGATGCTAGGACTTTCACAGAAGATGTACATAGAGAAAGTACTAAAGAGGTTTAGTATGAAAAACTCTAAGAGGGGATTAATACCTTTCAGACATGGTATTCATCTTTTCAAGAAGATGTGCCCTAGCACACCTGAGGAAATAGAATGCATGAGCAAGATCCCTTATGCTTCTGTAATAGGGAGCCTCATGTATGCCATGCTATATACACGACCTGATATAGCTCATGCTGTGAGTGTCACAAGCAGATATCAATCAAATCCAAGTGAAGAACACTGAACTTCTGTGAAATATATCCTTAAGTACTTGAGAAGAACTAAGGATATGATGTTGGTCTTTGGTAATGGAGAACTCCAAGTCCAGGGATACACAGACTCAGATTTTATATCCGATGTAGATGATTGAAAGTCGACATCTGAGAGTCTATTTGTGTGTAATGGTGGTGCTGTCAGCTGGAAGAGTTCCAAGCAAATCATGATAGTAGATTCCACCATGAAAGCAGAATATATTGCTGCATCAAAGGCTGCAAAGGAAGCATTCTGGTACAAGAAGTTTGCTGCAGAAATCGAAGTAATGCCATCAGATGTCATTCCTCTATACTGCGACAACAATGGCGCCATTGCCATTGCCCTTGCTAAGGAGTCGAGATCTCATCAGAAATCCAAGCACATTGAGCGGCGATACCAGCTCATCCGCGATTACCTCGAGAAGGATTATGTCGAGGTCAAGAGAGTCGACTCCACAAACAATGTGGCAGATCCGCTTACAAAATCGTTGGGCCAGCAGAAGATCGAAGCCCACCTTGAGAAGATGGGACTTCGACTTGTAGCCAATTGACTTTAGGATAAGTGGGAGATTGTTAGATATATGTGCTCTAGAAGCTAGAATTGGCTGACACTTGTAATACACTTTTAGGGGCAAAATTATAATTTTGACTAAAATCAATAAAATGGATTATTTTTTATCATATATGTGTATTTAGTATCTATGATACATTCTTTGAGTTAATGGTAATGATAATTCATATTTTCAAAAATTAAAAATTTAAGACATGAATAATCATTATTAACTCATAAAATGCTTCCGACCAAAGGATCATCACGAGAATAGTGATTGATCCGAAAGATTGGTATACAATCGCTTCTCTTTAGTAGATGATTCTTGAGTCTATGGTGTAGAGACACCAGAGCGAAAGTATAGGTACTCGTTAAAGAATGAGGGCACTGAGCGTGACCACCTCGAGTAGTCATTAGAAAGTCTACCTTTTCGTCAATGACTGACTCGATGCTGCAGTGGTGTGTCTGATTCTTTGACCTAAGGTGCATCGACAGTTCGCCTTGAGGATGTTATAGTTTGACTACACCATTACTCGATCTCCTAGCCATTCGAAACCCTGAGGTGTATCTTGGCTATAGCATGCTCATTGTAGGAACTGAATTGCATCAAGATAAAATCTACCTCGGTGGTAGAGGAGCAGCCCTATGATGATCATAAGAATCAAGTCCAGAAGCCCATGACCATGGCAGAGTGAAATAATAGAAAAAATTTCTATTTAGATTTTCACATCAGACTTGAATCGAATGATTACATCATATGACAGAGACTAGGGTTTGACGAGTTCACCTTAACCCTAATCTGATCGGAACTCAAGATAGAAGAACTTAATCACACGGATAGCTGCACTAAGAGGTTCGCATTCAGCTCTGATGGATTGTCACCATATACTGCTAGGTGTCACTGATGGATTTTGGGAGCAATTAGAATGATTTAGATGATCGATTATTCTAGCTGTTCGAATCAGAAGAGTTCTAATCCATCGAAAGAAATTTCGATGACGTCGATGATAAAGATCATGACATATCCCATTACCATACGAAATTGAACCTAACTGGATCACACAAACAAGGGTTTGAATCTAGTGATCATCAATTGAACTGATCCAGTTCAATTGATCTGAATGAAATTCAATTAGATTCAAGAAAATCGTGCTAGCACTCGACTGAACCTAACGTTCTTCTTTTACTATCATAAATAGTTATCCTGATTGAATCAAAGAAGTTTATGCTCGATCCGAGACCTTCACTTGGTCTGACTGGAGCCTATTCAGGTCAGAAAAGGGTTGTCTTATTTTGTAAGATAATACCTACCACTTTTGATCACCTGTCATTTCTCGTCCTTTGACTTTGGTCAAAAATTGACCTTTGACTGATCAAATATTGATCATTGACATTTTAACTTCTATCCACATGTCACACACCTATTGAAGAGCTGGTGGGGCTTGTCCCCCTGCCAGAATCTGGCAAGGAGGAGTGCGCACACCACCCTTGGCGTGTACTCAAGCTGGAGGCGCTCAGAAATCCTTGTTGGACAGAAACTCCATCTCTTTTTTGGATTTCGATTAGACTTCTTCTAAGAACCAAATTTGACTGATCTTAGGCGCCATCTAAGGAGGAATCTAAGAAACTCTATTTCCACCATTCAGATTTAGATCTGATTTCACAAAGGATTGTGATTGGTTGAAAAGAAGAGAAGTTGGATCACGCATAGTCTATAAATAAGACCCTGCATCCAACTCAAAAAGCATTGAAAATTCTCACGCCCCAAAGCTGCCTCTCCTCTCCTCCTCCACACCAAGTCCATCTTCTCCCTCTCCTCTCCACGCCCAAAGAAATTTGGGATCCAAGTTGGTATAATCCAAACGAAAGAAAAATGACAGAAAGCTAGAAGACTACGCTGCTGCAAAGAACAGCTGCTGATCTTCAAAAAGTATTTTGAAGATCCTCCAAATCAGATCCAGATCTGATTTTTGAAAACGTGATAGAGAAAAAGAAGATCTTTAGATCCAATCCGAGTGAATACCGATAGAGGTCAAGTACTTGCGTAGCTAGATCTAAAACCTTCCACTACTTACAGGATCATCAATGGATAATAGAATTATCCTACGTTAACATAAATTAAATTTAATTTAATTTATCTAAATTTATTTTAATTATAAAAATAATAAAAATCAGATCTGAAACATCTCTGATCTGATCTGGGTCAAAGAGAAAAATTTTTGAAATATATCTCTTAATCCGATTAGATCTGAACAAATCTGATTCGAAAAATCAAAATTTTTCTTCACCATTTTCAACTCTAAAGGAAACAGATAATTACAGATTGTGCTCTACATTATTTGCCTTTATTCCATTGAACTTTTCTGATTTTTGGTTTCTTTAATCTGAGATTTTTATTTAATAAAATAATAGAGAGAAAATAATAATAATCAGGAGAAACAAAGGCACAAGGTTCCACAAGAGAGAGTGCTATAGAACTCAAAAATTTCAACACAACACAAAGTACAACAGTAGCACCTGAAAACACTGTCGTTAACCGATATGCTACAGAATTTTTACTTATGGACATGCCGATATATTTGAGTACCTGCTCTATCAGTTGGTAGCTCACAGCTGCGGCTGCAGAACTTTTATTTACACAAACTCCCTCCACCACATGCTCTGGTATTTCGCAACCAAAATATAGAGAAGACAAATTTAAATCATGGGCTCTCACAGAATTCCATCTCCTGAGACATCATCAAAGTGCCGACAAATTAATAAAGCACACAGACGAGGAAAAAAATTGAACCTCTTCTGATAATTTAATGTCTTCCATCTATTCGATTACTTAGCAAATAGGCCACAGCAGCATTTCTTGAATGTGTGAACATATCAACTGATTTAAGTAGAAAATAAGGGAAACGATACAGGAATCAATCGAGGTAAAGAACTTCTCAACCATTAATTAAACAAATTTTGAACAGTTTCCATGCAATTTCTGAGAATTCCAGAAAATAAATAAGAAAACAAGTAAACAGTTTTCTTAGCTCAAAACTGCCAATCAAATGAACAAAAATGAATAAATACATTTTAATCATAAAAATGAATAAATATATTAAGTAAGAATTAAACACAGTATAAAGAAAATAAAAGAACGGTAGATACCTTGCCACAAATTGGACAACTGTCACTTCTTTCCATCCATTCATATATACAGCTGAGATGAAAATGATGAGAGCATTTTGTCACAATCTTTGGATTTTCGGGAGTATATTCTGCAAATGAAAAGGAAAGTAAATAAAGTAAACAGTCTGCAAAGAAAAGACAGAAGAAAACCATAAATCTTCGGTAACAATTCACAAATGCAATAATATAGAGGGCTTTCTCATTAGGACATTTCCCACAACCAATTGAAGAAACACCCATCTAGTTATTAAAATGGGAGGGGACAACAATATGAACATAAAACATATAAGAAACAAGGTTACCATCAAGACATGTAGGGCAAACATCTTCATCTTCTGAAGTTGCTACCACATAACCAGTACCATAAGCTTTTGCATATAGATTTTTCTCTGATTCAGAATGGCTAAGTTTGCATTCTTCTTCAGTTTCTGCACTGTTCCTTTTTTTAATAGAACCTAAATGTTCCACTGCAGAGCTACTTCCATTTCTTCTTAGGGTCTGTGGCTGTTCTTGTAAGTGGCTCATAGACTTATCCCTCCTTGAGACCAACCCATCACGTTGTGAACGAGAAAATCTCGAATCTGTATCATAAGGTGGAGGTCGAGGGACAAGGTGGTATGTCTCAGACAATGAACTGTCAACTGAAGTGGTGCCAATTCCTCCTGATGTCAATGGAGTTACTTCTTGAACAGGGGAAGCAACCATCCGCCCCTCTAGTCTCTGAAATGTTGCGCTATACTACAAGGCAATGAAGTTGAGTAAGAAAAAAATAACCGCCAAATGTATGACAAAATACAGAGAATCAGAGTAGTTTTTACAAAGATGACCTTCAGAATATAAATCTACGGACAACTGATGATCTGTCTGACATACAAAACAGGTTCGTAATGCATGGCAGTACCATTTACCGACATTTACAGATGATGCTAAACCGAATGAACCATTACAGTATAATAGTTGTTGGGTCATTCGGAATTAATCACCCCGATTCGTGGTCGGCACCAACATCATGTCCGCATACAATACTTGATCAACATTCGAATCTCTATCAGCTGCAAGTCTCAACATCCTGACACCCAATCGACATCATGCAACTCTACGGTTAACCGATTGCTAATCAGTAACTCCCGAATGACCGATTGCTCAAGATTAGCTGATGTCTTATCAGCTAATTGACTATTTATGATACGAAAAATTGTCGATTGCCCACCAACAGCCGATTGCATATTGGTGAATCTGAATCACCTTCTCAAGCGGCAATCGATTCAGACGACTTGACAAACAACTTGATACATAATACAAGAGACCGATGGTCAATCGATACAATAGAATCTCTGACACGAAGTCGGTATACCTTAATTACCGATTAACAATCAATATATCCGATCGAATCCATGGTCACAATCGTGGGTAACGACTACATACCACAATCGTTAGTGGGTATAAATTACCTACTAACTCCATGATCATAGCTCGATGATAGGGGTTAACTACCACCTTAGTGCCACAATAAGCTGGACCCCACATACCCAACGGTTACACTTGAATCATCTATAAAAGGAAGGTAAGTGAACAGCAAAAGGAGACTTTTTGCTGGGCTAAAAGTTCTACCAAACTCCACTTTAAAATCTTTTCATCACTCCCCGCTGGCTTAGGCATTAAAGGATCTCCGTTGAACAAAATTCTGACCAGCGGACTTGTTTGGCAGGTCGCTCTTCATCGAACTCAGGCGCACTTGGGGATTGGCCGCAACAGATTGGTGTGCTAGGTAGGGGGGAATCATGAAAACAAGAGCCCATAATATGTCTGCTGGCTTCGCTAGGCAATCTTCCCATCGGAAAAATCTCCCACCTCCATCGGTAGAGCCCAGTTCCTTGCGTCCGGTCATTACTGCGAATACTCAACAATTTGCTATACTAGTACAGCAAGTAAAAACATTGATGGAGGCAGTTCATAGCCTCCAGTAGCAACAAACACAACCACAACAACCAATGGCGAAAGAGCCGACACCACATACAGTGCCGTCCAGGCACAATCGCCATGCTCCACAGCTATCTCTTTCTCCATCTGCAGAACAATGACCTACTCGACATTCTCATCATGTCGAGCCACCACCATCTCGGCACTCTCACCGTGCTATCTACCAACGGCGAAGGTCTCTTTCCCCTTCTCTTCGCTACAGCACAAAAGGGAAAGAGGCCCTACTCACCTTCAAGTTCTTCAAGGGAGGACTCTACTGGCAAAGTTTCCCAGCAACAGCGACTCGACGATTATGAGCGAAAGCTGAAAGAGCTTGATCGCCGACTTGCCCAACTTCAAGTGGAAAACCAAGGTTCTTCCAACAACTTCAGTATCCCTAGTACTCCACCCTTCTCTCAACGCATTTTGGACGAGCCGATTCCGACTCGGTTCAAGATGCCATAAATAGAGCCTTATGATGGCTCTACTGACCCTATTAACCACCTAGAGAGTTACAAAACTCTCATGATGATTCAGGGGGCGACTGATGCCCTCTTATGTTTGGATTTCTCGATGACCATCCAGAAAGCTGCTCGAGCCTGGTATTCCAGGCTCCAGCTGGAAAGTATTCACTCTTTCGAGCAACTGGAAGACTCATTCGTGACTCATTTCGGTATCAGTAAAAGAATGCCGCGAACGTCCGATAGTCTCTTCTCTATTAAGCAGAACGAAAGAGAGACCTTAAGAAGCTTTGTAGCACATTTCAACACTATCATACTTGAGGTCCAAGACCTCAACAAGGATATGGCCATCTTAACCATAAAGAGAGGGCTAACGAGCTCAAGTTTTCTTGGTCATTGGACAAGAGGCTCCCTCGAACTTATGCCGAGCTCCTCGAACGCACGTACATGTCTGCACAGATGAAAACGCTACTGACCGGTACGAATCTGAGAAGAAAGGTCAAAAAAAGAAAAAGAAGAATGGAGCCCCAACTGGGGGTATCAACTGATAAAAGAACTTCGTCCCACCGACGGAGTTCGAAATCGAATACCTATAATAGGTATGACTCCTACACTCCTCTCTCTGCTCCTCGTGCACAGATTCTAATAAAATTTGAGGGAGAAGAATACCTTCATCAACCCCCACCAATGAAAGCACCATCGACGAGTCGCAACAAGAAGAAATACTATTGATTTCATCGTGATCATGGTCACAATACCAAATAGTATATTCAATTGAAAGATGAGATAAAAGCCCTGATCCAACGGGATTTCCTTGCGAAATATCGACACGACCATCCGACTCAGTCTCCCACCGATCAACAACCTCAACTTCCACCTGAGGAAGCTAATAATAATCGACCAACGATGGGAGTCATCAACATGATTTCGGGGCAACCAAGAGATCGGGGGGGCAAGTTCCAAAGAGGAATTGCCTAAGAAGCGACAACAAGACAATATAATTTTCTTTTCAGATGATGATGTTAGAGAAATACAAATTCCTCATGATGATGCTGTCGTCATCTCGACGACGATAGCTAATTATGATGTAAAGAGAATCCTTGTAGATAATGAAAGCTCTACGGATGTTTTCTTTTACTTTGCTTTTTTTCAAATGCGCTTACCAACTGACCGACTCAAGAAACTCTCTCATCTTTGGTCGGCTACACAGGAGATGCAGTAAATGTGGGAGAGATTACCCTTTTTCTAACTGTTGAAACAAAACCACAACAAAGCACCGTTCTCTTAACGTTTACCATTGTCCGAGTGCCTTCAATTTACAATGCTATACTCAGACGACTGGGACTGAATGATTTAAGAGCAGTTGTTTCAACGTACCATCTTCTTATCCGATTTCTGACGAAGAATGGAATTGGAGAGATACAAGGGGATCAACAATTGGCCCAACGCTGCTTCATGGTTTCTATCAATGGCAGCAAGACCAAAAACCCTCTCTATCAATTGACAAGCTAGACCAGAGGGATAATGAAGAAAGAGGTGAGCCCGTTGAACAACTGGTTTCAATCCCGTTAAAAAAGAGTGGCCCAACAAAAAACCATTCAAATCGGATCACTACTACCTGAGTCGGAGCAAAAGCAACTACTAGATCTACTGAGAACCAACGCCGATGTCTTTGCTTGGTCGGCAACCGACATGCCTGAAATTCCACCAAATATGATAACTTACTGATTAAATATTGACCCAAAATTTAAACTAGTGAGACAAAAGAAGAGAAGTTTCACCCTTGAAAGACAAAGGGCCATCAATGAAGAAGTTAATAAGCTCCTTGCCGCAAATTTCATTAGGGAGGCCAATTATCCAAGTTGGTTAGCCAATATTGTGATGGTAAAGAAGGCTAACAAAAAGTGGTGAATCTGCATCGACCATTCTGATTTGAAAGAAGCCTGTCCGAGGGATAGCTTTCCTCTGCTAAAGATTGATAACTAGTCAATGCCACATCAAGGCATAAACTCTTGAGCTTCATAGACGCATTCTCAGGATATAATCAGATACAAATGGCACCCGAAGATGAACATACAGCCTTCACGACTGATAAAGATATCTACTATTACAAAATGATGCCATTCGACCTGAAGAATGCTGTAGTGAACTTACCAACAGCTGGTCAATAAAGTCTTCAAGGAACAAATTGGACAAACATAGAGATCTATGTCGACGACATGCTTGTGAAAAGCACTGAAGCGCATAATCACATCCGAGACTTGAAGCTTTCAACACACTTCAACAATATCAGATGAAGCTAAATCCAACTAAGTGTGCATTCGATGTGACAGCCAAAAAATTTCTCGAATTTCTTATGTCACAACGGAAAATAGAGGCCAACCCAAAAAAGATTAAGGCCATCATCAACATGAAACATCCAAATTCAAAATTAGAGATACAACAACTGAATGGGAGAACTGCCACATATGATTGATTTATTTCAAAGTCAGCAGAAAGGTGCCTACCCTTCTTCAAAACTTTGCAGCAAATAAACAACTTTTCCTGATTAGATGAATGCCAACAAGCTTCTGAAGACTTGAAAAAATACTTGGCATCTCCTCCACTACTTACAAAGCCGAATGAAGGAGAAACGCTATATCTCTATTTCGCAACGTCTTCAAAAGTGGTTAGTTCGATTCTCATTCGAAAAGATAAGAACCGAATTCAAAAGCCCATCTACTCCACAAGCAAAGTACTCCATGATGCTGAAACTAGATACTCGAAGATGGAAAAGATGATTTACGTCCTTATCATATTGACTTAGCAGCTTCGATCCTATTTTCAAGCACACTGCATAGTCATTTTGACAGACCAACCATTGAGGGTTATCTTGCATCGACTAGATACTTCCAGTCGAATGGTAAAGTGGACAATCAAACTTGATGAATTTGATATACAATATCGCCCACGGCCATCAATGAAGGGCCCAAATCTTGGTCAATTTCATTGTCGAGTGTACCGTGCCCGATGACAAATCAAACGACAAGGACAAATAGCTTAAGATTGCAAAGGTCGAACCAGAATCTGTTTGGAAGTTGCACATTGATGGAGCATCCAACACTCAAGAAAGTGGAGCTGGCCTCATACTTAGAAATTCTGAAGGTATGGTGACTGAATATGCCCTTCGATTCAACTTCGAAGCCTCAAATAACCAAGCCGAGTATAAAGCCTTGATAGCTGGCTTGAAGATTGCCAAGGAGCTTGGTGTAGATAAAATGAAGGTTTTCACCGATTCACAATTGATCACCGGTCAGGTTAAAGATGAATATGAAGCCCAAGACCCGATCATGATGAAGTACCTTCAAAGGTAAAAGATCTTATCCAATCTTTCGAATATTTTGAGATCTTTCACATCCCCAGAATAGAAAATGCCCATGCTGATGCACTTTCTCAACTACCGACTACTTACAATCTACTTGGCCAAACATTTGTCGAGTATCTCAAACAGCCGAGTATTGACAAAGTCGACGAAGTGCAACAAATAGACGACGAACCAAATTAAATGATTCCAATCATTCAGCATTTGACTAGGGGAACTTTACCCGAAGATCCACTGGAAGCCAAACAACTAAGATGGATAGCTTCACAGTATCTGCTGATGAATGGACAACTATATAAGAGATCGTTCTCTCTTCCATTGCTCAAATGCCTAAAACCTACCGAGGCAAATTATGCTCTCCGAAAAATCCATTAAAGGATTTACGAAAATCACCTGGGAGGCAAATCACTAGCCTATAAAATCGTACGTCAGGGTATTACTGGCCCACTATGAGGAAGGACAATATTAAGTTTGTTCGAAGGTGCGAAGCATATCAAAAGTATGCCAATATTCAACATCAACCGGCCAGTCAGTTAACACCATCATTGCACCATGACCTTTTGGGGAATCAACATACTCAGACCCTTTCCTCCAGCAACTGGACAGAGGAAATTCCTAGTCGTTGCCATCGATTACTTCACCAAATGGATTAAAGCTAAATCCCAGACACAAATCACTGAAGGCAAAATGGAAAACTTCATTTAAAAGTCCATATACCGATTCGGACTGCCACACACCATTATTTCCGATGATGGTCAACAATTTGACAATCAAAAATTCAAAGAGTTTTGTACAAAATTCCATATTACTCACAAACTCACCACCGTCAGCCATCCACAATCAAATGGAGAGGCAGAAGTGACGAATCGAACAATTCTACATGGCCTCAAAACCAAACTGAATGAAGCAAAAGAATTATAAGCAGAAGAATTATACTCAATCTTATGGGCATATCGAACAATACCTCGCATTCCAACGAGAGAGTCACCATTCAACCTAATGTACGGAATGAAAGCAACAATCCCATTAGAGATTGGATTACCATCAATAAGGGTTGAACAGTATGCAGAACCAAGTAACTCTGATCACCGAAGAGTTGACTTGGACTTACTTCCAGAAGTTCGGCAACAAGCTCAAATAAGGATGGCTGCATACTGACAAAGAGTGGCTCAGTATTACAACATAAGGGTTAAACCGAAAGCCTTTCATCTCGGAGACTTGGTTCTAAGGAAAACAGAAGTCTCTAAACCTACAAAACAAGAAAAATTATCACCTATTTGGAAAGGCCCATACAAAATTACTGAAGTCCTTCGCCCGGGTGCATATCGACTGGAGACCCTCAACGGAACAACTATTTCCCGAACATGGAATGCTGATAATCTATGTATTATTAGTAAAATTGTCTTTATAATATAACCAATTTGAAATAACGACTAGCTTTAACAAAGTTGAGCATTTGTTTATCTACAAATATGATATCGATTTCCGTATATCATACTGATTCAAAAAAAAAACATGCCAACTTGACTCCAATCGAGCGGAAAACATACCGACTTGACTCCGATCGAGCGGAAAACATATCGACTTGACTCTAGTCAAGCGAAAAACATACCAACTTGACTCCGATCAAACAAAAAATATGCCGACTCGACTTCGATCGAGTAGAAAATATATCGATTCAACTCCGATCGGTCGAAGGATATTCGATTAGCCCCCATATATCAAAAACTTATGTCAAAATAGTTGGCTAACACCCGACTAGAAGACAAAATTTATGATATCAGTTAAAATTTACTGATTACCATACGACTAAATGAGCAACGATTATCTACGATGAATGATGATCATAAAGGCAATACTTTGAAAAAATTTTCTTTCATTATGAACTAAAGCCCGATGATAAAGAAAAATTTCTATCAACTGTAAGCTACAAAAATCAAACTAAAATCCGATAACAAAAAGAAAAACCTAACTACGTCGACCGTCAGTTGGCTCTCTCCAATGCAGCTTCGATCCCCACTGCTTCGATAGTTGCCAGCCCTGCTTCATCAGATGCCGGTACATTTTCTTTAGTAACTGGAGCAGTTTGCTCAGTAGTCGGAGCTATTTCTATCTCCCTTTCTTCTAGAACCAGGATGGTGATACTGCTCAAGTCCAAGTCTAGGTAAAGCTCTGCAACAGCATCTCTACCATCCCTATACCCGACCCAGTAGACTTTGTCCCTGCCTTCAAGGACTTCTCTTTTGAAATCTTCAGACTTTTTATAGTCCTCAATGGCCCGACTAAGAGCCTCTTGAGCAGTCTTCGCCGCTTCCTTTGTGGTTGCCAATTCATCATCAGCCAGTGCTAACCTTGATTCGGTCACCCGATGCCTTTCCCACTTATCCTCCAACTTGCAAAAACAGTCATCGCATTCCCTCCAAAGTCGACTAATTGTATTTTTCTTATGCTGAATCCAGGTTTCTAGAGAAGCGGCAAATCTACTGGCCAACTCCAATTCGGCCTTCTAGCTAGAAATTTCTTCTTGATACTTCTTCTCCCGGTCACTCACCGCTTGAAGAAGCTCATTGGCGACTTCCTTATCAGCATTCGCAGTTGCCACTCAATCGGCCCATGTCCGACCAAGCTCCATAAATCCCTGAAATCCTGCTTCCAACGTCGACACATCATGCACAAACTGGAGAAAACGACTATTACAATTATCAAAAACAAAATAGCGACAGGAATAAGCAAATAAAGAAATGCAGACTCACACTGTGAATGGCAAGATAAAATGTCGAAAAGATATCGGACACGGTCCAATCCTATATTGAAGAAAGTTGCTTTCCCGATCCATCGGGAGAAGTGCAACTTCCAAAAGTTGCTTTGCAAGCCTCGGATTCCCCAGTGTCGATTCATTAGCGGATATCTGAATATTGAAATGCTCCATCAAGTCTTTCGGAGCTAAATCACCAATCGATACTTGTGGCATCTTCCCGTGTTTTTGAGCAGACGACTCACCGATCGGAGCCGTCATCTATTCAGGAGTGGAAGATCGTCGGGTTGATGATGGAGCCCAAGACATAATTGGCATTGCGCTTACCAGTGGTGGTTCAACGATTGTGATATCGTCATCAAAATGTTCAACCGACTAGAGAGCTCTAGGTAATGGTGGGACCGCCAGAGCCGACAGTGCAATGATGGGATCGCCGTGAGCTTCAGAAACGGTCACCAATGGAGTATCCATACAGGTCTTTTTTGGACCCCGAGATGAACACGCACCTGCAGTGGACCTTTCTCTAAGGGCATTCAGCCGAATCTCATCTGCTGATGGCCGCATGTCTACTAACAAAAACCAACAGCAACTTAAATAAAAAAAAGGAAAAAAAAAGGAAGAGAGAAATGAATGATGATGATGATGATTGTATTACGTTACACCCAGAGAAGGTACCGAACTAAGTTCAGCGTCATACTGGCTCTGCTCCATCGGCAGCTCCCATTGTGAAGGGACTTTCATGTCTTTCAAACGTTGGAAGTCATCTCGATCGGCAGTATCAACTCGACTATTTTTATTTGGGCTCACCCTTGGACTCCCCCAAGAAGAAGAAAAACCCCAAGTTGAAGAAGATGAAACAAAGAAGAATTGATTCGTCCATCCATGAATGGAAGAAGGTAGATCGATTATAAAATGCTAACCCGGTCTAGGTCCGAAAAACCACCAACCCTTGGCCTTGCGATGTGGAAGAAGAATAAAGCTCGAAAAAGACTCTCTAGAATGTCTAAAGCAGATGACACAATAGTACAAAACTAATGATAATCCGCATGAAGTTCGGAGCAAGTTATGCAGGATAGATCCGATAATAATCAAAAATATTCCGAACAAACTCCGAAATCGGGAACCAAAGACCAGCTTGAAGGTTTTCTACATAAATGGCGACTTGGCCTGGAGGAGGAGAGTTCACCTGACCATCCGGACCAAGCGCATAAAACTAAAACTATTCCAGGACACGATATCGCTTCCAGAGCCTAAGAACTGCAGATTCGGTCATAGAAGAAGCTTTTATGTCCGGACCTGATGCAGGATCGTCAATGAGAGAAACCGATAGACTATCCTGAGAAAGCTCTAGACCAGGAACTTGATCTACGGGCCTATTACCATCTTTCCCAGCTCTTTCCTTACCCTTCTTACTACTACTAGCCATTATCAATAGCAACGACGATGAAAATCAAAGAGAAAATAGAAGAGAAAGGAGAACAAAGGCCAACCTGAGGGTAAAAATAATCCTGGATATCTCAAAAAGATGAAGATAATCCCTTTTTATGGAGCTCTCGACACCTATAGGAAAGATAGGCTCTCAGACTTGCAAAAAACTAAAATGGAAGAAGAAAGCGAGCTATATATAAAAACCATCGACGACCGAAATGGATTCGTTCAAACCAAGATCCTCCAAGATTCTGACATGTGGCAATCTCAAGACCGATCATCATTCAAACTTTTTGACACACCTACCGCTTGATCATGACATGGCAGCACGATCCGCATAAATTGTCAAGAGCCAATAGTTATCAAATAGGTGGTGACATCCGATAACTCAAAATCAAATCAATCAAATCATCCCGCCATCTAACAACTACAACATTAAATAACCATCACCTCGATTTAATACCCCAATGATGATCGCACAATCATCGAAACGACAAAATGGCTGAAAATTTTTCGTTTTCAAGAAGATCATAAATGCCTGCAGCCGAAAGGACTACGAAATTGAGGTGATAGAAGATACTCTAACTCCCATCGTCCAATATATCAAGTCATGTTGGACTTAAGAGTGAGGGGCAACCGTTGGGTCATTCGGATTTAATTCCCCCGATTCGTGATCGGCACCAACATCGCATCAACACACAATACTTGATCAACATTCGAATCTCTATCAGCTACAAGTCTCAACATCCCGACACCCAATCAACATCACACAGCTCTACGATTAACCGATTGCTTATCGATAACTCCCGAATGACCGATTGCTCAAGATTAGCTGATTTCTTATCAGCTAATCGACTATTTATGATACGAAAAACTATCGATTGCCCACCAATAGCCAATTGCATATCGATAAATCCGAATCACCTTCTCCGTCGGCAATCGATTCAGACAGACGACTCGATACATAATACAAGAGACCGATGGCCAATCAATACAACAGAATCTCCGACACAAAATCGATATACCATAATTACTGATTAACGATCGATATATCCGACCAAATCCACAATCACAATACTACAAATCCACAATCGTGGGTAACAATTGCATACCATAATCGTTAGTGGGTATAAATTACCCACTAACTCTATGATCATGGCCTGATAATAGGGGTTAACTACCATCTTAGTGCCACAATAAGTGGGACCCCACATACCCACCGGTTACACTTGAATCACCTATAAAAGGGAGGTAAGTGAACAACAAAAGGGGACTTTTTGCTGGGCTAAAAACTCTATCAAACTCCACTTTAAAATCCTGTTCACCACTCCACGCTAACTTAGGCATCGGAGGGTCCCCGCTGGACAAAATTCTAGCCAGCAGACTTGTTTTGCAGGTCGCTCTTCATCGGACTTGGGCACGCTTGGGGATTGGCAGCAACAATAGTAATGGCACTCCAAAATCTCAAATTGCATATTTTGGATAAAGTAACCAGTTATGATCCTTAACTCGGTCAAAGTAACACAAGACATTTATAATTTGCCCACCGCCAACCACTACTCTGCACTTTCAAGGATATTGAAAAATACTGAGTAAAGCTTATCTGCACGCATGCATGCGAGAGAGAGAGAGAGTCAAGAAACATGTATATGCATACAAAAAGTTCCTAATTCCTTCACCACCAGTCAATGGCAATTAGCCCTTCGGCCATACTGTTTTGCTTATTTGTCTGTGTATTTCACTTTCATACCATGCTGGAGACAATAATTAATGAAGGATCATCATGACTCAGAGAAGGCACCATGGACAGGAAGCAGAAACATCAACCTGGCATGCATGCAATCATGTTCACAGACAAGAATTTCCCACATAAATAAAGGTTTCTTTGAGGACTGTTGGCCAAGAGACTGTAGATTCTGCCAGCAGGACAGCTATATATGATATCATTTATGGATGGTTGCACCACAATCAGAAACGGAAAATATAATAGGCACCAAGCTTTGATCAACATTATGGTAAGTCAATGTATAATAAAACCTCGGTTGTAAACAAAACCTGTGATTTTATAACATTACCCCACTGAACAGCTGGTGAAAGAAATGTCTCAAGCATATGCAGTGCCTGTACATAGGATTGCTTGGATGGGCATATTCTTCAAACTCCTCTGAACATGGACAACAGCAGAATGCCCCCATACTAACAGTTTCCTGATAAATCGAGAAAAAGACAGAATATAAAGATCAAGCAGCCAATAAAATGATTGCAACAGAAGCAAAGTACTCAGGATCCTAAACTACCTCTTTGACAGATTTTAGAGATAGAGAACGAGTTTCCAACTTCAGCAATTACTATACAGAACCTTGAACAGGACCAAGAAATTTGAACAAATAGTATGCTATCGTCTATCCTCAAACAAAAGCCTGGAAGCTGATAACGTAAAGAAATGGATGATTTAATAGCATCCAGCACTTGATAGGCCAACTAACATCAAATCCATCAAATCATAGACAAGATGGCAAAGTGCCATCAGCTTCATCTTAGACACGCCTCACCAGTATGACCTTTTACCTGCCAAAGATGAAAAGAATTAGCAGACGATATCAAAGTCAGAGATATAAGCAAGCAAATCAGATATCTCTTAGGATACAGGCACAAAAATGAAGGAGAATGAAAGAGATAAAAAAAAATACAAGGTTGACTGAGTTTTCAGCTGATATGAGAATGGAAACTAAGCATTTACGCACAACATTTTGATATGGCAACAAGTCAGAAAATTTTGAACCAAACTATACATGTCTCATCAGAATTCATCAATTTTTACCATTACAATAAATGAGGCAATCATTTCCTTCACTAGTATTACCTAGAACATTCCCATCAATTATGTTCTGGAAGATAATTAAGCTCAAAAATTCTCTTAAAAAAGTACATAGCATCAGGATAATTTGCACCACAATATCCTAGAGCTTCATAAATCTTCTGCACAAGGTTAAATCGTATCCATCTATATTCTCTCAAAAATACAAAAACACCATCATGACATTCTCATAACAAGTTCTAATTAGCAGCATCGTTCTTCAATGTAACATCTTAAAAAATCCTGCATGTCTCATACCTTTTCACCTGCATGCTGCATGGGAGAGAGCATTAATTAATCAAACACTGGTTCAAGGGTTACAAGCCAATCTTGGTATAATATCGTACAAATTAAGTGACAGGCCAAACTCTCCCACAACTCACATAGATTCATTGGGACAAGTTTGATCGACATGGATCCTGCAAAATAAAGGTAGACTCCAGTTCCAAATTTACTGCAGGAGTGGGTCAAGACATCATACGTAATACATTCCTTACTGCCAAACTTCTGATGCCTTAGATATTTGTCAAAACCAATGTTGGACAAGGTGGAGCTCAGGCCATAAGACATACATATAACCTATTTAAAGTCAAACTCATAAGACATGTTGATAATGATGACAATGACAAATTAAAGAATAAGGGGAGAAGATGTAGCACCGCCCCATTCAATAGGAGAAAAGAAATGGCAAAGGGAGAGGATGTCTACAGCAAAGAAATCACAAACTCCTCAGTACAACCCCCACAACAACACCACCCACCCTGGTGGGCAAAAAAAGACGCACACTGATATGGTCCAAAAAAGGGCAAGTCCTATTTATGTTGGGATTGTTTCAGATTTGAATAAACCATGCAAATCCTTTCTCAAAAGAGGTTGTTTATTTTATATTTACTTGGTATTCCTGTGCTAATTTATGGGTTAAATTTTCTACTGCTTGTTGAGTCATTTCAGTAGGACCATTTTCCACAAGTTCTACTCTAAGCCCTTTTTTTCTGGTAAGATCAGAGGCAAGCCTCAAAATCCATTGAAAAAGAAAAAGGAGCAACCCAAAGCATATGCAGCTACCAGTGGAGACAGCTGCTGAGGAATTACATCGCCAAAAATAAAAACGGCCTAGGTTGGTTTATGATAGGGCTCAGGTAGCTTTAGTTTTGTCTTGCAACAAAGTTCATTTGCTTCTATTTAGGGTTCCCTATTGCTTTTGAGATTTCACTATTTTATGTCAAGAAAGTGAATATAACAAAGGTAATGGAGTTTTAGATTGATTCAAAAAAGCATTTTGAGCCAAAACATGTTTTGAGTCCTAAACTCATTATCTTTCATGTTGGAGGTTTTTTTAAAAAAATTAGAAAATTGTTAAAAAGAAGTGTATAAGAAGTAACATATTCTGCATGATTTATGGGTTACTTTGAATGAGCTAGCTTGTTATAGATTTATTTATTAACTATCTGCCCATCTTCTCTCACAATTTTTCCTTCTCTTCCGCTCTCTCTTCTCCTATTTCTCCCCTAGAAGAACTATTTTGAGTCAAACAGTTTTAAGATTCATAAATTCATTGTTGGCAAGCTGAGGGTCCTAAAATTAGGAACCATATTTTCATGGATGTCTAAACATCCGCAAATTGGTGTCCATAACGTAATAAGTTCTGCTTGACTTATTGTTTACCTTGAATTAATTAGCACGATAGATGTCTCTCCCCAATTATTGTCTCTCTACTATTAACTGCCTTTCCTTTTTGTCTCCCACTCCCTCTTCTCTCTCCCATCCTGTTCATCTTTTTCTTGTTCTGATATTTATGATGAGAACTTTCATATCTGAAAAGGTGCAGAACTTATTTATGCATGTCTCAATTCGTTTGCAACTTTAGCACTAAGTGACTGCCAATCAAAATCACTGCTCTAGAAGACACCTAAGTTGCCACCTAAGGCAAAGTTGCCGGCCCCATATGCAACCTCACCCATAGGCAGTCACATAAGCCCACACCTTGCCTAGTGTTAGGCAGCCTCTATGTGCAGCCTACCCATGGGCAGGCACATAAGCCACAATATTAGTTAAAACTCTTAATATGTCAATACCAAATAACCTAAGGCTGTATTTGGATGCCCGTTAGAGGGTGGATGATATAAGGTTATCCAGCTAACCATCCAAACATCATATAAAAAGGTGTGTCTGGTCAATAGGCCAAAAAGGTAAATAACCAAGTTAAAATTATTTCAGGAGGGAGAGTGGAATAACTTAAACCACCCCTTCATGCACTTTTACCTTGGATGGCATTTTATTACCATTCTTTATTACCATCCCTTCTTTTTGCAAGAGGGTATTAATGGTGGTTCGTGAGTACCAACCAAACAGCAAATAACTTTATTCATCAGTTGGTCAAGGGTGAATACCAATGACTAAAGTTGTCCAAAGGGTGGTTAATCAGCATCCAAGCACAGCCTAAAGGAACCTATTTACGACTTAGATTGAGAGCCACCACTGGGACGCCCCACCCCATATGCACACAACCATATTCACATGTCCTCCGGTATATGGCCAAAGAAGAGCAAAAATGAGAGGGAAAGGTCATGGCAGTGAATCAGTTGGCAAGCAGCATCTTCATTTGCCATTATTTAAAATGCTACATATAAGGCATCATATTTGTATCCCTTGACTGCACTGCATTGCCTATGTGCAGTTACTATACACAGTCATACCACAAATGGACTGAAAAGGCAGTCCACCTAGCACCATGTGGTCATATTTGTGGCTCCATTAGCATTGTGTGGTTGCATGGCCACTTAGCATTATGGGGCCAAATATATGCTCCACTCCTATGTGGGCCTATACAGATGGGGCATGTTTGGGTTTTGGTTCAGTTATATTATAATTATTGCTATTAATATTAAGTACTAACTATTAGTTATTATTATTGTTGTTGTTCTTATAGGGACAGTCAGGAATTTCCCTTTGAGGGGTCAAGAAAATTGTATTGATAAAATCTATAATGGCCTAACCATAAGCAACGACCAGATTTACTTTCATGAAATAGTAAAGCTAATTTAAATTGTGATTACTTTTCAAATTTTATTCTTAGGTTATAGTAAGGTAGTGAGAATCATGTTTGTTTAAATTTATAATGTTCAATAATCTAAATAAATTCAAAGAAAATACTATGGTCTAACCTATTATTTATCTAGCCAGATTCTTTCAGATGTCAATATTATACTTATTGGATCGTGTGTAAGTCAAGGTTTGTTTTGGAGATATGAAGGTGATCCAAAAAACTACAAGCTTATCCATGGTTCTCATTCCTGCTGAATATGTGACAAAATGAAACAAGGAACAAAAATTCTGAGTATATTCTAAAGAGGAGCTGGATTAATTTTTCTTTTTCCAGTGAAATAGTGCATAATATCAGATGTTTTATTCTTTGTTTTGGTCAGAAACCAGATATTTTATTGAAGAGGTAAAACATGAACAGATGGAGAGAGGGTCAAAGGCCATCCATAAATAAAGCAAGAGAGGGTTGAATGAAATGAGATCTTAAGCAAGAGTGAGGAGCTTCTTTTGTGTTTTGAAGTGCACAAGAAACTGCGTTATAAACCACAAATGCAAACTATTAATGATTAACTTAGAGAAAAATATAAAAATGAATGCAGTAGCAAACAAAAAGGAAAAAGAACAAAATAAGAGAAAGATGCCTCTCTTACTCATGCGCATGGGTGGGGATGGAATCTTTGACAACAAATAGATTTTCTTTTCGTTCGAGGCTATACTTGGTAGGGCACAGATTTTTTTTCTCCAGTCTTTAGACGAAAGAATTGGTTCTATTCTAAATTTGAAATGAGTATAGTTCTACAATGGACTTATTTAGACTTTCCAAATAAGAAATTCCAATTCTAAGCAAACTTTTTTTAAAAAAAAAAGATGGAGCACTCATACAAGTCATGAGAATATAGCCAAAAGAGTCAGAAACCAAAATATCACAGAACAGCGGCGAAGCTGCTCCCATATGTGTCCACATCACCTCTCCAAAATGCTCCACGACAAAGGAGGCAACCCACAATATAGATTAGCAGCAAATGTCCAAATCTTACCAGTCTATAGACAAAAGCATCAGATCCATCCGAAAAAGAGCATATTTCCATAATGGGATTATCCAGACTTTCCAAATAAGGAATCACGATTCTGACCTAAATTTTAACCATAAACATTAGTAGCAAAAAATCATAAGAGAATTAGTAGAGTGACAATATCCTGGTTAATCAATGAAAAAGAGGGGGCAGTTACATAGGAGATAATATCAGAACCTTTGGGGGGCCACATGAGAAGTCTCTGGATGATCAAAAGACCAACAAAACTAATAGGAGCTTAACAATCTTTCAAATCCTTGGGGGGCCCATGGACTCTGCTACCCTTCCAAATCCACCCTTGATTATTTTTTCTGTAAAAAACATTACTGACATTATTGTTGCTTTTATTGTACTTATATTTACTTTTATATGGTTAAAGAAAACTAACTGCATATGTGTCCGCATATGCAGCTTGCACGTATATGCACTAAGCAGCCCCTTGACCACCCGCATGTCATGGCAAACTTTTAAAACACTATTTAT
Organism: Cocos nucifera; assembly: GCA_006176705.1. Lineage (NCBI taxonomy): Eukaryota > Viridiplantae > Streptophyta > Magnoliopsida > Arecales > Arecaceae > Cocos > Cocos nucifera. The sequence continues at coordinate 510,023 of QRFJ01000360.1, read as the reverse complement.
TTCTTTCCTTTATTCTCCACTCCCTTTTTTCTTTTTCTTTGGGCTTCAATCACCACTAAGCTGCTGCTATGGCCATTATCTCCACAACTTCCACTACTACAATGATCACCATCTACCAGTAGCCATCGTAATCGCAACTACCACAATCAAGGGTTGCTATTACTATCGCTATGTTTGTAGCCAAAAAAACCATGTAGCGCCTAGGCAGTCTATGCCACTCCACTGCTTGGTTCCCACCTACAATCTTTAAAACATTGCCAAATATAACACCTCCAATAAATAACATAAAAAATAAAGGAGTTCCAAACCTCATTATTTTGTGAACTTTTCCTCACAGCAATTCTTGTACAGGATTGGTTAGGGAGACAATCCATTCAATAGTTAATCCTATATAGAGTCTAAAAGGGCACTAAAAGCAAAGTTGTCGATGGGTTCTAGGATGATACTCTCTCAACTTAATCATTAGCCAAAGAATCAGATATCCACGAGAGAGAGAGAGAGAGAGAGAGAGAGAGAGAGAGAGGAGTAGAGAGAGTTTTCAAGAGATCATAGTAAATTTGCTCCTTAGAGCATATATTCAACTAGCAAGGACTCTGTCCCTCTCCATCTCAAATGAATTTATGCATCATTAGTAGTTTAAAAAGCTGACCATCTCTCATATGTGGCTGCAGTAAATTCTAGTCTCCTGAATACATAAAAGGGATCTTGAATTTATTTTTGTTCACTTAAATTATCCTTTATGACGATGCCGCAAAAATCTCTCAATCTCACTTCAAGAGCAACAACCTAAGAGATGCATCATCATCAACAACCTATAGTTAACGCTCAAGTAACATGTTAAATATGGACCCACACATCAGGTGGCATTGCATATATGAATTAGGGCATGTAGTGGAAACTCATAATCTAAGCTAAATGTCCACTTTCCATATCCTAGTAGTGGAAGAATACACAAAAACCCAAAAAACCTATTTCTAGATCAATAAAACTGCTTCTCAAAGCTCCAAATCACCTAAAAGGAAAGCCCATTCTCTAGAAGGTTTCACAAAACCCTTCTTAAAACATAGCACTGAAACTTGAGCTGACATAATTCAAACAATGGGAGAACATAGTCTTGTATAAGGTTGCCCAAGTGATATTAGCCTACCAAGAGCTTGTAGACAAGTCCATATATTAAAAGCAAGGATACAATATGAATTGTATTGATGTGAACTAGTTGTCACACCCTATTATTATCATACCAACATATTGTAATATATGATATCCTTACTCTATAAGAATGAACTGCACTAGACATTTTAGACTTGGGAAGGTAAGAAAACATACATTTTTGACAAAACTAAGGCCTGCTTAGCATTGCTTCTTCTTTTTAAAGGTCATTCTCAAAAATCACACATGTAAATGCTTAATTAAAATGTACATTTCCATATATCTGGTGTTCAGTCATCACATATTGTATAACTACTATTTTATGTACGAGCTAACCATATTTGAAAGACAAGAAGCAATCTCATAAAGAAGATCACAACGAAGAAGTTAGAACTTCATCTTTCTAGCTTCTCCTAAATGTTCTTACTTGGCTTCTACTTCCTGAAGGGACACTTCTCAAATGATATTACAAAATACCCTTTTTTCCATAAAGTAGCTTTTCTACTTAAAAGACATAAAAATACCTTTTTAAGCAATACCAAATGCACGCTAAATCTACCACCTTATAAAGTTGGGTGCAAGGTGGCCATGGAAAGGAAAGCATCAAGCACTTGCAATGTTATCAAAAATTTAATACAACCATGATTAGTTGAGTTCATGTCTATGTGCTGTGGCTCATCATAAACAACATAGTGGTTTCCTTATTCAAAGAGATGAACAATTTTTTATTAATTTTATCAACCACCAATAAAGGATTGTTATTTGCACCAGATATCAGTCTATTGTCCTCTACAAGATTCATCAATTATATCAGGGGAGACAACTTTGTATGTCATATGACAATAAAAAATTCAACTTCAGCTAGTCTAGATCAAGTAATCGACTTGTCTTCTTACCATGAAAAGTTTTGTTTCATGAAGCATACTTATATATTCATTCAATATATATTTTTTTAAAAATTCCCGCCACATTATCTTTTGGTACCATACTATGAGCTTTACCAGAATCAGTAGCAACCAAGTCCAATGTATCAAACCTTGCTCTTAAGGTTAAATGTTTCTGAATTATGAAAATGACAAGTCTGCCAATACCTGCAGGTTCTTTCGGTATCTCCATAATGTTTTTTTTTAAAAAAAAAAACAAAAGAAAAACACTATGTCGTGTCCCTAAGCTGGCTTCACAATCTAGGGGGCTCCAACTTTCTTTGTAACAAACCACCCACTCCTGTTAGTACTTCTTGAGCTCTCTAAGTTATAAGAGAACTAAGAAGTTTACTCCATGAAATCTTATCGTTCTCTCTCCTAGATATTAAGGTCCTGACATATATAACTACAGATGTTCTACATAATGCATGATATGCAGGTATTTTCCACAACACTTGAGTGAATGAATCAAGGTTTTCAGTTCCGGTACCGATGGCCATTCCGACCAGCTGGCCGCACGGTCCGGTATGGTTTCATACCGGATTGGACCAATGCGAACCGAAATAAGAAAAGGAAGAAAACCGGAAGGAGGAAAAGAGAGAGAGAGAGAGAGAAATAGAGAGAGGGAGGAAGAAAGAAAAGGAGGGAGGGGAAGGAGTCGGAGGGCCCATCGGACGGCCTCCAGCTGACCATCGTGACCGTCGGACGGCACAGTCCATGCGTGCGGTGCCATGGGCATGAAACAGGGGTGATGCCCCTGTTTCACAGGTTTTTTTAAAAAACAAAAACTTAAGTGAAGCCGGCAAATGGTTTGCCGACTTCACTGATTAATAGTTTTTTTAACAAAAATTCAAAAAATGAAGCCGGCAATCCGATTGTCGACTTCACTGATTCTAATTTTTTTTAAAAAAATCTTTTAAACGGTGAAGCCGGCAAATAGTTTGCCGACTTCACTGTTAATCCCTGTTTTTAAAAAGAGGCCATGCGAGAACAAGGGCGACAGCCCCTGTTCCGCGACCGCGATGCCGCTCGTGCCGCTTCCGCCGTTCGGTGGCCACGGCGGCCACTCAAAGTCCTTTGGTGACCTCTCCGCCGTTCCATCTTTCCATCTTCGATGATCTCCTCCCTTCTTTCTCTCTCTTTCTTGCTCGTTGCGGTAGCCTTATTAAGCGAACCGAGCCACGGCGGCTTTCGCCACCCTTCAGCGGCCGCAGAAGGCCACCGCCTGCATCGGACGGCATCCTCCTCTCTCTCCCTCTCCTTCTCTCTCTTTGCCTCTATTTTTCTCTTTCTTCTTCGGCACCGACGTGTGCCGTTTTCCATGCCAAAACCGTTCTAGTTCCCATCGGTCCGATTTTGCATACTCTGAACTGCATGGTTCGGGATGGTTCTGATATCACTGGAATGAACCAAGTATAACAAAAGCAACTGATGTTTCATTTTGCGATACCATCACACATTGCACCTGTCACTAAGCAAATATGAGCCAAGGCACTACATGTGCAACAAAAACGCCAATCAAGATATAGTTCATCACAAATAATCGCATATGTGGGAGGACAAAGCAAAACAAGTCAACTCATGTCAAGCTATACTCACCAGTGCAAGAAAACAACCTACCCAACCCTAAACCTTGATCAGAACTGGAAAATTTTAGTTTTCCATCTTTTTGTCTGAAATCTACCTGGATAGAAAAGGATCTTTATGCTTCCGAATAACTTTGGACCCCCCACCATCCCCAAAAGAAAGGAGAAAAAACAATAAGCAACATGTTCAGATCTACCACTTTAATCAGCAAAAAACCTACATAAACAGCACAAAGCTATCATCTTTTTGGACCATGAAATCCTAAGATCATAAAATGGAGACAAACAAACCCTACTGTCCATCAAACCCCGCCTCTGAATGAAAAACTCGGACAAAAATTCATTAATATAACCCCATCGACAAGCGATTTCCTTGCAAATCAACAACATCCTCATTGTCAGATTCACAGGACCAAAGGAAGCAAAAGGGAGCAAAGAATCTAGGTCTTTGTCCACACGGCAAGAGATCATACCAGCAAGAAAGGGAGCTGGAGATCTGAAGGCAGTACCTGAAGAAGAATCGAAGCGAGGGGCTTTACCTGGAAGGAAAACGAGAGGGCTAGGGTTTAGCCCCCCGAGCATTGCGGGAGGAAGGAGGGAAAGCAAGCTCGGCACCGACGAAGTGAGAGAAAGTAAGCGGGGGAGGGGGCAGAGAGACGAAGGTGGGGCGTCGCTGGGACAACGCGGTCTCACGGAAGATCGTATACAAGTCTATATGCGGACAGTCAGATTCGCCGTGCTGGTTTCATCTCCGACGAATCCAATCCGTTCATCTATAGCGTTAGATGCATGGAAAATGACATCCAGATGTGACCGTAAAATGGGCTGATAAGATTTCTTTGGATGGAAGGAAAGGACGGTAGATGCAGTGATCTTATACGTTTCTTTATGTCTACGCGTAGAAGATACTGTCTTCTGTTCCGCTATGCTTGTGTCCCGTTTGCGAGGCTATTTTTTGTTTCTTTTACACGTTGGAAAATCAGTATCACCAACCACTCACACACTCAGCTAGTTCAACTTGTTACTCGGACCAGGTCCAATAGACCATGCCAAATCCCACGGTGGATAACACGCCACATTGACCCTTCTGTTTCACCAATTCCTAAGTCGCGTTATCCACCGTACATATGCTACGTGATTTGCCGACCCTGAGCTACTCGAACCTGGTTCGTGCAATAATTTCTCCTAAGATGGGATTGCCGAGGGTGGCATCGAAGAAATTAGTAGATAGACTAGATCTAATGGATCAGTCTAAATTTGAGGGCATGTGTACGGTGGATAACCGACATTCCTTATTTGGTGCTGAATTGCTTGGATACAAGGGGTAACGTAGTGAGTAATTATTGCATTGATCCACTGGAGCTGGTCGATCCAGTAATTAGACATGGTATATAGGAATGATTGCTGGTTTTAAGTAAATCTAAATTTAGACTCATTAGATTTTCATATCTAAATTAAGATAATACTTTCTACACCACCTACGGTATAAAAATTCAGATGTGAAGTGCACTGTCTATTTCCATTGATCTATCTGGCGCTTTCATGGCATGACGTGATATATATCATTTTTCATCCAAATAGACATATGAAGGCTAAAGAAAATAAAAGTGGGGTACTATTCTATCACTGAATACATTTAATACATATCATATTCTGCTTTTCAACTATAATATAACGAAAATATTTTTTTCCTCTAAAATGGGATATTTTTACTATTTGGCAGTCAGGCTGAATATTTTAAACGCTATTCTTTTCTTTCTTTTTTCTCATTTTGTTGAGCTTCTGCTTAAGCGTTTGGGTGTCCGAGATTTAGTCTACAACAAGAAGGATGTATTCGAGTTTATTGGCTAGCATCCAGATAATATTATCCATCTAAACAACATATTACGTCATCAAATAAAATATCATATGTAGATCCATTATGATATCTGTAGGTAAAATATCTTTCAAATATATTTTTTAGTATTTTTATTATATTTTCATATCAAAAATATGATATTCTATAGATAAAACATCTTTCAAATATATCTGTCAGTATTCTTATGATATTTAATATCAAAATTATAATATTTAAAGTCAAAATTTTGATATCCTGCATATAAAACATCTTTTGAAAATAATTTTAACAATATTATAACATACTAGATAATAACTATAATATTATATATTAATATTATTACATCTAGTAGGTAAATACCTTTCAAATATATTTTTTAATATTTTTATAGCATTTTTTATATAAAAATATGGCATTCTATAGGTAAAATACCTCTTAAATATATCTTATAGCATTCTTATTACATCTAATATCAAAATTATAATATTTAAAGATAAAATTATGATATTTAAAATCAAAATTATGACATCATGTATGTAAAATATCTTTTGAAGATAGTTTTGATAATATTATAACATACTAGATTATAATATCTTATAGGTAAAATATCTTTTAAATATATTTTTTGATATTTTTATAGCATTCTTATATTAAAAATATGACTTTCTGTAGGTAAAACATCTCTCAAATAATTTTTTTAGCATTTTTATAATATTTAATATTAAAATTATAATATTTAAAATTAAAATTATGGCATCCTGCATGTAAAACGTCATTTGAAAATAGTTTTGACAATACTATAATATACTAGATCATAATTATGATATTATATATTAATATTATGACATCTTGTAGGTAAAATATATTTTAAATATATTTTTTGATATTTTTATAGTAATTCTATGTCAAAAATATGATATCGTATAGGTAAAACACCTCTTAAATATATCTTTCAGTATTTTTATGATATCTAATATTAAAATTATGATATTTAAAGTCAAAATTATGATATCCTGCATGTAAAAGATCTTTTGAAGGTAGTTTTGACAGTATTATAATATACTAGATTATAACTATAACATTATATATTAATATTATGCTATCTTGTAGGTAAAATATCTTTCAAATATATTTTTTAATATTTTTATAGTAATTCTATGTCAAAAATATTGCATCTTATAGGTAAAACATCTCTCAAATATATATTTCAGCATTTTTATAAAATTTTATATCAAAATTATAATATTTAAAATTAAAATTATAATATGCTGTATATAAATTACCTTTTAAAAATAATTTTAACAATACTATAATATACTAGATCATAACTATGACGTTATATGTTAATATTATAATATCTTATAGGTAAAATATTTTTTAAATATATTTTTTAATATTTTTATAATATTTTTATGTCAAAAATATGGCATCCTGTAGGTAAAATATCTTTCAAATATATCTTTCAGTATTTTTATGATATTTAATATCAAAATTATAATATTTAAAATTAAAATTATAATATTTAAAATTAAAATTATGATATTCTATATGCAAAATATCTTTTGAAGGTAATTTTTGAAGGGAAATCCTTATTTCCCAGTCCAGGTTCGTCCAGATCTGATTAGATCAAGGGATATATTTCAAAAATTTTCTCTTGATCTCAATCAGATCTTGATATATTTCAGATCTGATTCTTATTATTTTAATAAATAAAATAAAATAAAATAAATTAAATTAAATTTAATTTACCTGATCTGGGTAATCCTATTACCCTGTTGATGATCCTGTTTGCAGCGGAAGGTTCTGGATCTTAGCCACGCAAGCGCCTGGCCTCTACCGGTATCCACTTGGATTGAATCTAGAGATCCTCTTCTTCTCTATCACACCTCCAAAAATCAGATCTGGATCTGATCTGGAGAATCTTCAAAACTCTTTTGAAGATCTGCAGTCGTCCTTTTGCAGCAGCGCAGCCTTCTTGCTTTTGATCGCCTTTCCTTGATCTGAATCGCACCAACCTAAGTCCAAAACTCTTTTGGACGTGGAGAGCAAGGGGAGAAGAGACTATGGCGTGGAGAAGGAGGGGAGAGGCAGCCTTGGGGCGTGGGGTTTCTCAATTGAATTGCATTAGCATTAGGGTTGGGCGCAGGGTCTTATTTATAGACCTCTTGTGATCCAACTCCTCTTCCTCTCAACCAATCACAACCCTTTGTGAAATCAGATCTAAATCTGATTGGTGGAATAGAGACCCCTGGATTCCTCCTTAGAGGGCGCCTAAGACCAGTCAAACTGGATTCTTAGTAGAACTCTGATTGGAATCCAAAAGGGAGGTGGAGTCCTTGTCCAACAAGGACTCCTAGGCGCCTCCTAACTTGGGCTCACGCCACCCTTGGCGTGCGCCCTTCTCCTTGCCAGGTTCTGGCAGGGGGACAGGCCCCCACCAGCTCTCCAATAGGTGCATGACATGTGGTCAAAAGTCAAAGGGTCAATGGTCAACGTTTGACCAGTCAAAGGTAGACTTTTGACCAAAGTCAAAGAACAAGAAATGGCAGGTGACCAAAAATGGCAGGTAATGTCTTACAAAATAAGACAACCTTTTCTGAACTTGGACAACCTCCAGTCAGACCATATGAAGGCCTCTGATTGAGCACAAACTCCTTTGGCTCAGTCAGGACAACTTATTTATGATAGTAAAAGAAGAACGTTAGGTTCAATCGAGTGCTAGCACGATTTCCTTGAACCTAATTGAATCTCATTCAGATCAATTGAACTAGATCAGTTCAATTGATGATCACCAGATTCAAACCCTTGTTTGTGTGACCCAGTTAGGTTCAGTTCTGTATGGTAATGGGATATGTCATGATCTCTATCATCGACATCATCGAAACTCCTTTCGATGGATCAGAACTCTTCTGATTCGAACAGCTAGAATGATCGATCATCTAAATCATTCTAATTGCTCCCAAAATCCACCAGTGACACCTAGCAGTATATGGTGGCAACCCATCAGAGCTGAATGCGAACCTCTTGGTGCAGCTACCTGTGTGATTAAGTTCTTCTATCTTGAGCCCCGATCAGATTAGGGTTAAGGTGAACTCGTCAAACCCTAGTCTCTGTCATATGATGTAATCATTCGATTCGAGTCCAATGTGAAAATCTAAATAGAAACTCTTTCTATTATTTCACTCTGCCATGGCCATGGGCTTCTGGACTTGATTCTCATGATCATCATAGGGCTACTCCTCTACCACCGAGGTAGATAGATTCCATCTTGATGCAATCCAGTTCCTACAATGAACATGCTATAGCCAACATACACCTCAGGGTTCCATATGGCTAGGAGATCCGAGTAATGGTGTAGTCAAACTATAACACCCTCAAGGTGAACTGCCGATGCATCTCAGGTCAAAGAACCAGACACACTACTGCAGCATCGAGTCAGTCATTGACGAGAAGGTAGACTTCCTAATGACTACTCGAGGTGGTCACGCTCAGTGCCCTCGTTCTCTAACGAGTACCTGTACTTTCGCTCCGGTGTCTCCACACCGTAGACTCAAGACTCATCTACTAAAGAGAAGCGATTGTACACCAACCTTCCGGATCAATCACCATCCTCGTGATGATCCTATGGTCGGGAGCATGTTTATGAGTTAATAATGATTATTCATGTCTTAAATTTTCAACTCTTGAAAATATGAATTATCATTACCATTAACTCAAAGGATGTATCACAGACACTAAATACACATATGTGATAGAAAATAACCCATTTCATTAATTATAGTCAAAATTATAATTTTGCCCCTAGAAGTGTATTACAAGTGTCAGCCAATTCTGGCTTCTAGGGCACATATATCTAACAATCTCCCACTTGTCCTAAAGCCAATTGGCTACAAGTCTAAGTCCCATCTTCTCAAGGTGGGCTTCGATCTTCTGCTGGCCCAACGGCTTTGTAAGTGGGTCTGCCACATTATCTGCGGAGTTGACTCTCTTGACCTCAACGTAACCTTTCTCAAGGTAATCGCGGATGAGATGATATCGCTGTTTGCTAGGAACTCTTCCAGCACAAACAGTCTGCCAGATGTCGACTTTCGATCATCTATATCAGACATGAAGTCCGAGTCTGTGTATCCCTTAACTTGGAGTTCTCCGTTACCAAAGACCAACATCATATCCTTAGTTCTTCTCAAGTACTTAAGGATACATTTCACAGAAGTCCAGTGTTCTTCACCTGGATTTGACTGATATCTGCTTGTGACACTCACAGCATGGGCTATATCAGGTCGTGTACATAGCATGGCATACATGAGGCTCCCTATTGCAGAAGCATAAGGGATCTTGCTCATGCGTTCTATTTCCTCAGGTGTGCTGGGGCACATCTTCTTGGAAAGATGAATACCATGTCTGAAGGGTATTAATCCCCTCTTAGAGTTTTCCATACTAAACCTCTTTAGTACTTCCTCTATGTACATCTTCTGTGAAAGTCCTAGCATCCTATTCGGTCTATCCCTATAGACCTTAATTCCTAGAATAAAGGATGCTTCACCTAGGTCTTTCATGGAGAATTCCTTGGACAACCACATCTTGACTGATGTCAACATGGGAATATCATTCCCAATAAGGAGGATGTCATCCACGTACAATACGAAGGAAGACAACAGCGCTCCCACTGACCCTTTTGAAAACACATGGTTCCTCTTCATTTTTGATGAAACCAAACTTTTTGATCACATCATTGAAACGAGTGTTCCAGCTCCGAGATGCTTGCTTAAGTCCATATATGGACCTTTGCAGCTTGCAAACCTTGTGATCAGTATCACTGGATGTGAAACCTAGCGGCTGTTCCATATAGATATCTTCCTCAAGATATCCATTTAGGAATGCCGTTTTCACGTCCATTTGCCATATTTCATAATCGAAATAGGCTGCAACGGCAAGCAATGTGCGGATGGATTTTAGCATAGCTACCGGGGAAAAGGTATCCTGATAGTCAATGCCTTCACGTTGACTATAACCTTTTGCCACCAGTCTAGCCTTGAATGTCTCCACATTCCCATCTGCACCAATCTTTCTCTTGAAGATCCATTTACACCCAATAGGTACTATACCTTCTGGTGGATCTACCAAGGTCCAGACTTGGTTTGAGTGCATCGAGTCGATCTCTGACTTCATTGCCTCTAAGCCATTTCTCGGAGTCGATATCTGATATCGCCTCGTTGTAGGTTTTGGGATCATCACCATGAGCACCATTACCTATGAGGAACATTTTCCTCTACGTCCTCTGAAATAATACCTAAGTATCTTTCAGGGGGACGGAAAACTCTTTCCGATCTACGAGGTGGAGGAGGTAGTGTTCTTATTGGCTCAACCTGATTTGGTTCCAATTGGTCCTTAGCTCGTTTCTGCTTGTGAGACTTTCTCATCAAGCTTAATCTGCTTTCCAATGCCGCTATCTTGAATAAACTATTTTTCAAGAAAGATGGCATGTCGACTCACAATCACATTGTGGTCTTCTGGAATGTAGAAATAGTATCCTAATGACTCTTTAGGATATCCTATGAATCGAGCTCTGAAGGACCTAAACTTCTAACTTGTCCGCTTGTTGTCTTTTGACATGAGCCGGACAACCCCAAATTCTGAGATGACTCAGACTTGGTTTCTTACCGTGCCATATCTCATACGGTGTGGTAGGAACGATTTTAGAGGGAACCCTATTCAGTAAATAGATTGAAGTTAACAATGAGTGTCCCCAAAGAAAATCTGGGAGGTCTGTGAAGCTCATCATGGATCGAACCATATCCAATAGAGTCCGATTTCTCCGTTCTGAAACCCCGTTGAGTTGAGGTGTTCCTGGTGGAGTCCATTGAGAGACTATGCCATTTTTCTTAAGATAGTCTAGGAATTCCCGGCTAAGGTATTCACCTCCTCGATCTGATCGAAGAACCTTAATGGGTTTTCCAATTTGTTTTTCTACTTCATGTCTGAATTCTTTGAACTTTTCAAAAGCTTCAGACTTGTGTCTCATAAGATACACATACCCATACCTAGACAGATCATCGGTAAAGGTAATGAAGTAGACAAAATTGCCTCTAGCCGGCACATCAAATGGGCCGCACACATCAGTATGTACTAGGGCAAGGAGATCTGTGGCCCTCTCCCCATGTCCAACAAAAGGGAGTTTAGTCATTTTGCCTTGAAGACAAGATTCACAAGTTGGATATGACTCAAAAGTCAATGGACTCAATAGCCCATTTTTCTCCAATTTGTTAATCCTATCTTCTGCTATATGACCTAATCTCAAGTGCCATAGATATCTGTCGTTTGGACTATCCCTAGGTCATTTGGCATTCACGTTTTGCTCGAATAATGAGCATACCTCCAGAAGGACCTTCCTTCTTGTTCTTCAGGGTGGCCAGGTAAGTAGGGCAGTTCCGCTTCCAATGGCCATCGCTGTTGCAATGGAAAATACTTTCCTTTGCCATCGGCCTTTTTCTTCGATTCTGCCTTCTTCTTCTTTGATCCTTCCACCTTTTGCTTTTTCACAGACTTCTTTTTCTTTCCATAAGACTTTCTTTTGGAAGAAGTCCGTTCCATAGCAAGAACTGAGCCTTTAGAACCTTTCATAGAAAGCTCAGCGGTAACCAGCATATTCATTAACTCGGCCAAGGAATTTTGAAGTTTATGCATGTGGTAATTCATGATGAATTGCCCATATGCATCAGTCAAGGATTGCAGAATAATATCATTCTGCAGATCCAAGTCCAACTTCACACCGAGCTTCTCAAGCTCTTTCATGTCCTTGATCATCATGTCAGACAGTGATCTTGGACTGACTGCCCATCACGCATCTTAGCCTTAAAAAGTCATTTTGTGACTTGATATTTGGCTGCGCGACTCTGTTCACCAAACATCTCCTGTAGGTGAGCCAACATTTGGCGAGCAGTCCCGATATCTTCATGTTGGCGCTGGAGCTCATCAGACATCGAGCCCAACATGTAAGATCTGGCCTTATTATCTTCGTCTATCCATTTTTCCAGAGACGCTCTCTGTTCAGTGGATGGACGGGCTGGTAAGGTGGGAGGGTCCTGGTCCAAAACATGGGTTAACTTCTCGAACCCAAAATAATTTTGTAGTTCCTGAGCCAATCTTTATAATTGGGTCCGGTCAGTCTATGTGTGTCCAGGATACGTGCCAATGGGTTGGACGCAGACATTTTCCTGTAGAGAGTCAAAGATTCTAGTTAGATACTGTAATTATGACTTGACCAATTTATTTAGGGAATTTTATTTTTAAATAAATTAGCTCCCACTATTTTCTCGGATCCCTACACTCCCTCTGTAGAGATGCGAAAAATCTCCATGATTAATGATTTCTAGTGGGTGGTGCGGTCTCACCAACTGACTCATCACCTCACCTAACAGTTATTGGTGATGGGTTAGCCAATGAGTGAACAACTCTTGTTCAATGATTCTCTAATCATGGTGCACCCAAACTTGATCTCTAATTCATGAATCTCACCGTATCCGAAATATTGATCCACTCCTTAGTTAAGTCAGACCCACCATTTGCATAGACTGGATTCCTAATTGAGTCTCTCACCGTATCCGAAATATTGAGCCCAACTCATCCTCCAGCCCATAGCATCCAATGCCTAATAGACATGGTTGCATCTTTTCCGGTGCAACTGAGCCACTGTATCCAGCCGAGAACAATCAACCCCGGGAAGGGCCCGCACATCTACAATGGTGGAAGACCTCAGACTTAATCTTTTCTTAGGGAGAATTGATTCAGGTCTCATTAAACTAGACTTGTCATAGTCATAACAATTATGACTAACCTAGTGGCATGGGTTAGCTCGGATTATTGACCACCTCAGATCAGAACTGTGTCAACAGATATGGCCAGGTAAGTGAGATCGGTGGAAGGAATATGCCATTAACTCGTACAAGAATGCATTCAGGTCGAGTAGCTTCCAATTAAAAACCAGTCGGTCGTATGTGCCAAACTTACCTTAGACACCAAATTGTTGAGTCAGAACCAATTGGGTTAGCCTACAATCCAGACTCTAACCTCTGAGCCTAATTAGGTCTTGCTTGATCGTGACTCGATCTTGACCCAGACTTAATCCTATTAGGCTGGTCAATTTAAGCATTGTTGATCCCATCTAACCAACTCTTGATTCGGTTTGATCAACCGCTTAGACCTAATTGAGCTACCCAAGCCCGAACCCAGTATTATGAATATGTCTTAGATCTGAAAATTCTCAATTTTAGACCTAATTAATATTCCATAATCTTAATTCTTAATTAAGTAGGGTTCATAAACAAAATATGCACAATAAATCCTAGGGTTTCAGGATCTAGGGTTTTGCAGAAAGTAAGTTTTGGGTTTCTGATTAAGGACGAACACGCAGCACCCCTACACGTCATAAGAACACCCCATCGAATGGGAAGAGAGGGCCTTTAAACCCTTCTTCATTCTTATGACCGGACGGCCAAGAGGAACGCCTTAATCAGGAACATGTAAATACTACAAAACAGTTTTAGATCTATATCATATATCTCATATACAAATTAGATCTAATCATGGCATATTTTGCATACATCTCATGTATCGAATCATGCATATTTTCAGATCTAAATTATCTCATAATAATCTAAAAAATTAGATTTAAATTGATCTAATCAAAATAAATTCTAATCTAGACAATTATGTAGAACTATTCTACAACTAGTCTAGACATGCATCAATCATATCTCATATGATATTTAAAATTAAATAATTTTTATTTGCTATTTTTTAGATGTTATTATAATAATTATAATATCAAAAAATAGTAAATAAATAGATCTAAAATATGATTTAATCAAATTAAATTAAAACATGCAAGACTATTCTATAGAACTATTCTATTTTAGAACTAGTCATGCATATTTTCTAATCTTAGATCCAAATCATTTAATTTTAATTTTTTCTGATTTTAGATCTGATCACATCTCATGTGACATCTAAAATCACTTTATTTTCTAATTAAAATAAATTTAAAATCAGATCTAAATACTTTAGAACCATGGCTCTGATACCAGTTGAAGGAAAATCCTGATTTCCCGGTCCAGGTTCGTTCAGATCTGATCAGATCAAGAGATATATTTCAAAAATTTTCTCTTGATCTCAATCAGATCTTGATATATTTCAGATCTAATTCTTATTATTTTAATAAATAAAATAAAATAAAGATAAATTAAATCAAATTTAATTTACCTTGATCTGGGTAATCCTATTACCCTGTTGATGATCCTGTTTGCAGCGGAAGGTTCTGGATCTAGCCACGCAAGCGCCTGGCCTCTACCGGTATCCACTCGGGTTGGATCTGGAGATCCTCTTCTTCTCTATCACACCTCCAAAAATCAGATCTGGATCTGATCTGGAGGATCTTCAAAACTCTTTTGAAGATCTGCAGTCGTCCTTTTGCAGCAGCGCAGCCTTCTTGCTTTTGATCGCCTTTCCTTGATCTGAATCGCACCAACCTAAGTCCAAAACTCTTTTGGACGTGGAGAGCAAGGGGAGAAGAGACTATGGCATGGAGAAGGAGGGGAGAGGCAGCCTTGGGGCATGGGGTTTCTCAATTGAATTGCATTAGCATTAGGGTTGGGCGCAGGGTCTTATTTATAGACCTCTTGTGATCCAACTCCTCTTCCTCCCAACCAATCACAACCCTTTGTGAAATCAGATCTAAATCTGATTGGTGGGAATAGAGACCCCTGGATTCCTCCTTAGAGGGCGCCTAAGACCAGTCAAAGTTGGTTCTTAGAAGAACTCTAATTGGAATCCAAAAGGGAGGTGGAGTCCTTGTCCAACAAGGACTCCTAGGCGCCTCCTACTTGGGCTCACACCACCCTTGGCGTGCGCCCTTCTCCTTGCCAGGTTCTGGCAGGGGGAC
Organism: Cocos nucifera; assembly: GCA_006176705.1. Taxonomy (NCBI): domain Eukaryota; kingdom Viridiplantae; phylum Streptophyta; class Magnoliopsida; order Arecales; family Arecaceae; genus Cocos; species Cocos nucifera. The sequence continues at coordinate 494,591 of QRFJ01000360.1, read as the reverse complement.
AGGCCCCCACCAGCTCTCCAATAGGTGCATGACATGTGGTCAAAAGTCAAAGTGTCAATGGTCAATGTTTGACCAGTCAAAGGTAGACTTTTGACCAAAGTCAAAGAACAAGAAATGGCAGGTGACCAAAAATGGCAGGTAATGTCTTACAAAATAAGACAACCTTTTCTGACTTGGACAACCTCCAGTCAGACCATATGAAGGCCTCTGATTGAGCACAAACTCCTTTGGCTCAGTCAGGACAACTTATTTATGATAGTAAAAGAAGAACGTTAGGTTCAATCGAGTGCTAGCACGATTTCCTTGAACCTAATTGAATCTCATTCAGATCAATTGAACTAGATCAGTTCAATTGATGATCACCAGATTCAAACCCTTGTTTGTGTGACCCAGTTAGGTTCAGTTCTGTATGGTAATGGGATATGTCATGATCTCTATCATCGACATCATCGAAACTCCTTTCGATGGATCAGAACTCTTCTGATTCGAACAGCTAGAATGATCGATCATCTAAATCATTCTAATTGCTCCCAAAATCCACCAGTGACACCTAGCAGTATATGGTGGCAACCCATCAGAGCTGAATGCGAACCTCTTGGTGCAGCTACCTGTGTGATTAAGTTCTTCTATCTTGAGCCCCGATCAGATTAGGGTTAAGGTGAACTCGTCAAACCCTAGTCTCTGTCATATGATGTAATCATTCGATTCGAGTCCAATGTGAAAATCTAAATAGAAACTCTTTCTATTATTTCACTCTGCCATGGCCATGGGCTTCAGGACTTGATTCTCATGATCATCATAGGGCTGCTCCTCTACCACCGAGGTAGATAGATCCCATCTTGATGCAATCCAGTTCCTACAATGAACATGCTATAGCCAACATACACCTCAGGGTTCCATATGGCTAGGAGACTGAGTAATGGTGTAGTCAAACTATAACACCCTCAAGGTGAACTGCCGATGCATCTCAGGTCAAAGAACCAGACACACTACTGCAGCATCGAGTCAGTCATTGACGAGAAGGTAGACTTCCTAATGACTACTCGAGGTGGTCACGCTCAGTGCCCTCGTTCTCTAACGAGTACCTGTACTCTCGCTCCGGTGTCTCCACACCGTAGACTCAAGACTCATCTACTAAAGAGAAGCGATCGTACACCAACCTTCCGGATCAATCACCATCCTCGTGATGATCCTATGGTCGGAAGCTGTTTATGAGTTAATAATGATTATTCATGTCTTAAATTTTCAACTCTTGAAAATATGAATTATCATTACCATTAACTCAAAGGATGTATCACAGACACTAAATACACATGTGTGATAGAAAATAACCCATTTCATTAAATATAGTCAAAATTATAATTTTGCCCCTAGAAGTATATTACAAGTGTCAGCCAATTCTGGCTTCTAGGGCACATATATCTAACAATTTTGATAATACTATAACATACTAGATCACAACTATGATATTATATATTAATATTATAATATCTTATAGATAAAATATCTCTCAAATATTTTTTTTATATTTTTATAGCATTCTTATATCAAAAATATGACATCCTATAAGTAAAACACCTCTCAAATATATCTTCCAATATTTTTATAACATCTAATGTCAAAATTATGATATTTAAAATCAAAATTATAATATTTAAAGTCAAAATTATAATATTTTACATGTAAAACATCCTTTGAAGATAGTTTTGACAATATTATAAAATACTAGATCATAACTATAACATTATATGTTATTATTATGACATGTTGTAGATAAAATATCTTTTAAATATATTTTTTAATATTTTTATAGTATTTCTATGTCAAAAATATGATATTCTATAGGTAAAACACCTCTCAAATATATCTTTCAGCATTTTGATAATATATAATATCAAAATTATGATATTTAAATTCAAAATTATGATATTTAAAGTTAAAATTATGACATCCTACACGTAAAATATTTTTGAAGATAGTTTTGACAATAATATAACATACTAGATCATAATTATAACATTATATGTTAATATTATGACATCTTATAGGTAAAATACTTTCTAAATTCATTTTTTAACATTTTTATAGCCATTTTATATAAAAAATATGATATTCTGTAAGTAAAACATTTCTCAAATATATCTTTCATTATTTTTATAATATCTAAAGTCAAAATTATGATATTTAAAATTAAAATTATGATATTTAAAATCAAAATTATGATATGCTGCATGTAAAATATCTTTTGAATATAGTTTTGACAATACTATAACATACTAGATCACAACTATGATATTATATACTAATATTATCATATCTTATAGGTAAAATACTTTTTAAATATATTTTTTGATATTTTTATAGCATTTGTATGTTAAAAATATGGTATACTGTAGATAAAATGGGTACTTTATATTTTCTATATATATTTTTTGACTTCAAATATTATGACATTATATGTTAATATTATGATATGTTGTAGATATGATATCTTAAAATGGGTACTTTATGTTTTCTATATATATTTTTTTGACTTCAAATAATCTTCTGTACATCTTTTTGCAAATGATCAGTTGAATAAGGCTTCATGAGGTGGTTATCTTGAGAATCCATGTTATTTTAGTGCATCATATATAGATAATAATTTATAGCAAGAAGATAAGTGCAAGAAGCATGAGAGAAAAAATTGTTAAGAATAAAATGTTATAATTTTTTTATTTTTTATTATAATTTATAAATTAAATATTTTAATTTTATCAAAATATGAAATATATTATAGTAGATATTTAAAAAAACTATTAATTTAATAAAATATCATTTTAAATTTTTGTAAATATTATATTTAAGAATGTTTCTATTCCAGGATGTCATAATTTTGATCCTTAATATCATAATTTTAATACAAAATATCATAATTTTTCATTCGAAGATGTTTCTATTTTTGGATATTATAATTTTAATCCTTAATATTATAATTTTAATACAAAATATTATAATTCTACATTCGAGAATATTTCTATTATAGAATGTCATAATTTTGATCTTTAATATCATAATTTTAACACAAAATATCACATGATATCATAATTCTGTGTTCATAGATGTTTCTATTTTAAGATGTCATAGTTTTAATTCTTAATATTATAATTTTAATATAGAATATCGCAGGATATCATAATTCTGCGTTCGGAGATGTTTCTATTCTAGGATATCAAAATTTTAATTTTTAATGTGATAATTTTAACGTAGGATGTCATAATTCTACATTCGGAGATATTTCTATTTCAGAATGTCATAATTTTGATCCTTAAATATTATAATTTTGATATAGGATATTATAATTCTGCATTTAAGGATATTTCTATTTTAGGATGTCATAATTTTGACTTTTAATATCATAATTTTAATATAAAATATCATAATTTTATGTTCGAAGATATTTTTTATTATAGAATATCATTATTTTAATTTTTAATATTATAATTTTGATATAAGATATTACAGGATATCATAATTCTGCGTTCGAGGATGTTTTTATTCTACGATGCCATAATTTTAATTCTTAATATCATAATTTTGATATGGGATATCACAAGATGTCATAATTCTAGATTTGAAGATGTTTCTATTCTAGGATATCATAATTTTGATCCTTAATATCATAATTTTAATGTAATATATTATAATTTTGTATTCAAAAATATTTTTATTTTTGGATATCATAATTTTGATACTTAATATCATAATTTTAACATAGGATATCATAATTCTGCATTCGAAGATGTTTCTATTTTAGAATATCATAATTTTGATCCTTAATATCATAATTTTGATGCAAGATATTATAGGATATCATAATTCTACACTCGAAGAATATTTTTATTCTAGAATATCATAATTTTTATTCTTAATATTATAATTTTGATTCTTAAGGATCAAAATTATGACATCCTAAAATAGAAATATTTTTTAATATAGAATTATGACATCCTATAATATCTTATATCAAAATTATAATATTAAGAATTAAAATTATGTTATTTTAAAGTAGAAATATATCTGAATGCAAAATTATAATATTCTGTGATATCTTGTATCAAAATTATAACATTAAGGATTAAAATTATCACATCTTAGAATAAAAACATCTTCGAATGTAGAATTATGATATGATATGTCAAGATTATGATATTAAAGATCAAAAATATAATATTCTAGAATAGAAATATCTCTGAATGTAGAATTATGATATCCTATATTAAAATTATGATATTAAGAATCAAAATCATTACATCCTATAATAGAAACATCTCTGAACGTAGAATTATAATATTCTATATCAAAATTATAATATTAAAGATCAAAATTATGATATCTTAGAAAAAAAATATCTTCAAACGCAGAATTATGATATCTTGTATCAAAATTATGACATTAAGGATCAAAATTATAACATCCTTGAAACAGAAAAATCTTTGAACACAATATTTACATAAATTTAAGATGATATTTTATTAAAGTAATAATTCTTTCAAACATCAGCTATAATATATTTCATATTTTGATAAAATTAAAATATTTAATTTATAAATTATAATAAATAATAAGAAATTTATAACATTTTATCCTTGACAATCTCCTCCCTCATTTATCCTATGCTTCTCTTCTTATCATAAATTATTATATGGATGTGGTGCACTAAAAGAATGTGGATTCTCAAGACAATCGTCTCATGAAGTCTCATCCAACTAATCATTTATAAAAATATCTATAGAAGATGTACAGAAGGTTATTTAAAGTCAAAAAATACATGTAGAAAACATAAAGTACCCATTTTAAAATATCATATCTACAACATGTCATAATATTAACCGATAATCTCATAATATTTGAAGTCAAAAAAAGCACATAGAAAACATAAAATACCAATTTTACCTATAGGATACAATATTTTTAATATAAAAATACTATAAAAATATTAAAAAATATATTTTAAAGATATTTTATCTATAAGATATCATAATATTAACATATAATGTTATAGTTATGATCTAGTATGTTATAGTATTATCAAAACTATCTTCAAAAGATATTTTACATGTAGGATGTCATAATTTTTACTTTAAATGTCATAATTTTAACTTTAAATATCATAATTTTGATATTAGATATCATAAAAATAATAAAAGATATATTTGAAAAGTATTTTACTTATATGATACTATATTTTTGATATAGAATTACTATAATGTTAAAAAAATATTTAGATGGTATTTTACCTATAAGGTGTCATAATATTAATATATAATATCATAGTTATAATCTAGTATGTTATAGTATTATCAAAACAACCTTCAAAAGATGTTTTACATGCAGGATATCATAATTTTAACTTTAAATATCATAATTTTGATTTTAAATATCATAATTTTGACATTAGATGTCATAAAAATTTTGGAAGATCTATTCGAAAGTTGTTTTACCTACAGCATACCATATTTTTGACACAAAAATACTATAAAAATATCAAAAAATATATACAAGAGATGTTTTACCTATAAAATATCATAATATTAATATATAATGTCATAGTTGTGATCTAGCATGTTATATTATTGTCAAAACTCTCTTCAAAAGATGTTTTACATGCAGGATGTCATAATTTTGATTTTAAAAGTTATCATTTTTACTTTAAATATCATAAAAATATTAGAAGGTATATTTGAGAGATGTTTTACTTACATAATGCCATATTTTTAACATAGAAATATTATAAAATATCAAAAAATATATTTAAAATATATTTTACTTATAAGATATCATAATATTAATATATAATGTCATAGTTGTGATCTAGTATATTATAATATTATTAAAACTATATTCAAAGGATGTTTCACAACTAAGATGTCATAGTTTTAACTTTAAATATCATAATTTTAATTTTAAATATTATAATTTTGATATTAAATATTATAAAAATACTGAAAGATATATTTGAGAGGTATTTTATCTATAGAATGCCATATTTTTGATATAAAAATATTAAAAAAATAAAAAAATATATTTAAAAAGTATTTTACCTATAAGATATCATAATATTAATATATAATATCATAGTTATGATCTAGTATGTTATAGTATTATCAAAACTATCTTTAAAAGATATTTTATATGCATAATGTTATAATTTTGACTTTAAATGTCATAATTTTGGCTTTATATACAATAATTTTGATATTAAATATCATAAAAATACTGAAAGATATATTTAAAAGGTATTTTATTTATAGAATATCATATTTTTGATATAAAAATATTATAAAAATATTAAAAAATATATTTAAGAGGTATTTTATCTACAAGATGTCATAATATTAACATATCATATCATAGTTGTGATCTAGTATATTATAGTATTACCAAAATTATTTTTAAATAATATTTTACATGTAGGATATCATAATCTTAACTTTAAATATCATAATTTTGACTTTAGATATCATAAAAATGCTGAAAGATATATTTAAGAGGTATTTTACTTATAGGATGCCATATTTTTGATATAAGAATACTATATAAATATCAAAAAATATATTTAGAAGGTATTTTACCTATAAAATATCATAATATTAATATATAATATTATAGTTATGATTTAGTATGTTATAATATTGTCAAAACTATCTTCAAAAGATGTTTTATATGCAGGATGTCATAATTCTTACTTTAAATATCATAATTTTGATATTAAATATCATAAAAATGCTTAATGATATATTTGAGAGGTGTTTACCTATAGGATACTATATTTTTAATATAGGATTACTATAAAAATATTAAAAATATATTTGGAAGGTGTTTTACTTACAAGTTGTTATAATATTAACATATAATGTCATGGTTGTGATCTAGTATGTTATATTATTGTCAAAATTATCTTTAAAAGATGTTTTACATGCAGTATATCATAATATTAACTTTAAATATCATAATTTTAATTTTAAATATCATAATTTTAATATTAAATATCATAAAAATATTCAAAAATATATTTGAGAGATATTTTACCTATAGAATACCATATTTTTAACATAAAAATGCTATAAAAATTTAAAAAAATACATCTAGATGGTATTTTACTTGCAAGATATTATAATATTAACATAAAATATCATAGTTGTAATCTAGTATGTTACAGTATTATCGAAATTATCATTAAAAGATATTTTACATGCAGAATATCATAATTTTGACTTTAAATATCATAATTTTGATATTAGATGTCATAAAAATATTGAAAGATATATTTAAGAGATGTTATTCCTATAGAATGTCATATTTTTAGCATAAAAATGCTATAAAAATATTAAAAAATATATTTAAAATATATTTTATCAAGAAGATGTTATAATATTAATATATAATGTCATAGTTGTGATCTAATATGTTATAATATTATCAAAACTATCTTCAAAATATATTTTATATGTAGAATAATATAATTTTAATTTTAAATATCATAATTTTGATATTAGATATCATAAAAATACTGTAAGATATATTTGAGAGGTGTTTTACCTACAGAATGTCATATTTTTGATATAAGAATGCTATAAAAATATCAAAAAATATATTTAAAAGATATTTTATCTATAAGTTATTATAATATTAATATATAATATCATAGTTATGATTTAGTATGTTATAATATTATCAAAACTACTTTTAAAGGATGTTTTACATACAGGATATTATAATTTTAATTTTAAATATCATAATTTTAATATTATATATTATAAAAATACTGAAAAATATATTTAAGAGATGTTTCATCTATAAGATGCCATATTTTTTATATAAAAATACTATAAAAATATTAAAAAATATATTTAAAAAATATTTTACCTATAAGATATCATAATATTAATATATAATATCATATTTGTGATCTAGTATGTTATAATATTATCAAAACTATGTTTAAAAGATGTTTTAGATGCAGGATGTCATAATTTTAACTTTAAATATTATAATTTTGATATTAAATATCATAAAAATGCTGAAAGATATATTTGAGAGATGTTTTACCCATAGAATATCATATTTTTAACATAAAAATATAATAAAAATATTAAAAAATATATTTAAAATAAGATATCATAATATTAATATATAATATCATATTTGTGATCTAGTATGTTATAATATTATCAAAACTATCTTTAAAAGATGTTTTAGATGCAGGATGTCATAATTTTAACTTTAAATATTATAATTTTGATATTAGATATCATAAAAAATGCTGAAAGATATATTTGAGAGATGTTTTACCCATAGAATATCATATTTTTAACATAAAAATATAATAAAAATATTAAAAAATATATTTAGAAGATATTTTATCTATAAGATGTCATAATATTAATATATAATATCATAATTATGATCTAGTATATTATAATATTATCAAAACTTTCTTCAAAAGATATTTTACATGGAGGATGTTATAGTTTTGGCATTAAATATCATAATTTTGATATTAGATATCATAAAAATGCTGGAAGATATATTTAAAAGATGTTTTACCTGTAGGATGTCATAATTTTGATATAGAAATGCTATAAAAATATTAAAAAAATATATTTATAAAGTATTTTACCTATAAGATGTCATTATATTAATATATAATTTCATAGTTATGATCTAGTATATTATAGTATTATTAAAACTACATTTAAAAGATATTTTATATACAGAATGTAATAAGTTTGACTTTAAATATTATAATTTTGACTTTAAATATTATAATTTTGATATTATATATCATAAAAATACTAGAAGGTATATTTAAGAGGTGTTTTACCTATAGGATGCCATGTTTTTGACATATGAATGCTATAAAAATATTAAAAAATATATTTAGAAGATATTTTACTTACAAGATGTTATAATATTAACATGTAATATCATAGTTGTGATCTAATATTTTATAGTATTATCAAAACTATCTTCAAATGACATTTTACATACAGGATATTATAATTTTAATTTTAAATATCATAATTTTGATTTTAAATATCATAATTTTGATATTAGATATTATAAAAATACTGAAAGATATATTTGAGAGGTATTTTATCTATAGGATACTATATTTTTGATATAAAATTATTATAAAAATATAAAAAAATATATTTATGAAGTATTTTACCTATAAGATGTCATAATATTAACATATAATGTCATAATTATGATCTAGTATATTATAGTATTGTCAAAACTATCTTTAAAAGATATTTTACATATACGATATGATAATTTTAATTTTAAATATCATAATTTTAACTTTAAATATAATAATTTTGATAATAGATGTCATAAAAATGCTGGAAGGTATATTTGAGAGGTATTTGATCTATAGGATGCCATTTTTTGATATAAGAATGCTATAAAAATATCAAAAAATATATTTAGAAGTTATTTTATCTACAAGATATCATAATATTAACATATAATATCATAGTTATGATCTAGTATATTATTGTATTTTCAAAACTATCTTCAAAGGATATTTTACATGTAGGATGTCATTATTTTAACTTTAAATGTCATAATTTTGACATTAAATATTATAAAAATATTAGAAGATATATTTGAAAGATATTTTATCTATAAAATATTATATTTTTGATATAAAATTACTATAAAAATATCAAAAAATATATTTAAAAGATATTTTATCTATAAGATGTTATAATGTTAATATAATGTCATAGTTGTAATCTAGTATGTTATAGTATTATCAAAACTATCTTCAAAAGATGTTTTACATGCATGATATCATAATTTTGATTTTAAAAATTATAATTTGGATATTAGATATTATAAAAATGATAAAAGATATATTTGAGAGGTGTTTTACATATAGGATGTCATATTTTTGACATAGGAATGCTATAAAAATATCAAAAAATATATTTAAAAGATATTTTATCTATAAGATATCATAATATTAACATATAATGTTATAGTTATGATATAGTATATTATAGTATTATCAAAATTATTTTTAAAAAATATTTTATATGCAGGATGCCATAATTTTGACTTTAAATGATATAATTTTAATTTTAAATATTATAATTTTAATATTAGATGTCATAAAAATGCTGAAAGATATATTTGAAAGATGTTTTACCTACATGATGCCATATTTTTGATATAAAATTACTATAAAAATATAAAAAAATATATTTAGAAGATATTTTACCTATAAGATATCATAATATTAACATATAATGTCATAATTATAATCTCGTATGTTATAGTATTATCAAAACTACCTTCAAAAGATATTTTACATGTTGGATGTCATAATGTTGACTTTAAATATCATAATTTTGACTTTAAATATCATAATTTTAATTTTAAATATTATAAAATATTAAAAAATATATTTGAGAGATGTTTTACTTATAGGATGCCATATTTTTGATATAAAAATATCTAAAAATATATTTAAAAGGTATTTTACCTATAAGATGTCATAATATTAACATATAATGTCATAGTTATGATCTAATATATTTTAATATTATCAAAACTACCTTCAAAAGATATTTTACATGCAGAATATTATAATTTTAATTTTAAATACTATAATTTTATTTTTAAATATCATAATTTTGATATTAGATTTCATAAAAATGCTGAAAGATATATTTGAGAGGAATTTTACCTCTAAGATGCTATATTTTTGATATAGGAATGCTATAAAAATGTCAAAAAATATATTTAAGAGGTATTTTATCTACAAGATATCATAATATTAACATATAATATCATAGTTATGATTTAGTATGTTATAATATTATTAAAACTATCTTGAAAAAATATGTTACATACAGGATGTCATAATTTTGACTTTAAGTATCATAATTTTGATATTAGATATAATAAAAATGCTGAAAGATATATTTGAGAGGTATTTTACCTATAATATACTATATTTTTGACATAGAAAGATCATAAAAATGTTAAAAAATATATTTAAGAGATCTTTTACCTACAGATATCATAATGGATCTATAGATAGTATTTTACCTGATGAATGGAATATATTGCTTGGATGGATAATATTATCTAGATGCTAGTCAACAAACTCGAATGCATTCTTCTCATTATAGACTAAATCTCGGACATCCAGATGCTTAAATAGAAGCTCAACAAAATGAGAAAAAGGAAAGAGAAGAGTAACATTTGAAATATTTAGCTTGACTACCAAATAGTAAAAATATCCTATCTTGGAGAGAAAGGACATTTTTGTCATATTATAGTTAAAAAGTAGAATATGATGTGCATTAAATGTATTCAGTGATGGAACAGCACCTAGCTTTCATTTTCTTTAGCCTTCTTATGCCTACTTAGATGAAAAATGAGATATGTCACATCATGCCATGAAAGTACCAGGTGGATCAATGGAAATAGGCGGTGTGCTCTACGTCTGAATTTTTACACTGCAAGCGGTGTAGAAAGTATAACCCTCTAAACTATATCCCATATCCTACCACTTGAATAGGTCATACATGGGCCAAAATGGTATTGAAAGATCCACCAGGCCTTTGGGCTACGATTGGATATATTAAGCCTTGTACTCTTTCATAAAATATGGGTGGACTAAAATATTTTAAACAATCAACAAAGCTAAAACCATGCATGCTTTGAAAAATTTATGAATAAAAAATTCAATAATATGCGGTATGAATTAAATCATGAACAATAAATACTTAATTAGTCAACTTATAATACTAATTGATTAAAAATTAAAAGACATACTTAATTTGAAGCCAAGTACAAATAACTAAATTTATTCTAAAATATAGATATTTCTTTAATCCATTAAGTCATATAACAAAATTTCTAATGCATCTCATAACCGACAGTCAATATATATAGTAGAACCGATCAATTAGAGCTCACCATGAGCTACTCACAAAACCTTCACCTCAGCCAACTAGTTCCTGCAATATAACTAGTCCAATAACGTATGGAGATGTGCAAATCTTTTCCCATTTAGCTACAGCTGACCCATAATGACAAAATAGCTTCTATAACTATAAGATGCATGGAAGAATTACCATGCAATATCTTCTGGACATGCAAGCAGTTATCCATAATGGCTACATCCACATTCCAAGATTCCATCCTAGTGGGCTCTAACCTTCGCCTATATAAACTACTCCAAAGGATCCTCTAGATAAGTAAATATAAGCCAATCTAAGAAAAGCTAAGTGAAGTGAAGAATGCTAGAAACTGAACTCATTGTACTCTCTACCTCTTGAAGGAAAATCCTAATTTCCCAAACCAAGTTCGTTCAAATCTGATCGGATTAAGAGATATATTTCAAATTTTTTTTTCTTTGATCCTAATTAGATCTGAGATGTTTCAGATCTAATTTTTATTATTTTAATAATTAAAATAAAATATAGATAAATTAAATTAGATTTAATTTACCTTGATGTAGGGTAATCCTATTACCCGTTGATGATCCTATAAGCAGTGAAAGGTTCTGGATCTAGCCATGCAAGTGCCAAGCCTCTACTAGTATCCACTCAAGTTAGATCTAGAGATCCTCTTCTTCTCTATCATGTCTCCAAAAATCAGATCTGAATCTAATTTGGAGGATCTTCGAAACAGCTTTCGAAGATCAGTAGTTGTCCTTTGCAGCAGCGCAGCCTTCTAGCTTTCTGTCGTCTTTTTCTTGCCTAGATTACACCAACTAAGATCCCAAACTTCTTTGGATGTGGAGAGGAGAGGGAGAAGATGGTCTTGGCATGGAGGAGGAGGAGAGAGATAGCCTTGGGGCGTAGAAAATTGCATTGCTTTTTGAGTTAGGTGTAGGGTCTTATTTATAGACTATGCGTGATCCAACTCCTCTTCTTCCCAACCAATCACAACCTTTTATGAAATTAGATCTAAATTTGATTGGTGGAAATAAAGTTTCTTGGATTCATCCTTAGATGGCGCCTAAGACCAGTCAAAGTTGGTTCTTAGGAGGAGTCTAATTGGAATCCAAAAAGGAGATAGAGTCCTTATCCAATAGAGACTCCTGGGCGCCTCAAACTTGGGCACACGCCATCCTTAGCATGCACTCTCCTCCTTGCTAGCTTCTGGTAGGGGGACAAGCCCCCACCAACTCTTCAATAGGTGCGTGACATGTGGTCAGAAGTCAAAGTGTCAATAGTCAACATTTGACCAGTCAAAGGTCAACTTTTGACCAAAGTCAAAGGATGAGAAATGGTAGATGACCAAAAATGGCAGGTATTATCTTATAAAATAAGATAACCCTTTTCTGATTTGGACAGGCTTCAGTCGGACCAAGTGAAGGCCTATGATCGAGTACAAACTCCTTTGGCTCAGTCAGGATAACTATTTATGATAGTAAAAGAAGAACGTTAGGTTCAATCGAGTGCTAGCACGATTTTCTTGAATCTAATTGAATCTCATTCAGATCAATTGAACTGGATCAGTTCAATTGATGATCACCAAATTCAAACCCTTGTATTTGTGTGACCTAGTTAGGTTTAGTTCTGTATGGTAATGGGATATGTCATGATCTCTATCATCGACATCATCGAAACTCCTTTCGATGGATCAGAACTCTTCTGATTCGAACAGCTAGAATGATCGATCATCTAAATCATTCTAATTGCTCCCAAAATCCACCAGTGACACCTAGCAGTATATGGTGGCAACCCATCAGAGCTGAATGCGAACCTCTTGGTGCAGCTACCTGTGTGATTAAGTTCTTCTATCTTGAGCCCGATCAGATTAGGGTTAAGGTGAACTCGTCAAACCCTAGTTTCTGTCATATGATGTAATCATTCGATTCAAGTCCGATGTGAAAATCTAAATAGAAACTCTTTCTATTATTTCACTCTGCCATGGCCATGGGCTTCTGGACTTGATTCTCATGATCATCATAGGGCTGCTCCTCTACCACCGAGGTAGATAGATTCCATCTTGATGCAATCCAGTTCCTACAATGAACATGCTATAGCCAACATACACCTCAGGATTCCGATATGGCTAGGAGATCGAGTTATGGTGTAGTCAAACTATAACACCCTCAAGGTGAACTACCGATGCACCTCAGGTCAAAGAACCAGACACACTACTGCAGCATCGAGTCAGTCATTGACGAGAAGGTAGACTTCCTAATGACTACTCGAGGTGGTCACGCTCAGTGCCCTCGTTCTCTAACGAGTACCTGTACTCTCGCTCCGGTGTCTCCACACCGTAGACTCAAGACTTATCTACTAAAGAGAAGCGATTGTATACCAACCTTTCGGATCAATCACCGTCCTCATGATGATCCTATGGTCGGGAGCATTTTATGAGTTAATAATGATTATTCATGTCTTTAAATTTTCAACTCTTGAAAATATGAATTATCATTACCATTAACTCAAAGGATGTATCACAGACACTAAATACACATATGTGATAGAAAATAACCCATTTTATTGATTATAGTCAAAATTATAATTTTGCCCCTAGAAGTGTATTACAAGTGTCAGCCAATTCTGGCTTCTAGGGCACATATATCTAACAATCTCCCACTTGTCCTAAAGCCAATTGGCTATAAGTCTTAAGTTCCATCTTCTCAAGGTGGGCTTCGATTTTTTTGTTGTCCCAACGGCTTTGTAAGTGGATCTGCCGCATTGTCTACGGAGTTGACTCTCTTGACCTCGACGTAACCCTTCTCGAGGTAATCGCGGATGAGGTGGTATCGCCGCTCAATGTGCTTGGATTTCTGGTGAGACCTCGGCTCCTTAGCAAGGGCTATGGCGCCATTGTTGTCGCAGTATAGAGGAATGGCATCTGATGGCATTACTCTGATTTCTGCAGCAAACTTCTTGTACCAGAATGCTTCCTTCGCAGCCTCTGATGCAGCGATATATTCTGCTTCCATGGTGGAATCTGCTATCATGGTTTGCTTGAAACTCTTCCAGCTGACAGCACCACCATTGCACACAAACAGACTCCCAGATGTCGACTTTCGATCATCTATATCGGACATGAAATCCGAGTCTGTGTATCCCTGGACTTGGAGTTCTCCATTACCAAAGACCAACATCATATCCTTAGTTCTTCTTAAGTACTTAAGGATACATTTCACAGAAGTCCAGTGTTCTTCACCTGAATTTGACTGATATCTGCTTGTGACACTCACAGCATGGGCTATATCAGGTCGTGTACATAGCATGGCATACATGAGGCTCCCTATTGCAGAAGCATAAGGGATCTTGCTCATGCGTTCTATTTCCTCAGGTGTGCTAGGGCACATCTTCTTGGAAAGATGAATACCATGTCTGAAGGGTATTAATCCCCTCTTAGAGTTTTCCATACTAAACCTCTTTAGTACTTTCTCTATGTACATCTTCTGTGAAAGTCCTAGCATCCTATTCGGTCTATCCCTATAGACCTTAATTCCTAGAATAAAGGATGCTTCACCTAGGTCTTTCATGGAGAATTCCTTGGACAACCAATACTGATGAAGGATGTCATCCACGTACAATACGAGGAAGACAACAGCGCTCCCACTGACCTTTTTGAAGACACACGGTTCCTCTTCATTTTTGATGAAACCAAACATTTTGATCACATCATTGAAATGAGTGTTCCAGCTCCGAGATGCTTGCTTAAGTCCATATATGGACCTTTGCAGCTTGCAAACCTTGTGATCAGTATCACTGGATGTGAAACCTAGCGGCTGTTCCATATAGATATCTTCCTCAAGATATCCATTTAAGAATGCCGTTTTCACATCCATTTGCCATATTTCATAATCGAAATAGGCTGCAATGGCAAGCAATGTGCGGATGGATTTTAGCATAGCCACTGGAAAAAAGGTATCCTGATAGTCAATGCCTTCGCATTGACTATAACCTTTTGCCACTAGTCTAGCCTTGAATGTCTCCACATTTCCATCTGCACCAATCTTTCTCTTGAAGATCCATTTACACCCAATAGGTACTATACCTTCTGGTGGATCTACCAAGGTCCAGACTTGGTTTGAGTGCATCGAGTCAATTTCTGACTGCATTGCCTCTAGCCATTTCTCGGAGTCGATATCTGATATCGCCTCATTGTAGGTTTTGGGATCATCACCATGAGCACCATTACCTACGAGGAACATTTTCCTCTACTTTCTCTGAAATAATACCTAAGTATCTTTCAGGGGGATGGAAAACTCTTTCCGATCTACGAGGTGGAGGAGGTAGTGTTCTTATTGGCTCAACCTGATTTGGTTCCAATTGGTCCTTAGCTCATTGTACTTGTGAGACTTTCTCATCAAGCTTAATCTGCTTTTCCAATGCCGCTATCTTGAATAAACTATTTTTCAAGAAAAGATGGCATGTCGACTCACAATCACATTGTGATCTTCTGGAATGTAGAAATAGTATCCTAATGACTCTTTAGGATATCCTATGAATCGAGCTCTGAAGGACCTAAACTCTAACTTGTCCGCTTGTTGTCTTTTGACATGAGCCGGACAACCCCAAATTCTGAGATGACTCAGACTTGGTTTCTTACCATGCCATATCTCATACGGTGTGGTAGGAACGGTTTTAGAGGGAACCCTATTCAGTAGATAAATTGAAGTTAATAATGAGTGTCCCCAAAGAAAATCAGGGAGGTCTGTGAAGCTCATCATGGATCGGACCATATCCAATAGAGTCCGATTTCTCCATTCTGAAACCCCATTGAGTTGAGGTGTTCCTGGTGGAGTCCATTGAGAGACTATGCCATTTTTCTTGAGATAGTCTAGGAATTCTCGGCTAAGGTATTCACCTCCTCGATCTGATCGAAGAACCTTAATGGGTTTTTCAGTTTGTTTTTCTACTTCATGTCTGAATTCTTTGAACTTTTCAAAAGCTTCAGACTTGTGTCTCATAAGATACACATACCCATACCTAGACAGATCATCGATAAAGATAATGAAGTAGACAAAATTGCCTCTAGCTGGCACATCAAATGGGCTGCACACATCAGTATGTACTAGGGCAAGGAGATCTATGGCCCTTTCCCCATGTCCTACAAAAGGGAGTTTAGTCATTTTGCCTTGAAGACAAGATTCACAAGTTGGATATGACTCAAAAGTCAATGGACTCAATAGCCCATTTTTCTTCCAATTTGTTGATCCTATCTTCTGCTATATGACCTAATCTCAGGTGCCATAGATACCTATCATTTGGACTATCCCTAGGTCATTTGGCATTCACGTTTTGCTCGATAGTTAGAATAGATACATCAATATGTAGCTGATAAAGATCGTTAATAAGAAAACCATTTGCAATTTTATTTCTTTCATAAAGAATGTTACAATGGTCCTTAAAGAAGGTAATCACATAGCCTTCTAGTGCTAAGCATGAAATAGAAATCAAATTCCTGCTAGCTGCAGGCACATAATAACAGTCTTTCAAAACTAAGTCTAAACCAGATGGTAATCGAAGAGGGTATGTTTCCCACCACCACTGCAGCAACTCTTGCTCCATTTTTGATGTGTAGGATCATGTCTCCATCCCTCAGCCTCCTGCTATCCTCAAGACCCTGCATGGAAGTGCACAGATGAGCACTAGAACCAGAGTCAAGCACCCAACTGGATGCAGAAGAAACCGTAAGGTTAGACTCAATAACGAGCATACCTCCAGAAGAACCTTCCTTCTTGTTCTTCAGGATGGCCAGGTAAGTAGGGCAGTTTCGCTTCCAGTGGCCATCGCTGTTGCAATGGAAAATACTTTTCTTTGACAGCGGCCTTCTTCTTCGGCTCTGTCTTCTTCTTCTTTCCTCCTTCCATCCTTCTGCTTTTTTGCAGACTTCTTTTTCTTTTTAGAAGACTTTCTTTTGGAAGAAGTCCGTTCCATAGCAAGAACTGAGCCTTTAGAACCTTTCATAGAAAGCTCAGCGGTGACCAGCATATTCATTAATTCGGCCAAGAAATTTTGAAGTTTATGCATGTGGTAATTCATGATGAATTGCCCATATGCATCAGTCAAGGATTGCAGAATAACATCATTCTGCAGATCCAAGTCTAACTTCACACCGAGCTTCTCAAGCTCTTCCAAGTCCTTGATCATCATCAGACAGTGATCTTGGACTGACTGTCCATCACGCATCTTAGCCTTAAAAAGTCATTTCATGACTTGATACTTGGCTGCGCGACTCTGTTCACCAAACATCTCTTGCAGGTGAGCCAACATTTGGCGAGCAGTCCTGATATCTTCATGTTGGCGCTGGAGCTCATCAGACATCGAGCCCAACATGTAAGATCTGGCCTTATTATCTTCGTCTATCCATTTTT
>QRFJ01000360.1:442729-475221 GCA_006176705.1 Cocos nucifera | reverse complement strand
GACCAACATCATATCCTTAGTTCTTCTCAAGTACTTAAGGATACATTTCACAGAAGTCCAGTGTTCTTCACCTGGATTTGACTGATATCTGCTTGTGACACTCACAGCATGGGCTATATCAGGTCGTGTACATAGCATGGCATACATGAGGCTCCCTATTGCAGAAGCATAAGGGATCTTGCTCATGCGT
The DNA here is from genome assembly GCA_006176705.1 of Cocos nucifera. NCBI lineage: Eukaryota > Viridiplantae > Streptophyta > Magnoliopsida > Arecales > Arecaceae > Cocos > Cocos nucifera. Next base: position 475,031 of record QRFJ01000360.1, on the reverse strand, counting down.
TCTATTTCCTCAGGTGTGCTAGGGCACATCTTCTTGGAAAGATGAATACCATGTCTGAAGGGTATTAATCCCCTCTTAGAGTTTTCCATACTAAACCTCTTTAGTACTTTCTCTATGTACATCTTCTGTGAAAGTCCTAGCATCCTATTCGGTCTATCCCTATAGACCTTAATTCCTAGAATAAAGGATGCTTCACCTAGGAATTCTCCTTCTGATGTCAACATGGAATATCATTCCCAATAAGGAGGATGTCATCCACGTACAATACGAGGAAGACAACAGCGCTCCCACTGACCTTTTTGAAAACACATGGTTCCTCTTCATTTTTGATGAAACCAAACTTTTTGATCACATCATTGAAACGAGTGTTCCAGCTCCGAGATGCTTGCTTAAGTCCATATATGGACCTTTGCAGCTTGCAAACCTTGTGATCAGTATCACTGGATGTGAAACCTAGCGGCTGTTCCATATAGATATCTTCCTCAAGATATCCATTTAAGAATGCCATTTTCACATCCATTTGCCATATTTCATAATCGAAATAGGCTGCAACGGCAAGCAATGTGCGGATGGATTTTAGCATAGCCACTGGGGAAAAAGGTATCCTGATAGTCAATGCCTTCGCATTGACTATAACCTTTTGCCACTAGTCTAGCCTTGAATGTCTCCACATTTCCATCTGCACCAATCTTTCTCTTGAAGATCCATTTACACCCAATAGGTACTATACCTTCTGGTGGATCTACCAAGGTCCAGACTTGGTTTGAGTGCATCGAGTCAATTTCTGACTTGCATTGCCTCTAGCCATTTCTCGGAGTCGATATCTGATATCGCCTCATTGTAGGTTTTGGGATCATCACCATGAGCACCATTACCTATGAGGAACTATTTTTCTCTACTTCCTCTGAAATAATACCTAAGTATCTTTCAGGGGATGGAAAACTCTTTCCGATCTACGAGGTGGAGGAGGTAGTATTCTTATTGGCTCAACCTGATTTGGTTCCAATTGGTCCTTAGCTCATTGTACTTGTGAGACTTTCTCATCAAGCTTAATCTGCTTTCCAATGCCGCTATCTTGAATAAACTATTTTTCAAGAAAGATGGCATGTCGACTCACAATCACATTGTGGTCTTCTGGAATGTAGAAATAGTATCCTAATGACTCTTTAGGATATCCTATGAATCGAGCTCTAAAGGACCTAAACTCTAACTTGTCCGCTTGTTGTCTTTTGACATGAGCCGGACAACCCCAAATTCTGAGATGACTCAGACTTGGTTTCTTACCATGCCATATCTCATACGGTGTGGTAGGAACGGTTTTAGAGGGAACCCTATTCAGTAGATAGATTGAAGTTAATAATGAGTGTCCCCAAAGAAAATTAGGGAGGTCTGTGAAGCTCATCATGGATCGAACCATATCCAATAGAGTCCGATTTCTCCATTCTGAAACCCCGTTGAGTTGAGGTGTTCCTGGTGGAGTCCATTGAGAGACTATGCCATTTTTTCTTAAGATAGTCTAGGAATTCCTCGGCTAAGGTATTCACCTCCTCGATCTGATCGAAGAACCTTAATGGGTTTTTCCAGTTTGTTTTTCTACTTCATGTCTGAATTCTTTGAACTTTTCAAAAGCTTCAGACTTGTGTCTCATAAGATACACATACCCATACCTAGATAGATCATCGTAAAGGTAATGAAGTAGACAAAATTGCCTCTAGCCGGCACATCAAATGGGCCGCACACATCAGTATGTACTAGGGCAAGGAGATCTGTGGCCCTCTCCCCATGTCCTACAAAAGGGAGTTTAGTCATTTTGCCTTGAAGACAAGATTCACAAGTTGGATATGACTCAAAAGTCAATGGACTCAATAGCCCATTTTTTTCTCCAATTTGTTAATCCTATCTTCTGCTATATGACCTAATCTTCAGGTGCCATAGATATCTGTCATTTGGACTATCCCTAGGTCGTTTGGCATTCACATTTTGCTCGATAGTTAGAAACAGGTACATCAATATGTAGCTGATAAAGACCATTAATAAGAAAACCATTTGCAATTTTATTTCTTTCATAAAGAATGTTACAATGGTCCTTAAAGAAGGTAATCACATAGCCTTCTTAGTGCTAAGCATGAAAATAGAAATCAAATTCCTGCTAGCTGCAGGCACATAATAACAGTCTTTTAAAACTAAGTCTAAACCAGATGGTAATCGAAGAGGGTATGTTCCCACGGCCACTGCAGCAACTCTTGCTCCATTACCGATGCGTAGGATCATGTCTCCATCCCTCAGCCTCCTGCTATCCTCAAGACCCTGCATGGAAGTGCACAGATGAGCACTAGAACCAGAGTCAAGCACCCAACTGGATGCAGAAGAAACCGTAAGGTTAGACTCAATAACGAGCATACCTCCAGAAGGACCTTCCTTCTTGTTCTTTCAGGGTGGCCAGGTAAGTAGGGCAGTTTCGCTTCCAATGGCCGTCGCTGTTGCAATGGAAAACACTTTTCTTTGACATCGGCCTTTCTTCTTCGGCTCTGCCTTCTTCTTTTTCCTTCCTTCCATCTTTGCTTTTTCACAGACTTCTTTTTCTTTTCCATAAGACTTTCTTTTGGAAGAAGTCCGTTCCATAGCAAGAACTGAGCCTTTAGAACCTTTCATAGAAAGCTCAGCGGTAACCAGCATATTCATTAACTCGGCCAAAGGAATTTTGAAGTTTATGCATGTGGTAATTCATGATGAATTGCCCATATGCATCAGTCAAGGATTGCAGAATAATATCATTCTGCAGATCCAAGTCCTAACTTCACACCGAGCTTCTCAAGCTCTTCCAATGTCCTTGATCATTCATCAGACAGTGATCTTGGACTGACTGCCCATCACGCATCTTAGCCTTAAAAAGTCATTTTGTGACTTGATATTTGGCTGCGCGACTCTGTTCACCAAACATCTCCTGTAGGTGAGCCAACATTTGGCGAGCAGTCCCTGATATCTTCATGTTGGTGCTGGAGCTCATCAGACATCGAGCCCAACATGTAATATCTGGCCTTATTATCTTCGTCTATCCATTTTTCCAGAGATGCTCTCTGTTCAGTGGATGGACGGAGCTGGTAAGGTGGGAGGGTCCTGGTCCAAATACATGGGTTAACTTCTCGAAACCCAAAATAATTTTGTAGTTTCCTGAGCCAATCTTTATAATTGGGTCCGATCAGTCTATGTGTGTCCAGGATACGTGCTAATGGGTTGGACGCAGATATTTTTCTATAGAGAGTCAAAGATTCTAGTTAGATACTGTAATTATGACTTGACCAATTTATTTAGAGATTTTATTTTTAAACAAATTAGCTTCCACTATTTTCTCAGATCCCTACACTCCTCTCTGTAGAGATGCAAAAATCTTCATGATTAATGATTTCTAGTGGGTGGTGCGGTCTCACCAACTGACTCATCACCTCACCTAATAGTTATTGGTGATGGGTTAGCCAATGAGTGAACAACTCTTGTTCAATGATTCTCTAATCATGGTGCACCCAAACTTGGTCTCTAATTCATGAATCTCACCGTATCCAAAATATTGATCCACTCCTTAGTTAAGTCAGACCCACCATTTGCACAGACTGGATTTCTAATTGAGTCTCTCATCGTATCCAAAATATTGAGCCCAACTCATCCTCCAGCCCATAGCATCCAATGCCTAATAGACATGGTTGCATCTTCTTGGTGCAACTGAGCCACTGTATCCAGCCGAGAACAATCAACCTCGGGAAGGGCCCGCACATCTACAATGGTGGAAGACCTCAGACTTAATCTTTTCTTAGGGAGAATTGATTTAGGTCTCATTAAACTAGACTTATCATAGTCATAACAATTATGACTAACCTAGTGGCATGGGTTAGCTCGGATTATTGACCACCTTAGATTAGAACTGAGTCAACAGATATGGCTCAGGTAAGTGAGACCGGTGGAAGGGATATGCCATTAACTCATACAAGAATGCATTCAGGTCGAGTAGCTTCCAATTAAAAATCAGTCGATCGTATATGCCAAACTTACCTTAGACACCAAATTATTGAGCTAGAACCAATTGGGTTAGCCTACAATCCAGACTCTAACCTCTGAGCCTAATTAGGTCTTGCTTGATCGTGACTCGATCTTGACCCAGACTTAATCCTATTAGGCTGGTCAATTTAAGCATTGTTGATCCCATCTAACCAACTCTTGATTCGGTTTGATCAACCGCTTAGACCTAATTGAGCTACCCAAGCCCGAACCCAGTATTATGAATATATCTTAGATCTGAAATTCTCAATTTTAGATCTAATTAATATTTCATAATCTTAATTCTTAATTAAGTTAGGGTTCATAAACAAAATATGCATAATAAATCCTAGGATTTTCAGGATCTAGGGTTTTGCAGAAAGTAAGTTTTGGAATTTTCTGATTAAGGACGAATGCACAGCACCCCTACACATGTCATAAGAACACCCCATCGAATGGAAGGAGAGGGCCTTTAAACCCTTCTTCATTCTTATGATCGGACGGACTAAGAGGAATGCCTTAATCAGGAACATGTCAATACTACAAAATAAGTTTTAGATCTATATCATATATCTCATATACAAATTAGATCTAATCATGGCATATTTTGCATACATCTCATGTATCGAATCATGCATATTTTTAGATCTAAATTATCTCATAATAATCTAAAAAATTAGATTTAAATTGATCTTATCAAAATAAATTCTAATCTAGACAACTATGTAGAACTATTCTACAACTAGTCTAGACATGCATCAATCATATCTCATATGATGTTAAAATTAAATAATTTTTATTTATTATTTTTTAGATGTTATTATAATAATTATAATATCAAAAAATAGTAAATAAATAGATCTAAAATATAATTTAATTAAATTAAATTATAAACATGCAAGACTATTCTATAGAACTATTCTATTTTAGAACTAGTCATGCATATTTTCTAATCTTAGATCCAAATCATTTAATTTTAATTTTTATAATTTTAGATCTAATCATATCTCATGTGACATCTAAAATTACTTATTTTTTTATTAAAATAAATTTAAAATTAGATCTAAACACTTTAGAACCTTGGCTCTGATACCAGTTGAAGGAAAATTCTGATTTCCCGGACCAAGTTCGTTCAGATCTGATCGGATCAAGAGATATATTTTAAAATTTTTTTCTTTAATTCTAATTAGATCTAAAATATTTTAGATTTAATTTTTATTATTTTAATAATTAAAATAAAATATAGATAAATTAAATTAGATTTAATTTATCTTGATGTAGGGTAATCCTATTACCCATTGATGATTCTGTAAGCAGCGGAAGGTTCTGGATCAAGCCACGTAAGTGTTTGGACTCTATCGATATCCACTCAGACTAGATCTGGAGATCCTCTTCTTATCTATTATGTCTCCAAAAATTAGATCTGAATTTGATTTGGAGGATCTTCAAAATAGCTTTCGAAGATCAGTAGTTGTCCTTTGCAGCAGCACAGCCTTCTAGCTTTCTGTCGTCTTTCTTTTGCCTAGATTGCACCAACTAAGATCCCAAACTTCTTTGGGCGTGGAGAGGAGAGGGAGAAGATGGTCTTGGCATGGAGGAGGAGGAGGAGAGAGGCAGTCTTAGGGCGTAGGGAATTGCATTGCTTTTTAAGTTGGGCGTAGGGTCTTATTTATAGACTATGCATGATCCAACTACTCTTCTTCCCAACCAATCATAATCTTTTGTGAAATCAGATCTAAATCTGATTGGTAAGAATAGAGTCCCTTGGATTCATCCTTAGATGATGCCTAAAATCAGTCAAAGTTGATTCTTAGGAGGAGTCTAATCGGAATCCAAAAAGGAGATGGAGTCCCTATCCAACAGGGACTCCTGGGCGCCTCAAACTTGGGCGCAGGCCACCCTTGGCATGGCGTGCACCCTCCTCCTTGCTAGCTTCTGACAGGGGGACAAGCCCCCACTAGCTCTCTAATAGGTGCATGACATGTGGCCAGAAGTCAAAGTGTCAATGGTCAATATTTGACCAGTCAAAGGTCAACTTTTGACCAAAGTCAAAGAACGAGAAATGGCAGGTGACCAAAAATGGCAGGTATTGTCTTACAAAATAAGACAACCCTTTTTTGACCTGGACTGGCTCAAGTCAGACCAAGTGAAGGCCTCTGATGGAGCACAAACTCCTTTGGCTCAGTCAGGACAACTTATTTATGATAGTAAAAGAAGAACGTTAGGTTCAATCGAGTGCTAGCACGATTTTCTTGAACCTAATTGAATCTCATTCAGATCAATTGAACTGGATCAGTTCAATTGATGATCACCAGATTCAAACCCTTATTTGTGTGACCCAGTTAGGTTCAGTTCTATATGGTAATGGGATATGTCATGATCTCTATCATCGACATCATCGAAACTCCTTTCGATGGATCAGAACTCTTCTGATTTGAACAGCTAGAATGATCGATCATCTAAATCATTCTAATTGCTCCCAAAATCCACCAGTGACACCTAGCAGTATATGGTGGCAACCCATCAGAGCTGAATGCAAACCTCTTGGTGCAGCTACCTGTGTGATTAAGTTCTTCTATCTTGAGCCCCGATCAGATTAGGGTTAAGGTGAACTCGTCAAACCCTAGTTTCTGTCATATGATGTAATCATTCGATTCAAGTCCGATGTGAAAACCTAAATAGAAACTCTTTCTATTATTTCACTCTGTACCATGGCCATGGGCTTCTGGACTTGATTCTCATGATCATCATAGGGCTGCTCCTCTACCACCGAGGTAGATAGATTCCATCTTGATGCAATCCAGTTCCTACAATGAACATGCTATAGCCAACATACACCTCAGGATTCTGATATGGCTAGGAGATCGAGTTATGGTGTAGTCAAACTATAACACCCTCAAGGTGAACTGTCGATGCACCTCAGGTCAAAGAACCAGACACACTACTGCAGCATCGAGTCAGTCATTGACGAGAAGGTAGACTTCCTAATGACTACTCGAGGTGGTCACGCTCAGTGCCCTCATTCTCTAACGAGTATCTGTACTCTCGCTCCTGGTGTCTCCACACCGTAGACTCAAGACTCATCTACTAAAGAGAAGCGATTGTACACCAACCTTCCGGATCAATCACCATCCTCGTGATGATCCTATAGTCGGAAGCATTTTATGAGTTAATAATGATTATTCATGTCTTAAATTTTCAACTCTTGAAAATATGAATTATCATTACCATTAACTCAAAGGATGTATCACAGACACTAAATACACATATGTGATAGAAAATAATCCATTTTATTGATTATAGTCAAAATTACAATTTTGCCCTTAGAAGTGTATTATAAGTATCAGCCAATTCTGGCTTCTAGGGCACATATATCTAACACCTCTCACTTAGAATCCCCTCTATTTTTATGGGATTTATTTGAAATAAGCATTGGAGGATTCTCCATCAGATACTCTCCAATAAATAAACTTCTCTTATCTGTAGTGTTTTAGGACTAACTCTATCATTGAAGCAAGGATATGGCCACGATCATCCATCTTCCAAGATGCATTGAGATCTCCAACCAATGGCTTGGGTCCCTGGACCACTTTATCAAGCTCAGCACACTAGCAGCTCAACAGCCTAGTTAGATCAATTCCCAATAATAATAAATTGGTTCTAGAGGAACAATCCTGATCTTATCATTGGAGGTTTTACCCTACGGCAACCATGAAATCATGGAAAACATAAGCAACTTCATTCACCACTTATCTAGATGCATCGATAGAGTCTGATAGCTCTATACACAGTCCTTGAAGGGCTTTATCTCCACCAAAGGTGCAATTGACTCCAATGATGACAGCTAACCAATTCTAAATGCATCTATTGTAGGTTTAGGCACTTACTATAGTCGTCTAAGACCTACAGCAAGCAACCATTCAATAGTAGCAACAGGAGAAGAAGGCTCATGTGCCGAGTGATCATGGAGTCCTGGCACGACTAAGCCACACCTCTATCTAATCCAAAGTAGAGTTGGTGCTCCCACTCTTTGAGCTTCAAGAGAGCTCTCCATGGTCACCAATGTTCTTATTGAAGCTAGGAGCAAGCTTCCCACCAATGTCATCCTCATCCTTATAGTCTGAGAAAGGTGCCTCGTATCCATCACTCTCATCCAAGAGCCTTGGGAGAGGTAAGATGCACTCATCCTCCAATTCTTCTTCTTTGCAGCTGGATTCAATGACCAATAACTCTTTCCATTGCTAATCAGAGAAGGTCTCCAAGAGAGGACATCGACCAAAAGTTGGAGGAGATAAATTGGTATCTGATAGGTACGCGATGTTGTCGTTAAGACACCATATTTATCAGTTTAATCCGACTTCTTAAAATCATTGAAAATGCGTAGATAGCAGTGAGTCGGGTCGAATCCATAAGGAAGGTAGTGTTTTTAGATTTAAAATTTTTGATTTTTTTGATAAGAAAAAGGAAAGGATTTGAGTTTTTGGAATTAAAAGTGAAGTTAGAAGATTAAAAATAAAAATTAAAAGATGCAAAAAATTAAACTTGGTACTAAATCTACTAGTTAGATCTTAGCATCTACTTGCAAAGCAATAATTTAAAGTGCAAAAATTAAATTATAATAAAAATAAAAAGTAAGAAATTAAAGTGCAAAAATAAAATTTTTATTAATTAAAATTTTAGAATTTAAATACATGAAATTTAAGAAGAATAAAATAGCCTGATCTCTGATCTTGGATCGGTATTGGCAGAAAGATGGTGTAGAAGCTCGGCTCTTCTTCTCAGCATCCGTTGCTTCGAAGCAGTCTTTAACCCATAGCCTAGCTTCGCCCTATACCAAAGCTTCACCTTGATTAGAGATGTTGATTTTTGGAGGCCTAAGATCCCTTTTATAGAGCTAGGAGGGCTGAATATTTTTTCTAAAGGCAACATGGGACTAATAGCCTTTGTAATCATCAAAATACAAAGAAATTTAGATAAAATTTGAATCAAATCAGCTTTGATATGACTTTGGTAAATCTGATGAAATCTGGCCATTTTATAGAAATCCAATGATCCAAAAATCATCAAAATCGGATGTATATCAGCCCAGATCAGGTCGTATTAAATTCTGGCCGTCCGATCACCCGTTGATGGAGGAAATTTAGCCATAAATCATGCGTCGGAAGTTTTGATCACCCCTGGGAGCATTCTGGACCATTGGATCTTCATCTCTTGGTTTTCTGGCTGTGGATCACGCCAGATCGTTAATAGAATTTGAATCAAGCTTGGAAATCACCATCGTCCGATCTTGACCGCAATCAGTCGCAGCCGTCCGATCGTGCAATTACTATTCCCATGGACCGCGTGGACCGACCGCACCGCACATCATAGCCAATCAACGCTCTGGTCGCTGAGTGAAAAGACCAAAATACCCTGTAAGCCACGATAATTTTCTATGGACCCTTTAAGGGTCTAGGTCCGCCACGTGGCAATCTTTGATTCGTCAGTTTCTGCTGAGTTGGCAGTCCACGCCTGGATCGTGGACCGAATGATGGTTTCAATGGCTAAGTCAGCTTTGATGGTTTGGCTTGGCTTGGTGGCTTGGCTTACGGAGCCGACTGAGCCATTTTCTTCTTCTTTTTTTATTTAATTTTTATTTATTTTATATCTTTTAAAAATTCATATCTTTTCAGTTTTAGCTCCGTTTTACTTGAAATTTATTTTATTATGATCAAAAAAATGAGCTCTTTCTATTGATAATAAAATTTTATTTTTTAATTTTTATTATTTTTTAATTAATTTTTTAATTAATAAAAATATGAATTTTTTCAAAAATTATATATAAATTGATTAATAATTTTTAAAAATTAATATAAATTAATTAATAAATTAATACTTTTATTGATGAATTTATGATACTTATCACACCCCCCAACTTAAGCTTTGCTCGTCCTCGAGTAAAGAAAGAATTTAGTTTTAAATACCTTTTAACTTTAGAGTTTCGAATTTTACCTAAGCAATTTTCAAAATGGCCATTGATATTCAGTAGAGCTTAAATGAGATATATCATTGGGGTATTAATACTTATCAATAGAAAAATTAAGTAAAGAACATTAAATTTTTCAGAACTTTTTCTAAATTATCCTACCTTTATCTCTGATTTGTCTAAACTTTCATATAGGCAAGTGTATTGCTACTTCCATCCTTCATTTATTAATTTTTATTTTCACATTGCCCACTTTTTGATGCGAATATCATTGCTTACTTAGGCAACGGGACCCGGATTACTCGATGGAAAAACAATTTTTTTTTTTTTTTTTTTTTTTTTTTTTTTTTTTTTTTAACGTTGTACCACTATTGAGTGTCTTAACTCCTTAAGCTTTCTATTTGATCCATGTAGCGAGTCTTGGGCCAATGACTCCCAAACCAGTTGGCTTTAGGGCACTAGGTATAGAATACCCCTCGGGCTTACTAGCTCGAATCAAATAGGCTACGAGTTAAGACTAGCTTTACAACGAGCTTCTTTGCCCTTTCCACCTTTTGACGCGAAACTCAATGCTTGCTTAGGCAAAGAGGCCCGGTTACTCAGTGAGAAGTACTTGAAACTATTTTATTAAAATAAATTTTTATATGAAGAAACGTATAGTTACCCTACACAAGCCTATAAAAAGTAGACTTTTCTTTGATGCTAAGTAGAAATAATTAGAAATGCTCCAAGAAAAAACTTTTTATGTTCTAGACTTAACTCTTTATTGAATTTTCTTAATACTTGATTCCTCAATATCTCACAGATTCTCTGATCTGTGCATCAATTTTCTTTTAAAAATGCTTAGTTTAATTCGATTCTTAAGCATAATCAGGTGTCTAAATACTAAATACTAACTTTTTTGAGGACTTAAAATTTTAAAATTTTTATTTTTCTCTCCCCCCAACTTAATCGACATTGTCCTCAATGGAGAAGAAAAAATAAAGGGATGTAATAAAGAACATGGAAGAATACACCTAACTCAGTATATTTTTGGTCCAGCACATGCCTTTGAAAATTTGAGCTCTCCCTCCAACTTATTCAAATTATCCTAAAAAGAAAATAAACTAAAAAGATAAATTAGATAAAAACTAAATATTGGGTTGCCTCCCAACAAGCGCTAAGTTTACCGTCTTCAGCCAGACACAATGCAGCTTACTATCCTGTGTCAAATATTGGATTGACAAATTTCAATGGTTTTGGATTGCCAATCTCAGAAAGTTGATTTATAATCCCATTATTGATATATTCATTATTAATTTTAGGGATATAATTTATGATTCCATTCTCAGACCCATGTTTATTAAGAATTTCTCCTATTTGTTTTTCTAAAATGCTCATGAATGGAGTTTTTGTATTAGGAGTTAAGTTTGATTCAATGGGTGCTGGAATGGTGACTAAAGGACGGTTTTAATTCTGGAGGTAAATTAATATGATCTTGCTTAAACAACTCCATTGACATTTCATTACATGCCTCTTGATTTTTGTAAGAAGAACCAGCTTCTTGGATTGAAGAGAATAGGACATTAGGTTTATAAGTCTCGGGTAAATCATCTATTCTCTTTTCCCTTTTTTCTATCTTATTTAAACTAGAACTAGCATCAGTACTAATTCTTGGCTCGGGTTCTTCTATGTGGTTAGTCTCAGTACTAACCAGTTCCTCTAAATTTTTATTTTGGCTAGCATCAGTACTAGCCTCTCTCACCTGATCTTGGTATGGGTCCATAAGAATCCTATAGCTTTTAAGTTCAGAAATTACTTTGGTATTCTCAAATTGGGGATTCTTAGATGAGACATTAAATTGATAACTTGGTCCAGGTGATTGGTGGACATTAGGTGGGTTGTTTGAAATTGGTAGGTTCGGTAGTTGATCTAGTTCTCTCCTCATGTTAGACTCAACTAATTATCCTATTTGAGCTTCTAGTCTGGCGATAGATTGCTGTTGAGTCAGAATCAATTATTGAAGTTGGTTAAATCTATCATCAGCTAGATTGGTCTGTTGAGGAGGTGGGTATGAAGGCTGATTATAATATGATGGCTGGATAAACTGACTAGGCTGACCATTATTATAGGCATAATTTTGATATTGGGATCTATTTTGATAATTTTGCTCAAGTAAAATTTGGGTCTGAGCCTGAGTCTGTTGGGATGTCCAAGAAAAATTAAAGTTACTCCAATCTGAATTATATGAATTTGAAAATGGATCATTAATCAATTTGGAGTATCCTTGAGCAGCTTGAACTTGTTCTTGGATAAAATATGGAAACTGTGCAGTCATAGGACATTCACTCACATGATGGGTTGGGCTAGCACAGATTGAATAAGTCTCCTGATAATTAGAAGATGATGTGAATTATGCAGGAGATTGTTGACCTAGGATTAGGAGTTGATCTAATTTCTGAGCAAGAAGGTCAACTTTATCTAATTTTTGGACTATTAGGTTCATATTAGCCATTTGATTATTATGTTTAATATGAATCAACCATTCAATTAAATTCAACTAAATCAGAAAAAGCGATTTCCTACCGTGCATGTATTAGTGCAACCCTAATGTATGGTTCAAAAAAAATTTTTAGAATTTTTTTTATTTTATTTTTTTATTATTATTATTTTATTATATTAAAAATTAATTTTTTTTAATTATTTTATTTATTAATTTTAATTTAATTTAATTTAATTTAATTATTATTTTTAATATTTTTTAGTTAGTTTAATTTAATTTTTATTTTATTTTATTTTTTTATTTTTAGAGGAGTAAGGAGAAGAAAGAAAGAAGAGTTCTAAAGAAGAGGTCCTAAGGAGTCCTAGAACTAAGAAGAAAGAGAAGAATTAGGTTTAATTAGATTTAATGTTGGTTAGCAATCAAGTTGGTCAATCAATCCTGACTAAAGGTTATCCTAGATCTAGACAGCTCCTAACTGCCAAGGTCACCTTCAAGCCCTCCAAGTGTAGGATTAGCCAATCAACTAGCCAGGTAAGTGTAAGGTCGGTGGGAGTCCCCCCGTTGCTTGCCTTAGACACCAATTATGCTTGGATCAGGTAAGCGAATGGAACCAATTAGAAACCACCTTCCTTCGGACCCGTAGTCGTCCCTGAACCACTTTCCTAGACACCAGTCAAATTGACTTATCCTAACCGGTTCAACTCTTAGGATTTCCTTGTCCTATTGAGCTCGAGTTCCTAGGGTTGATGTCTAATTGATTTTAAAATTTAAAGGCTTAGGTCAATGCAGGATGCTGGTTGGTTGTTTGTGGGCTAAGGAAGGGTGATCAAATCCCCACCTTATCTTGTTTAATTGGGTTGTGCCCTTAATTTGATTTAATATGAATATGCACAAAAAATTTTCAATTCAAAGGGTTCTATGCAATTTAAACTAGATGCATGTAACTAATTAAATTCTGAAAGGCTTACCTTGCCTCCAGCAATCACCAAAAAAAATAAAATAAAATAAAAAAATAAAAATAAAACTAATATGATGCATGCTCTAAACAGTTAGGATTTCTAATCTTATCATGAGACTTTTAATTAGATTTAAATAAATATTTTTTTAAATTAATTTAAAAATAAAATAAATAAATAAATAAATAAAAAGAAAAGAGAACTAGGGTTAGGATTGATCTCACCAAGCAAAACTTCTGATTCTTTTTGTTCTTTAATTTTTTTCTATAAAATAATAAAAAAATTAGCAAGCAATATTTATAAAAAAAATAAAAATTTTATTTATAATTTATTTATAAAAAAATTAAAGAGATCAAAAATTTAATGTCCATGCCTTCTCCAGCAACGGCGCCAAAAACTTGATAGGTATGCGATGTTGTTGTTAAGGCACCGTATTTATCAGTTTAATCTGACTTCTTAAAATCATTGAAAATGCATAGATAGCAGTGAATTGGGTCGAATTCACAGAGAAGGTAGTGTTTTTAGATTTGAAATCTTTGATTTTTTTGAAAAGAAAAAGGAAAGGATTTGAGTTTTTGGAATTAAAAGCGAAGTCGGAAGATTGAAAATAAAAATTAAAAGATGCAGAAATTTAAACTTGGTACTAAGATCTACTAGTTAGATCTTAGCATCTACTTGCAAAGCAATAATTTAAAGTACAGAATTAAATTATAATAAAAATAAAAAACAAGAAATTAAAGTGTAAAAATAAATTTTTTATTAATTAAAATTTTAGAATTTAAATACATGGAATTTAAAAAGAATAAAATAGCCTGATCTCTGATCTTGGATCGGCATTGGCAGAAAGATGGTGTAGAAGCCCGGCTCTTCTTCTCGGCACCCGTTGCTTCGAAGCAGCCTTTAACCCATAGCCTAGCTTCGCCCTGTACCAAAGCTTCACCTTGATCGGAGATGTTGATTTTTGGAGGCCTAAGATCCCTTTTATAGAGCTAGGAGGGCTGGATATTTTTTCTAAAGGCAATATGGGACTAATAGCCTTTGTAATCATCAAAATATAAAGAAATTTAGATAAAATTTGAATCAAATCAGTTTTGATATGACTTTGGTAAATCTGGTGAAATCTGGCCATTCAATAGGAATCCAACGGTCCAAAAATCATCAAAATCGGATGCATATCAGCCAAGATCAGGTCGGATTAAATTTTGGCCGTCCGATCATGCGTTGATGGAGGAAATCTAGCCGCAAATCATGCGTCGGGAGTCTTGATCACCGCTGGGAGCATTCTGGACCGTTGGATCTTCATCTCTTGGTTTTCTGGCCATCGGATCGCGTCAGATCGCTAATAGAATTTGAATCAAGCCTGGAAATCACCACCGTCGTCCGATCTTGACCGCAATCAGCCGCAGCCGTCCGATCGTGCAATTACTGTTCTCATGGACCGCGTGGACCGGCCGCACCGCACACCATAGCTAATCAGTGCTCTGGTCGCTGAGTGAAAAGACCAAAATACCCTGTGGCCACGATAATTTTTTGTGGACCCTTTAAGGATCTAGGTCCGCCACGTGGCAATCTCTGATTCGTCGGTTTCTGCTGAGCTGGTGGTCCATGCCTGGATCATGGACCAGCTGATGGCTTCAACGGCTGAGTCGGCTTTGATGGTTTGGCTTGGCTTGGTGGCTCGGCTTGCGGAGCCGGCTAAGCTGTTTTCTTCTTCTTTTTTTTATTTAATTTTTATTTATTTTATATCTTTTAAAAATTTATATCTTTTCCGTTTTAGCTTCGTTTTACTTAAAATTTATTTTGTTGTGATAAAAAAAATGAGCTCTTTCCATTGATAATAAAATTTTATTTTTTAAATTTTTATTATTTTTAATTAATTTTTTAATTAATAAAAATATGAATTTTTTAAAAATTATATATAAATTGATTAATAATTTTTAAAAATTAATATAAATTAATTAATAAATTAATACTTTTATTGATGAATTTATGATACTTATCAGTATCTTAAGGTGCTATAATAGCATCAACACCAAACTAGACTTTGGAACAATCTAAAGTTCTCCACCAAGCCTCCATTTTTAGCAAGGATCGTGAAGGAGCTCATTCCTCTTTGGTTCAAGATGCCACAATTGGAGACCTCTAATGGTATCACCAGCCCCTGCGATCACTTAGAGAACTTTATGACTCTTATGATGCTTCAAGAGGCCATAACTCAGTGATGTACAAGACCTTCCCCACTACTCTTTAGAAAGCAACCTAGATGTGGTATCCTAGGCTTCAATTGAACTCTATTCGCTCCTTTGAGGAATTCAACAGAATATTTGTTGCTTAGTTCAAGAGCAGTAAGAAGCAATGAAAGGACTCCAATATCCTCTTCATTATTTGAATGATGATCCCTTTGAGATTTTGTTAGCAGTTTCAACACAGCTATTTTAGATATCTACGAGCTGAATCACTCAATCATAATGTAGGCCATTAGGAGGGGACTGAGGCCAAGCTGCTTCCTCTTCTCCCTTGAAAAGAGATTCCCAAAAGACTATGCCAAACTCCTAGTCTGAGTAGACAAATATATCTATACTGAAGAGGCCATGGCAACTCAGCACAGTAAGAAGGTTGACAAGAAAAAGAAGAATAAGTGAGTAGGGGATGATCTAGATGAGACCTATAAGAAGCCCAAGAAAGATGGGAAGAGCTCCCATCAACCTAGGGGTCCTTATCGAAGATCCAAAAGGTACATACCCCTCAAAACTTTCTAAGGATAGATTCTAATGGAAATAAAAAATTAAGAGTTCATCGAGTGACCCAAGAAGATGAAGCCCAATGCTCATAAAGATACAAGCAAGTTCTGCTACTTCCACCATAACTACAGGCATGATATCAAGGCGTGCCATCAATTGAAGAGTAAAATTCAGGCCCTCATCAAATGAGATATAAATGCTTCAACGTCCATCCTTTGAGATCTACCACACAATCAAAATGTGAGCAAAAAAGACAAACAATAAAGAGTTGAAATCTATCTACTTTAAGTTCCCAACTTTCAAAGCAATCAAATTCAAATTACCATAGCACAAATCCAAACTTATAGAGGTTCCTTTATTTTGTATTCTCTTTCTTTCTTTTGTGCATGATATTAGAGGATCTTGTGTGGGGTTTTGGACCTTTAGAGTGGTTGACATCATGAAAATCAGCTATTTGTTATCAGATCTAGCTATACCCATGAAACATCTAAATTGCAACCAATTTCCTAGAAAAATTGACTAGGTTTTGCAGAACCTAGAAGATAGCAAGGAGTTCTTAGGATTTGGAACTTGAGTTGGCCTAGTTGTACTAGCAAATTAGCTTGATTTTGATTGATTGCTAGAAAAAATTTATTTTATTTAGTTGTGAGCTTGGAAAACAACTATGCTATAATCTTGTGGAATAGATTATAGTAGAATTCTCAAGAAAATTGCTTTGAGGAGTGGATGTAGGAGTGAGTTCGCTCCAAACTACTATAAACCTTATGTCTCTCTTCTATATGCTCTATTTTAATCTTTTTATCTCTCATTTATTGTATGTTGATCCTATGATTGATTTTGATGATAACAAAATATTGAGTAATTATAGTACTAATCATATGTTTTGAGGATATATATAGAATTTCTTAGATACTCCTAATGAAGAAATTATTCATGAAAGAGATCCTCTAAAGATGTCAAGCCAAAGTACATCAAAGACAAGTTCTTGCAAGTTTGGCTAAGATAAGTTGACTCTTGATGAAGAAGAGTTGACTCTAGCACATTGGAGATCACTAGCACGGACTATTAGTCAACTCCTATGGAGCTCGAGTTGACTCTCTTAATCCAGATAGAATACTATACGTTCAGGATCCATACAAGAGCCGACTCATGAATTTTGTAAGTTGACTCCTAATATGAGGACTACACTAATGACTAGTTTTCTGCACTTTTTCAATGACTAGTTTTTAGCTCTAGTGGATTGTTCAAGCTTTGCAATAGTCAAAACTCATTCTTCAATCACTTCCAAGTCTACAAAAAGTTAGAGAATCATTTAGAAAGCAAGAGAAGAGGATTGAAAAGAGAGATGCATCATTTATTAGAGAGATTATTGAATATATTTGGGAAAGAGAAAAAGGGAGGAATTTTATGCAAAGATTTTAGTGAGCTTCCAAGAGAGATCAATCCTTTATCAAATATATCCTCTCAAGCATCAAAGAAGAGAAGTTCTAGCTTTAAAAGAGCTATCTTTCAGCACCTTCTCTGAGCTTAAAAGAGTTTTTTCTTTATTTTTATTTGTACTCAGGATTCTCATATCTCTTGCATTTTAGATTTCTTTGGGATGAAAGAAACTTGGGTTAGGTCCGTTCAAGCCCAAAATTAGACTTGATAGGTTTTGGTTAGTGAGCTTGAAAAATCCAACTGGATTGATTATAAATCCAAAAAATAATTAGTATAAAGATTTTGGTTGGTGATTCTGAAAAACCAACTAGATTTAATTAAGAGCCTGAATAAAATAATTGCACTATAATCGAGATGATTATAGTGAAATTTTTAAATAGAGTTTGGGGAGTGGATGTAGATGTTGTTAGTTTAGGTGATTTCAGCATATAGAAATTTTTTTCATCTCCTAAAAATGCCATCGAAAATATAGATTAAAATTTTTAACCTATTACATGCCCTAGATCTCATCTATAATCACCTAAAAAGGATCTAATATGCATGATTAATTTAGATCTATAGATCTGAAAATAGAAATTAAGAAGGATTAAAAAACTTACCTTTTGTGTGGGTCGATCTACACCACAGCTGATGATCATGGATTTGAATGTTCTTTGAGTCATGCACATGCCTGACCTCTAGAGGTATCCACATAGGTCTGATTCAAGTCTGGAGCTTTCAAGATCACCGAGGTGCTAGGCCTTTTTAAATCTGCTCCATTTGATTAGATCTTGTCTTAGAAGAAGATAGCGCAAACTTCTTCATGCAGGACCTTGAAGAAGAAGCAAGAAGAGAACCCTTTCTCTTCTACTTCTTTTTTTGCCTTTTTCCTTTGATTTTCTCTCTAATTTCTCTCTCCTTTTGGGCATAGAAACTTAGATGGAAACAACCATACATGTTTGAGAGGAAGAGCGTAAGATATTATGGCCAAAGCGGGTGGCTAGAAAAGGTTTCACATGCACAACAAGAGGAGCCAAATTCTTCTTCTAATTCTATGCCTTTTATGGAATAAGATCTAATAATTTGATTCCAAATCTAATTCTAAATTAGATAAGGATCAAGTAATTCTATAAGAGAGAGAGAGAGAGAGGGAGAGTCCATAGAGAATGGGGTGCCAATTATTCGTACCCCTTCTCTTCTCACACATGTAGAGAAGAGGGCATCAACCCTCTCCTTTTGTACACCAAAAAGGGTGAAGAATCCTAGTTCAACAGGGACTCTCTAATTCTAATCCAATTAGGTTAGGTCTTGATTTGATTTGGGTTCAATTTGAATTCGATTCGAAGCCAAATCAAGCTCAATTCGAGTCGAACTCGAAATCTAGTCAAACTAGATTTCTAATCCAAGTCCTACTTGAATTGGGACAATCCATTCAACTTAAATTAGATCAAAATCAATTAAATTAAATTTTATTTAATTTAATTAGGTTCTAACCTAAACTTGATCTTATCAAATTCAATTGCAACACTTGCAATTAGGTCAAAATTTGCTAAAACTTAGCAAAAACTTCTACTTGTAACTTTTACCAATTGATCCTATTTATCAATCCAATTGATAATTGAATCTTGATTCAATCAATTAACTTGGTCAACCCCTTTTGTGTGTCATTCCATATATTTTATTCTATTTGATAATGAGATATATTATGATCTCTATCATAATATCATTGAAACTCTTTTTGATTAGTTGGAATAATTCCAACTTTGCCCATCAAGGATCATCGATCATCAAGACAATACTCAACGAGACTCATAATTCACCAGTGATACTCAGCAGTATGTAGTAGCAATCCAGTAGAATAAAAGTATTGAATCTCTAGGTGTAGTTATTGAAAGAAATCTCATCTTATGGGTTCTAGTATGTAGGCAGATGTTTCAAAATTTTTAAATCAGAATCGAATGCAGCAAAAAAAAATTCAGATATCTACATCATTCTAGGACAACCATTCAACATAACATTTAACCATTATACCAGGACAATCTTATATCAGAATGATTTAAAAAATTTAGATCAAATATTAGATCTAATCTAACAAGTATGCATAGAGATCAAATCTCAAAATAAACCAGGCATCATCATTAATTACAATATTAAAGATCTAAAATAGAATTTGAATTTCATACCTTTGCATGAGTAGATCTTCATCGTGATATGATGGTCCTTGGATGTCTTCGAAATCCCATCATAGCCACATAAGTGTCCGACCTCTACACATATCTACCAAGTCTGATCTGATCGGGAAGACTCAATCTCATCAGGGTGCTAACTTCCTTACAGAGATCACTCCCTAGATTATCAAATTGGCTTGATCTTTTGATTTTCTTATTAAGAGAATTGAATAGATCTGTAGAAGAACAACAAAATCAGATTAGATCTGATTTCTTTTTTCTTTTTCTCTTCTCAAAAGAAAATCAAAAATTTACCGAAGAAGACAAGAGATCAGATCTCTTATTCTTCCTTCTTGTCCAATCCTTGGACTAAATCTAAGGAGAGGAAGAGGAGAACCTTTTGTCCATCTCATGGACCAAGATGAAGAAAATAAAAATAAGATCAAATCTGATTTTATTCATGTCTAACTCTTGGGTATCTTTGTAAGAAACTAAGAGGAAGTATTTTGATAAATAAGAGAAGGGGGTTACCTCTAAACAACCAACTCTTGGTTGTTAGAAAGAAAGGATAAAAGGAGAAGGCGTCCACCCTTTTTCACATTGAAAATCCCACACCAAAAAGCCTTGAGCATCCCTCCTTGATCTCCACATCCATCACTCCTCTTGGGGCATCTCATGATAATCTTATCTCATGAGGAGCCACCCACTTATCTTCCTTTTAAATAGGAGAGGTAGTTAGGGTTTAAAGAAGCATTGGAAAAGAAGGATTCTTCTCTTGCCGCCTCTCCTTTTATGTGCCCCAAAAACTCCATGCAAAGGCCTTCTTTATGTGAACTTCTCTTGGGCATGCTGTCCTCCTGGGTATGGGGTTTTAAAGGATTTGGATAAGGATCCAATCCTAGTCCAAATCAAAATTGGTTTTAGTTCTTTTAGTTTTGGGTTTCAATTTAAATCAAGTCCAATCTTATTAGACCAATGAAACCCAATCCTAATCAAATTAAAACCATATCTAATCAAATTAAATCTAATTTAATTTGATTAAGACCTAATCCTAATCCAATAGAACTCTGGTCTTATAACTCAATTCCAATTTGATTCGAATTCGATTCGAATCAAAATTGAGTCAAACCCTATTAGAAATTAAGTATGTTACTCCAAGAATTGATTTTGATGATTATAAAATATTTGAGGAAAAACTAATAATTTTGGTTTGCAAAAAGAATAATTATGTTTCAAGTTTAATAAGAAATTTCAAGTTTACTAAAGAAAAATGATGAGGGGCAAAATTATAAATTTTATGAAGTTAGAGAAAATATATTTTGAAAGCCTTAATAATAAGTCTAGAAGATTTTTGATCTATTGAAGGTAGTTTTATAAATTTTGGATGCATAATTTAAAAAAAAATTAGGAAGAAAAATGATGAGAGGTAAAATCGTAAATTTTACAAAATTGGAGAAAATCTATTTCGAAAGTCTCACGAATAAGTTTAGAAGATTTCTGATCTATTAGAGGTAGTTTCATGAATTTTGGATGCATATTTTGAAAGAAAATAATATTTTAGCAAAAGGATCAACCCCTGGGTCGACCCCTAGATCGATCCTACTAAAATGGACTGATTGGCATGCTAATTTTTGGCTAGCACCCTAAAGAAGATGACCCTAAGATTGACCCCTATGCCTCTGCTATTTTTGTAGGCTAGAAAATAGAATCTAGCCATTTTCTATTTTTCTACCATAGAGGCTAACTCTGGGTCGACCCCTATGTAGAAGACGACCTAAGGGTCTACCCGTGCGACGGAAAAACTCTACAATGACTATTTTTCAGTCTAGTTTAAATGCATTTAATGCACATTTAAAGCCCTTCAATGGCTTTAAACCTGTCTAGATTTTTCTCTAACACTTATTGAAGATATAAAGGCTAAAAAAAGAGGGAAGAAAAGAAGAGATTCAAGCATTCACTTCAGTCCTAAGCAAAAAGCCCTCTTCAAGCAAAGAAGCTTTCATTTCAAGCTCACCAATTTCTTAAATACTTATTCAAATCTTTAACAATTTTGAGAAAAATCAGAAAAGCTTCTTTCTTTATTGTGTAAAGAGTTTTTAATGTTTTATTTGCTTATTAAAGGGGCTAACTTTGTATTTCATTGTTATTAACACTCATACTTTATTTTATTATTTTGATTTAAGTTTTGGAGGATCCAAAACTTGGAAAGATTGATCCAAATCTTGAATCAGATTGTATTGGATTGGCTTGTACCTAAAAAATAAGTATTCTAGCTTGGGATAGCTAGGGTCGAAGGTACCAATGTTGTATTCTTGTTAAATATGTTTATTAGATTTGAATTTTTAAGTAGGAGCTTGGAGAGTGGATGTAGGTGCAAGGTTGGCATCGAACCACTATAAATCTTGCTTATTTATGGTATGCTTGCTCTCTTTCCATTCTTATTTTGTTAAATACTTGCTTTCTTACTATTTATCTTTTTACCTCACTTAAATCATTCATCTCATACAAATTGCATATCATCACATTATTTTTGTTATTCTGTTTTAGCTTTAAAATTTTAAAAACTCAATTCACCCCCATTCTTGGGTTGCATAGCTAGGCAATAAGTGATATCAGAGTGGGTGCTCTGTTATTAGTTGTTGACCTAACCATCAAGAGCCAAAGATCTTAGCAACCCAAAATAAATTTTTTTTTTAATGATGGATATTTTATAGATAGACCCCCATTGTTTGATGGCTCAAATTATACTTATTGAAAATCTAGGATAAAAATATTCATTCAAGCACATGACTATAATTTATGAAAAATTATAATCAATGGCCTACACACACAATGCATCGATTCATGATAAACAAATGATTCAAATGAATGCTAAAGCAATGAATTTACTTTACCGATCATTAGACATAAATATTTTTAATATAATTTTTTCATGTAATTCATCAAATCAAATATGGAAGAAATTAGAAACTACTTTTGAGGGAGCAATTCAAAGAGAAACATCAAGCTCTCAAGAAGAAAAAAGACTCACCCCAACTCATGTCTCATGATGCATGAGGATGAAAAAAAGAAGAAAAAGAAGAAACAAAAGAAAAAAGCATTGATTAAGGAGGAGCGAAGCAAAGAAGAGAAGAATGAGAAAGAGAAGAAAGGTATAGCAAGTTGTTGCCTTATGACTCAAAATGATGACGTATATCATGAAACTCCTCTGAATTTACTTTTAATGAATTATATGAAGCCTTTAATGAGTTAATGGATGAACACAAAAAGATAAAGCTATAGAATAAAAAACTTAAAAATTCTAATCTAACTTTGGTTGAAAAGAAAAATAAAATTTTGAGTGAAAAAGAAGATCTATTAAAAAATATGAAAAATATGGCCAAAGAAAAGAAAGGCTTTTTGAAATAAATTAAAACTTTAACTAAGAAAAAGAAAAAAATTACAAAATCTAAAAAGTTTCTAGTTAAAGATAAAGATAAACTTGTGAAATCACAAAAATCTTTAATAAAAGAAAAAAGTTTTTAATTTTTGAAAAACCTTTTTTGAAAGAAAATATTGAGCTTAAGAAGAAAAATAATGTTTTAAAATCCTTTCTAAAAGAAAATAAAAATCTTTTAAATGAAAAGAAAGAAATCTTGGTAGAAAATAAAAAATTAAGAAGAGAAGTTGAGATTTTGAAACTTGTTGCCGAAAAGTTTACAATTACCTTTCAAAATCTCCAATCTATGGTAAAAACCAATGGGACTGTTTTCAATAGAGTAAAAACTGGTTCTAATGTGTCAAGAAAATAGCAAGATACCAAAAATATTTTCACAAGAGCATTAACTAAAGATCATATTATTAAGTGCTTTAAATGTAATCAAATTGGCTATAAAATTTTGAAATATAATTTTAAAAGAATTGGCCAAACTTTGATTAAACAAATTTGAGTTTCGAAGGAAACCTTGAATATTAACTCCTATGGATCTAAGATGACTTGGGTATCAAAAATCATTAAGTAATTTTGCGGGGGCACCAAGGATCTAAATAAAATGAAAGGAAGAAAATTTTTATGGATGCCTTGAAAATGAAAAGAGATGGATATTGATGTGTAATATAATTTAAATTTTTTCTTACATCATACCATCAATGATTGTTAAAGTTATTTTGATTAATTCTGTTAACTTTAATATGATTTCATATTATGTTTACTTGCTTGAAATTCTTTTCATATGTTAGTAAGATTAGTATATTTGATTGATTTTGATGATTTAAATACTTTAATTTTAAAGATCAATATACTTTCCTCTAAATATCATGTTATGATATGAATTAAAATCATCTTAAAATTCAACATAATATAATAGCTTCCCCATATCAATTTGCAATTGGTAAACTTAAATTAAAAGATGCTTAATTGGATATGAATATTTTTAATTTGCTGAACACATAAGTAAAACTATGTTTGACATTCTCTTATAAAATGCTAAATTATTAAATTTTTAATAAAAAAATTATATGAAATAAAGTACTTGAAGATAAGACATTCAATCATAAAAATTACGTGCTTGATGTGTTGAATAACATTGCATATTAGCTTATCCCTAAGGATTTGGAATTTCATAGTTCAATCAAAACTCATAGAGCTTATATCTAGATTTTCTTTTACATGAGTCTCTTGACTTGATAATCTTGCACCCATGGTTGATTAATTCTTGATCCCCCAATTTGATTTAAATATCTTTCTTGATCATCAATTTAATTGCCTATTGATTCTTATTCAACTTGATTAAATTTTCTTGAATCAAAAACTACTTGAACTATTTTCTACTTCGAGGTGCTGACTCTTAGTTTTATTGGAGTTGACCTCTCTTCAGGAGCCAACTCTTGATTTAGTAGGAGTTGACCTTTTTTTTTTGGAATTAGTTCTCCTATTTGAAAATATCCCAAGGCTATCATTCCATTGCCAATTTTCTCAAGCTGTAATTTCTTTCAAACCCCTCTCCTACTAAAATCAGACCTTTTCTCTCCATTTCTATTCTAATCTTGTAGTCCTTGTTCTTTAATGGCACCCTGAAAGCATTTTGCCTAAAGAAAGGGAAAGTCTAGTTTTCAAAGTAAAAGGTGTGCAGACTAAGATAAATGTTGATAACATTAGATGTACGCTACATATATACAGATCAGTAGGAGCACCTCGAATTATCTCAAGTAGCTATATATTTAAGATTTGTATTTGATTGAGATGATGATTGAAGATATTGAAGATACCAACTCTCATGCTATAGCAGATGATGATGATGAGACTCCTACAGCAGAGCCTATTGTAGTACATATTAGGACAAGTAGCCAGTAGAGCAACATGAATAAATAGAGATAGCTTCACTTTCACAGACCAGCCATCCAAATACTATCTCATGATTACCTAATAGACTAGATGAGGATGCATTTATTGAGGGACTCTCCATCAAGATCATAGCGTCAGTTTGCGCAGAGCTTTAGAGGTACATATCAAAGGCACATCAGATGAGATGAGATCAGATGGAGGCATTATCATTGGTTAGAGACGAGTTAGGAAGATTAATTCAGGCACTCACTACAGTAAGAGAGGATGTTCGCTATTGGATTCAGTCATTTGGAGATATTAGACTACACTCTTCTTCTACCTAGTCTAGACCTACATCTTAGGATTATCCTGATATATACTTGCTTAAGATGCTAAGATTCCATTCTATAGCTTTAGTAATCCTTTCAATCTATTTTTGACATCAATATAAGATATAGCTCTCATACATTTTGCATACTTTCATGATTTTATCTTTATAATCATCATTGGCTAATCAATAAAAAATTTATCTTTTATGAAAATTTAATGTGTTTGATATTATTTGTTTGACTCAATATGTGCTTTGCTTATAAAACAAAGAGGAAGAAATGATTGCTTGTTTAAATTAATTAAATATGCATGATTTGAAAGAAATAAGAAGAGAATTAAGAAAAGTTAATTTTCTGACACAGGGGGAGAGTTAAGAAAGTCAAGTTTTCTAGTATTTATTATGAAAAATAGGAAAAAATAATTTTAAACTAAATAAAAAATATTATTAAAATATTAAAAGTGAAATTATTTTGATCTATTTATGTACTCTTATTATTCTAATTATTTGATTTGCTTTAGAAAAATCATTTCTATTTTATTTTTTTTTCAATCATACTTTGTATGGTTTGATCCTATCATAATTTTTAATAATTAATTGATATCAAGCTTAATCTTAAAAAATATTTTACTCCAAATAAAAATTCTAGACAAATAATTTTTGAATCTCATGAAAAATCATTAATGGGCATTTATTTGTTGCTTAACTTGTTGGTTCACTTATACCATAGCATTCATGTGATCTTGTTTATTCATATTTTGCATTGGTATCAAAAAAAATCATCCTTAAGTAAAGTTTCACAGTTGGTATCAAACAGATTTTTTCTATCTTGCACTCTATTGCTTTCTTTCAGCAAAAAAGAAAAGAACATTTTATCTCGAATCTAATTTTGCATAGCATATATGATATCTTTTAAGATAAATTTGAAGAATTTCAAATCTTTTCTAAACTAAATTGAGTGATATTTCTTAAAAAAATGATCTAAATTTAAATAATAAATCTCTCTATGATTTATTTGCATAGTCTATTAGTATCAATTCAAAATAACTTATCAAAATAATTTGATCTGAACTTAATGGATTTATCTTGTTTGATAAAAAAATTAAAATAATTGGTATCAAATTTTATTGCCTCGTACTCCATCTTTTGATAAAAAAAAAGAAGAGAGAAAATAATACTTTATCTCAAATCTAAGTTTGCATAGCCATATTTTAATATAATAATGTTTGAGATAAATTGTAAATGTTTGATACCTTTTTTGAACTTAATAAGTAATTTTTTTAAGAAAAGAAAAAAAATATTTTTTTTTTAAAAAATAATATATCCAAATATCTATTTATCTTGAATTTTTAAAGCTTAAAGCTATTCCTTGGCTAAATTTGAAAAGCATTTCTTTTTGAATCTATAGTTTTTTAAAAAAAATATATAATATTAAAATTATGCTTTTAAAATGATAAAAAAATATTTCTTAAACTAAATCTTATTCTATTTTTGGTGGAGTTATGCCAAAAGAAATAATTTTTTAATCTTAAAAAAAAATTACTTATATTGCTTGATTTGTTCATCTTTGATTTAAGCATTTATATATTTTTTGACTTATCGATTCATATTTTGATTGATTTGATTGTATCATCTTTTTTTAATAATCAATGGATATTTCAAAAATACTTTACATCAATTGATCATTTTGATGTTGTCATGATTGAAGACATCTTATTGTAAATATTTTATTTTAAAATCAATAAAAGTAAAATTTTTATTAAAAAAAATTTATTATATTATGATTTGATTGATGGTTGATTATTTGAAACTCAATATACTTACTTTAAATATATACAATAGAGAAAGAAAATACTAAAGAAAATAATTTGATCTTAAAAGACTATTTAATTGAAAATGCATTTATTTGTAAAAGTAAAAGAGAGAATTCATTTAAGATGAATTAGTTACTAAATTAGTATCAATCAAATTTGAAAATCTAAGCTTAAAAATCAAACTAATATTAGTTAAAGATTAATGTGGTATCAATTAACGGTACTTAACTTGAAAGAAAAAGAAAAAAATAAATTTAAAAATATCATGTGATGAATTTTATGTTATTCACTTTTGAAAATAGGAGGAGAGACATTTGCTGCAAATTAGTATTAAAAATATCAATATTAATTTCAAATTCTCAATCATTTACCTTATAATTTTCTCAAATTTATACTTTATTTTAATTGATTTCAAACTCTCAATTAAATGCCTTATAGTCTTTTTAATTTATGTTTTCATATGTTTATTTAATTTAATTTACTTGATTTAAAGTGCTATTACTTTAAAATAGTATCAGATAAATAAATTATTTTCAAATGTTGAAATTTTCTTAAAGTGGTATCATTCATATGCTAATTTCATAATTTGATTTACCTAAATATTCTTGATATTCTCGGAGTTGAATTGAATTGAAAACTTTTTTTACTCCTAGAAATAAATTTATAAAATTTTTAATATACAATGTAAGATCTTTATAAAGTTATTTTTAGCTTTGATACCATCTTTCATACTCTTTCGATACATATATTTTTAAAGTTTAATTGACTAAAACTTCTTGAGAAAAGCAAAGAATAAATATTAAAATTGATGTTAATTTTTTTATGTTATACTTATTTTATTTGAAAATCTTTATTTTTTAAAATTAAATTAAAAATCTAAATTGATGGTATCAAATAAAAATTTAATATCTGACATACTTTTCTTGGTATCAAATATGCTGAAATATCTTGAAAAGTTCTATCCCTTGAAATTGACTTGAAAAATCTAAATTAAAACTTTTTAGAAAGGAAGAGAGTGATATTAACATAAATTTGATATTAAACATACTTATTTTCATATTAAATATCCCATGAAGTTCAAATTTAATATCCTCTTAAAATTAAATTAAAATTTTCTAAATTTTGATGATATATTTCAATGATTTGTTTGATGCATAAAAAAAATATGTTATGCTTGATTTTTTTGTTCAAAACTTTAAAAAGTTCTATTTCTATTAAAGCATAAAAAATATATATATTTAAAAATTTGATTATAAAAGTTATAATGATTTAATAAGAGGGAGAGCCTTTAATATTTGAATTCAAGCAAATTGCTGAAAGAAAAGCGATGTTTTAAGTATGTTTTAAATCCAAAGATAAGTTTTTAAAAGGGAGATGATTTATTTGATTTTATTTTTTGAATTTGATACATCTCTCATTTGATACACTCCTATATCTTATTGATTTTGATGATTTTCTTAATCCTTCCCATAAGCTTTTTAATGATTATCAAAAATGGAAAGAGAAATGTTAAGTATATACTTAATGAATTGATGCTTAAAATACTTTGATGCTTAAAATCTTAATACTCATTGATTTGAATTGAAAAATGTGCAATGAACTAAAGATAAATTAAGAATATTCATGAAGTATGCATTCATATATTTAAATTAATTACTTCATGATATGTTGGCCAATTTTGATTGTATATGGTGTTTATTTTATATGGCTAACTATTTGTATTTCTAATATATAATATAAACTTCATGTAACATCTTTATGTATTTTGGCTAGAATTATTTACTTTATTCATGACTCCTATGTATTTTGAATGTTGGTATCTTATTTTGTCATGAATGTGGAATATGTTCTTCATATATAATATCAATTATATTATGAATCCTCTTTCACTACTACAAAAATGGCCTATGGCAACGCTTACTATGGCAGTGGTTTTCGAAACCGCTACCATAGCACTTACGACCGTGATTTTTGTTAACCACTGCTATAGGTCGGACCTATAGCAGCAGTTTTTGTAATCACTCAAAAATCGTTGCTATAGGTTCGATATATAGCAGCGGTTAACGAAAATCGCTGCTGTAGGTCGGACCTATAGCAACGGTTATAAAAAATTACTGCCATAGGTCGACCTATGGGAGTGGTTCATTATAACCGCTGCCATAAGTCAGACCTATAGCAACGGTTAGTAGGAACCGCTGCTATAATCTGATTTATAGTAGCGGTTAATTATAATCACTGCCATATATTTTTTTTTTAAATATTATATAATTTTAAAATTTAATATCCATCTTTACCATTTATTATCTAAATAATTATCATTAGAGTGTCGTCGCAAAAGATCGCCTCGATCCGTTGGCCCTAGTTTTGTTGATCAAAAAAAATTGATTTTGACGATCATGAATGATGATGCAATGATTTGATGGATGGAGACTTTCGATGGATCCAAAAATCTACAATGATGATCTCGATAATATTTGTAGCATACTATCAAAGTTTTACTTCAATCGGATATCATTATCTTGATTAATTTAGTATAGGTTAGTTTCGACCGTTAAATGATAAATGATTGATCAAAGGACCAAACGATGTCCGATTATGAGATAATTTTTTTCATAAATGATCTTAGCTACTACTTTAATCAATTTTTATGATGGTGATTAGAAAATTCAACTCATGAGATGAAGAACGATCTAAAACTCTACGTCTCCTGATAACCATTTTGAAACTTCATTGATTGTTATGCTCGTGCTTTTGTAATATCTACTTAACATGAATAGTTTATATGAAAATAATTTAAATTTTACTATCATCACCATATAAAATATTTAAAATTATAAAAAAGATTATTTAACTAAAAAATTATCTCATAATTGGATGCCATTTAACCCTTTGATTGCTTGTTTCTAATTTAACGGTCGAAATTATTTCATACTAAATTGACCATGATAATGATATCCGATTGAAGTAAAACTTTGATAGTATACTACAAACATCATCAAGATCATTGTTACAGGTATTCAAATCCATCAAAGATCTTCATCTATTAGATCATCGCATCATCGTTCATGATCATCGAAATCAAATTTTTCTGATCGATGAAGCTAGGGCCATCGGATCGAGGCGACCTTTTGCGATGACACTCTAATGATAATTATTTAGATAATGAATGATGAAGATGGGCATTAAATTTTAAAATTATATAATATTTAAAAAAAAATAAGAAAAAAATTATTTTTTATTTATGACAGCGGTTATCAAAAACCACTGTGATAGATCGGGATCTATGGCAGTGGTTTTTGGTAACCACTACCGTAGATCTATGGTAATGGTTCGATAACCGCTACCATAGATTAGGTTAAAAATTCTTAAATTTTTTCTTCCCCCTCGTGCATGCTCAATCTCTCTTGCTCTCTCTCCCCCCTTCCTCTTCATCGTCGGTGAGGCTCTTCTCCCCCGACCGACATCGCCCCTCCCTCCCTGATCGACGTCGCCCCTCCTCCCCCCGACCGGCATCGTGAAGAGAAAATTCTATTTCCTGGGTCAGGTTCGT
Source organism: Cocos nucifera (assembly GCA_006176705.1). NCBI lineage: Eukaryota > Viridiplantae > Streptophyta > Magnoliopsida > Arecales > Arecaceae > Cocos > Cocos nucifera. Next base: position 444,277 of record QRFJ01000360.1, on the reverse strand, counting down.
TCAGATCTGATTTGATCAAGAGGGATATTTTAAAAATTTTTCACTTAGATCCAAATCAGATCTAAGACTCTTCAGATCTAATTTTATCGATATGATAAAATAAAAATAAATAAAAATAAATTAAATCTAATTTAATTGTACCTTTTATGGGTAATCCTATTATCCTGTGATGATCTTGATGTTTGTCTGAGGTTCTGGATGTAGCCATGCAAGCGTCTAGTCTCTACCGATATCTACTTGGGCAGGATCTAGAGATTTTCTTCTTCTCAATCCGTGCTCCAAAAATTAGATTTGGATCTGATCTTGAAGGTCTTCAAAATACCTTTTGAAGATCAACTATTGTCTCTTGCAGCAGTGCTGCCTTCTTCCTTTTTTATCACCTTTCTCTTGCTTAGATCACACCAAACTCGAGCCCAAAGCCTCTTAGGCATGACGAGGAGAGAGAGAATTAGAGGGTGGCATGGAGGAGGAAGAAGGGCTATGTGGCACGGGCAAAGAGCAGAAAAACTATATCCTAGGCGCAAACAGGATTTATATAGACCCTGTTGCGCCATGCAGTGCTACATCATCCCGGCCAATCACGACTCTTTATGCAATCATATCTAAATATGATTGGTGGGATGATATCATCTGATCCAATTAGATTAGAATCCCTCACAAACCTCCTTAGGTGGCACCAAGATTGGTCAAAGATGACTCTTTAGCACCACCCAAGTAGAGAGCATGAAGCAACCTGGAGTCCTATCTGTATGGGACTCCAGGCGTCATCCTCATTGGGTGCATGCCTCCCTAGGCATGCACCCTCTCCCTTTCTGCCTTTTAGCATGGAGACAAAGCCCCATATTATCTCTTATGAGTGCATGACACATGGGTAGATGTCTAAGTGTCAAAGGTCAACATTTGCCCAAAGTCCAAAGACATGATTTAGTAGGTGACAGAAAATGACAGGTGTTATCTAAAATTTATCTCATATATTAAGACAACCCTTTTCTGACCTAGACAAGCTCCAGTCAGACTAAGTAAAGATTCTTGAGTGAGCCCAAATACATTTGGCTCAATCAAGATAAGCTTTAATGATTGTTGAAGGATAACATTAGGCTCAATCATGTGCTAACACGATTTTCTTGAACCTAATTGAATCTTTATTTAAATCAATTGAACTAGGTTAGTCCAATTGATGATATCCAGATCCAAATCCTTATTTGTGTGATCTAGTAAGGTTTAGTTTCGTATGATAATGGGATACATCGTGATCTCTATCATCGACATCATCGAAACACCTTCCGATGGATCAAAACTTTTCTGATTCAGATAACTAGTATGATCGATCATCCAAATCATTCTAATTGCTCCTAAAATCTACTAGTGACACCTAGCAGCATATGATGGCAATCCATCAGAACTGAAAATGAACCTCTCGGTGCAGTTACCTGTATGATTAAGTTTCTCTATCTTGAGTCCCGATCAGATTAGGGTTAAGGTGATCTCGTCAAACCCTAATTTTTGTCATATGAATTAATCATTTGATTCAAGTCCGATGTGAAAATC
>QRFJ01000360.1:311318-441729 GCA_006176705.1 Cocos nucifera | reverse complement strand
AACTATAACACCCTTAAGGTGAACTGTCGATGCACCTCAGATCAAAGAACCAGACACACCACTGCAGCTTCAAGTCAGTCATTGACGAGAAGGTAGACTTCTTCATGACTGCTCGAGGTGGTCACGCTCAGTGCTCTCGTTCTCTAGCGAGTATCTGTACTCTCACTCCGATGTCTCTACACCGTAGACTCAAGACTCATCTATCCTAAAGAAATGATCATACACCAACCTTTCGAATTAATCACCATCCTCATGATGATCCTACGGTCAAGAGCATTTTATGAGTCAATAATGAAAATTTATGTCTTAAATTTTCAACTCTTGAAAATATGAACTATCATTACCATTAACTTAAGGGATGTATCACAGACACTTTCAAATACACACTGTGATAGAAAATAATTCATTTTATTATTTATAGTCAAAATTATAATTTTGCTCTTAGATGTGTATTTCAAGTGTTAGCCAAATCTAGCTTCTAGGGCACACATATCTAACAAACTCCCACTTGACCTAAAGCTAATTGACTATAAATCTAAGTTCCATCTTCTTAAGGTGGGTTTCGATCTTCTACTGGCCCAACGACTTTATGAGTGGGTCTGCCACATTGTCTGCAGAGTTGACTCTCTTGACCTCGACATAACCTTTCTCGAGGTAATCACAGATGAGGTGGTATCGCCACTCGATGTGCTCGAATTTTTGGTGAGACCTCAGCTCTTTAGCAAAGGCTATGGCGCCATTGTTATCGCAATACAGAGAAATGGCATTTGATGGCATCACTCCGATCTCTATGGTGAATTTCTTGTACCAAAATGCCTCCTTCGCAGCTTCTGACACAGCGATGTATTCTACTTCCATGGTGGAATCTGCTATCACTATCTGTTTGAAACTCTTCCAACTGATAGCACCACCATTATATATAAACAAACTTTCAGATGTCAACTTTCGATCATCTATATCGAACATAAAATTTAAGTCTGTATATCCTTGGACTTGGAGTTCTTCATTACCAAAAAATAACAACATATCTTTAGTTCTTCTCAAGTACTTAAGGATACATTTCACAGAAGTCCAGTGTTCTTCATCTGGATTTAACTGATATCTACTCGTGATACTCATAGCATAGGCTATATCAGATCGTGTACATAACATGGCATACATGAGGCTTCCTATTGTTGAAGCATAAGGGATCTTGCTCATGCGTTCAATCTCCTCTGATGTGTTGGGACACATTTTCTTAGAGAGATGAATGCCATATCTGAAGGGTACCAATCCTCTTTTGGAATTTTCCATGCTAAACCACTTTAGCACTTCCTCTATGTACATCTTTTGTGAAAGACCTAGCATCCTATTCGGTCTATCTCTATAGATCTTAATTCCTAGAATGAAAAATGCTTCTCCTAGGTCTTTCATGGAGAATTCTTTGGATAACCATATTTTAACTGTGGTCAACATAGGAATATCATTTTCAATAAAGAGGATATCATCTACATACAGTACGAGGAAAATCATAGCGCTCCCATTGACCTTTTTGAAAACACATGGTTCCTCCTCATTTTTGATGAAATCAAATAATTTGATCACATCAATAAATCAAGTATTCTAGCTTCGAGATGCTTGCTTAAGTCCATATATGGACCTTTGCAGCTTGCAAACTTTATGATCAGCATCATTGGATGTGAAACATAGCGACTGTTCCATATAGATATCTTTCTCAAGGTATCCATTTAAGAACGCCATTTTCACATCCATTTGCCATATTTCATAATTGAAATAAGCTGCAACAGCAAGCAATGTGCAGATGGATTTTAGCATAGTTACTGGCGAAAAGATATCCTGATAGTCAATGCCTTTGTGCTGACTATAATCTTTTGCCAAATCTAGCTTTGAATGTCTCCACATTTCCATCTGCACCTATCTTTCTCTTGTAGATCCATTTACACCTAATAGGTACTATACCTTCTGGTGGATCTACCAAGGTCCATACTTGGTTTGAGTGCATCGAGTTAATTTCTGACTTCATCACCTCTAACCATTTCTCGAAGTCGATATCTGATATACTTTGTCATAGATTTTGGGATCATCACCATGAACCCCATTACCTACGAGAAATATTTTCTCTACTTCCTTTGAGATAGTACCTAAGTACCTCTCAGGGGGATGAGAAATCCTTTTCGATCTATGAGGTGGAGGAGGTAGTGATTGTATTGGCTCAACCTGATTTGGTTCCATAGAATCCTTAGCTCGTTGCTCTTGTGAGACTTTCTCCTTGAGTTTGATCTGCTTTCCAATGTCGCTATCTTGAATAAACTATTTTTCAAAAAAGATGGCATGCCAACTCATAATCACATTATGGTCTTCTGAAATATAGAAATAATATCCTAATGACTCTTTAGGATATCCTATAAATCAAGCTCTAAAGGACCTAAAGTCTAACTTGTCCGCTTGTTGTCTTTTGACATGAGCCAGACAATCCCAAATTCTAAGATGACTCAGACTTGGTTTCTTACCATGCCATATCTTATACGGTATGGTAGGAATGATTTTAGAGAAAACTTTATTCAGTAAATATATTATAGTTAACAGACTATATCTCCAAAAAAAATTAGGAAGGTCTATGAAGCTCATCATGGATCGAACCATATCTAATAGGATCCGGTTCCTCCATTCTAAAATTTCGTTAAGTTGAGGTATTTCAGATGGAGTCCATTGAAAGACTATGCCATTTTGCTTGAGATAGTCTAGAAATTTTCAACTAAGATATTTATCTCCTTGATCTGATCGAAGAATCTTAATAAATTTTTCAGTTTGCTTTTCTACTTCATATATAAATTTCTTAAATTTTTCAAAGGCTTCAGACTTGTGTCTCATAAGATACACGTACCTATACTAAGATAAATCATCGATAAAGGTTATGAAGTAGACAAAGTTGCCTCTAGCCAGCACATCAAATGGACCGCATACATCAACATGTACTAGGGCAAGTAGATCTATGGTCCATTCCCCATGTCCCATAAAAGGAAGCTTAGTCATTTTGCCATGAAGACATGATTCATAAATTGGATATCACTCGAAAGTCAACGGACTCAATAGCCCGATTTTATCCAATTTGTTAATCCTATTTTCTACTATATGACCTAGCCTTAGGTGCCATAGATACCTATTGTTTGGACAATCCCTGGGTCATTTTTCAGCATTCATATTTTGCTCGATATTAAAGATAGATACATCAATATATAACTGATAGAGATCGTTAATGAGAAAACCACTTATAATTTTATTTCTTTCATAAAGAATATTACAATAGTCCTTAAAAAAACTAATTACATACCTTCTTGTGCTAAACATAAAATAGAAATCAAATTCTAATTACATACCTTCTTGTGCTAAACATAAAATAGAAATCAAATTCCTGCTTGCAACAGGCACATAATAACAATCCCTAAATACTAAATTTAAGCCAGACGGTAGTCGAAGAGGGTAGGTTTCCACGGCCACAACAGCAACCCTTGCTCCATTTTCAATGCGTAGGATTATCTCACCATCCCTCAGCCTTCTGCTATCCTCAAGGCTCTACATAGAAGTGCATAAATGAGCACTAGAACCAGAGTCAAGCATCCAATTGGATGCAGAAAAAATCATAAAGTTAGATTCAATAACGAGCATACCTCTAGAAGGATCTGTCTCCTTCTTATTCTTCAGGATGGCCAGGTATATAGGGCAGTTCTACTTTTAGTGACTGTCAGTATTACAATGAAAATACTTTTCTTTGTCAGTGGCCTTTTTCTTTAGCTCTGTCTTCTTTTTCTTTCCACGTTCCACCTTCTGCCTTTTCACAGACTTCTTCTTCTTTCTAAAAGATTCTCTTGGAAGAAGTCCATTCCATAGCAAGTACTGAGCCTTTAGAATCTTTCATAGAAAGCTCAGCAGTAACCAGCATATTCATAAACTCGACCAGAGTATTCTAAAGTTTATGCATATGGTAGTTCATGATGAACTGCCCATACGCATCAGTCAAGGATTGCAGAATTATGTCATTCTACAGATCCTAATCTAACTTCACTCCGAACTTCTCAAGCTCTTCTAAGTCCTTGATCATTATCAGACAATGATCTTGGACTGACTGTCCATCACGCATTTTAGTCTTAAACAGTCATTTAGTAACTTGATATTTGGCTGCGCGACTCTGTTCACCAAACAACTATTGTAGGTGAGCCAACATTTGAAGGGCAGTCTTGATATCTTCATGTCAGTGCTGAAGCTCATCAGACATCGAGCCCAACATGTAGTATCTGATCTTGTTATCTTCATCCATCGATTTGTCAAGAAACGCTCTCTGCTCAACGAACGGACGGGCTGGTAAGATGGGAGGATCCTGATCCAATACATAAGTTAACCTCTCAGAATCTAAAATAATTTTAAAGTTTCATAGCCAATCCTTATAATTGGATCCGATCAGTCTATGGGTGTTTAGGATACGGGCTAGTGGGTTGGATGCAGATATTTTCTTTTCCTATAGAGAGTCAAAGTTTCTAGTTAGATTTTGTAATTAAGACTTGAACAATTTATTTAGGAATTTGATTTTTAAACAAATTAGCTCCCACTACTTTCTTGGATCCCTACACTCCTTCTGTAGAATACAAAAATCTTCATGATTAATGATTTCTAGTGGATGGTGCAGTCCCACCAACTGACTCATCACCTCATCTAATAGTTATTAGTGATGGGTTAGCCAGTGAGTGAACAACTCTTCTCCAATGATTCTCTAATCATGGTGCACCCAAGCTTGGTCTCCAATTTATGAATCTCACCGTGTCCGAAATATTGATCCACTCCTTAGTTAAGTCAAACCCACCATTTGCATATATTAGATTCCTAATTGGGTCTCTCATTGTATTCGGAATATTGAGTCCAATCCATCCTCCAGCCCATAACATCCAATACCTAATAGACATGGTTGCATCTTTTCGGTGCAACTGAACCACTATGACCAATCGAGAATAATTAATCTCAAAAAGGGCCCACACATCTACAATGGTGGAAAATCTTAGACTTAATCTTTTCTTAGGAAGATTTAATTTAGGTCTCCTTAAACTTGACTTGACATAGCTATAACTATTATGACTAACCTAGTGGCATGGGTTAGCTTGGATTATTAGCCACCTCAGATCAGGACTGAGCCGACAAAGATGGCCAGGTAAGTGAGATCGGTGGAAGGGATATGCCATTAACTCGATAAGAATGCATTCGAGTCGAATAGCTTCCAATTAAAAATCAGTCAGTCGTATCTGTCAAACTTACCTTAGACACCAAATTATTAAGCCAGAACCAATCGGATTAGCCTACAATCCAGACTCTAACCACTGAGTCTAATTAGGTCTTAACTTGATCGATCACTTATGTGACTCGACCTTGATCCAGACTTAATCCTATTAGGCTGGTCAATGTAAGCACTCCTGATCCCATCTAACCGACTCTTGATTTGGTTTGATCAACTGCTAGACCTAATTGAGCTACCCAAGCCCGAACCCAATTTTATGAATATATCTTAAATCTGAAAATTCTCAATTTTAGATCTAATATATTTCATAATCTTAATTCTTAATTAAGTATAGGGTTCATAAATAAAATATGTAATTAAAATCCTAAGGTTTCAGGATCTAGGATTTTGCAAAAAAATAAGTTTTTGATTTTTGATTAAGGACGAACGCGTAGCACCCCTACACATCATAAGAATATACCATCAAATGGAAGGAGAGGGCCTTTAAACTCTTCTTTGTTCTTATGACCGGATGGCTAAGGGGAATGCCTTAATCAGAAACATGATGAATCTACAAAACTAGTTAGATCTACATCATATATCACATATAAAAATTGATCTAACTTAAAAATATGTTTTGCATACATCTCATATATCATATCATGCATATTTTCAGATCTAAATTATCTCATAAATATCTAAAATATAAAATTTAAATTTGATCATATTAAATTAAATTTATCCAAGATAATTTTGTAGTTCTATTCTACAACTAGTCTAAACATGCATCAATCATATCTCATATGAAAAAATTAAATAAATTTATTTTTTATTTTTTAGATTTAATTATAATATTTATAATATCAAAAATAGTAAATAAATAAATTTAAAATTATAATTAATTAAATTAAAATTATGATCATCCTAGACTATACGTAGAATAATTCTATTCCTAGTCTAGTCGTGCATCTCATACATCTTAGATCTAGATTATTTAATTTTTTTAATTTTTAATTTTATATCTAATCACATCTAATATGATATCTAAAATCATCTAATTATTAGATTAAAATTATATTAAAATTAAATTTAATTAATTATACAACCTGGCTCTGATACCAGTTGAAGGAAAAAATTCTGTTTCCCGAGCTAGGTTCGTTCAAATCTGATTTGATCAAGAGGGATATTTTAAAAATTTTTCTCTTAGATCTAAATTAGATCTAAGACTCTTCAGATCTAATTTTATCAATCTAATAAAATAAAAATAAAATAAATTAAATCAAATCTAATTTAATTATATCTTATTATGGGTAATTCTATTACCCTATGATGATCCTGATGTTTGCCTGAGGTTCTAGATGTAGCCACGTAAGCGTCTGACCTCTATCGGTATCCACTCAGACAGAATCTGAAGATCTTCTCCTTCTCAATCTATGCTCCAAAAATTAGATCTAGATCTGATCTTCAAGGTCTTCAAAATATCTTTTGAAGATCAACTATTGTCTCTTGCAACAATGCTGCCTTCTTCCTTTCCTATCGCCTTTCTCTTGCTTGGATCACACCAAACTCGAGCCCAAAGCCTCTTGGGCACAAAGAGGAGAGAGAGAATTAGAGGGTGGCATGAAGAAGGAGGGAGAAAGGCTATGTGGTGTGGGCAAAGAGCAGAAAAACTAAATTCTAGGCGCAGATAGGATTTATTTGGACCCTACTGTGCCATGCAGTGCCACATCATTTCGGCCAATTATGGCTCTTTATTTAATCAGATCTAAATCTGATTGGTGAGATAACATCATCTGATCTAATTAAATTAGAGTCCCTCATAAACCACCTTAGGTGGCACCAAGACTGATCAAAGATGACTCTTTGGCGCCACTCAAGTAGAGAGCATGAAGCAACCTGGAGTCCCATCTATATGGGACTCCAAGCATCATCCTCATTGGGCACATGCCTTCCTAGGCATATGCCCCCTCCCTTTCTACCTTTTAGTAGGGGGACAAAGCTCCATCTTCTCTCCTATGGGTGTATGACACATGGGCAGATATCTAAGTGTCAAAGGTCAATATTTGACTAAAGTCCAAAGATAAGATTTAGCAGGTGAAGGAAAATGACAAGTGTTGTCTCAAATTTATCTCATAAATTAAGACAACCCTTTTTTGACCTGGACAAGCTTCAATCAGACCAAGTAAAGGTTCCTGAGTGAGCACAAACACATTTGGCTCAGTTGAGACAAGCTTTAATGATTGTTGAAGGAGAACATTAGGCTTAATCATGTGCTAGCACGATTTTCTTGAATCTAATTGAATCTTTATTTAAATCAATTGAACTGGGTTAGTCCAATTGATGATATCCAAATCCAAACCCTTATTTGTGTGATCCAGTTAGATTCAATTTCATATGGTAATCGGATACATCGCGATCTCTATCATCGACATCATCGAAATACCTTCCAATGGATCAGAATTTTTCTGATAAAGACAACTAGTATGATCGATCATCCAAATCATTCTAATTGCTTCCAAAATCCACTAGTGACATCTAGCAGCATATGATGGCAACCCATCAGAACTAAAAACAAATCTCTTGGTACAGTTATCTGTGTGATTAAGTTTCTCTATCTTGAGCCCTGATTGGATTAGGGTTAAGGTGATCTCGTCAAACCCTAATTTCCATCATATGAATTAATCATTCGATTTAAGTCCGATGTGAAAATCCTAATAGAAACTCTTTCTATTATTTCACTCTGCCATGGCCATGGGCTTATGGACTTGATTCTCATGATCATCATAGAGCTGCTCCTCATCTACTGAGGTAGATAGATCCCCTATTGGTGCAATCCAATTCCTACAATGAACATGCTATAGCCAACATACACTTCAGGATTCTGAATGGCTAGGAGATCGAGTTATGGTGTAGTTAAACTATAACATCCTCAAGGTGAATTGTCGATGCTCCTCAGGTTAAAGAACTAGATACACCACTGCAGCTTCGAGCTAGTCATTGATGAGAAGGTAGATTTCCTCATGACTGCTCGAGGTGGTCACGCTCAGTGCTCTCGTTCTCTAGCGAGTATTTGTACTCTCGCTCCGGTGTCTCTACACCATAGACTCAAGACTCATCTATCCTAAAGAAGCGATCGTACACCAATCTTCCGAATCAATCACCATCCTTATGATGATCCTATGGTCAGGACTATTTTATGAGTCAATAATGAAAATTTATGTCTTAAATTTTTAACTCTTGAAAATATGAACTATCATTCCCATTAACTCAAGGGATGTATCACAAACACTTTCAAATAAACACTATGATAGAAAATAATCTATTTTATTATTTATAATCAAAATTATAATTTTGCCCTTAGATGTGTATTACAAGTATTAGTCAATTCTGACTTCTATGGTACACATATCTAACACATCGCCCTCCTCCCCCCCTCGACCGACGCCGCCCCTCCTTCCCCTCTCTCTGACCCCCCATCCCCGACTACCCCTCTCCGCACCCACCACCACTCCACCCCCACACGGCCCCCACCCCTCCATTCGACCCTCCTCGGCCCCCATGAAACCCCCTCTGGCGACCCCCCCTCCACCCTCGCTCTGCCTCCCACGAAACTTCCACCCCCCCGCCCTCCATCCGACCTCCTTGGTTCCAGAGAACCCTCCCTCTAGTGACCCCCATCCAATCCTTCTTCGACCCGCGCGAAATCCCACCCCTACCACCACCACCATTCTGACCTCCCCTGGTCGAGTGCAAAGCTCCTTCGCCTCCTCGTCACAATGCCCCCCTCCCCTGGCCCCCCATCCCTGGCCGTCCTTGCTCTCTCTCTTTTTTCCTCTTTTTCTCTCTTCTCTATCTCACTATCTTATTTATTATTTGTAGGTTACCTCTAGTGCCGTTATCCTCCTCTAGCATCATCATCGACGATCCTCGAAGCTTTCGGTGCGACCTACTCTTTAAGCCATAGGTATATTTTTTTTAAAATTTAATAGTATTATTTATTAATTATATATTTATAATAATTTATAGAATATTTATAAAAATATTATTAATATTTATTATAAATATTATAATATCTGCATGCCATAGTTTTTGGGTCGTGTCGTGGTGGTAGTCTTGGGCTGTGCCATATCGACGGGCTACTAGATCTATTTAATTCAAATTCGGATACAATCTGGATATTTATAGTCCAATTTAATTACTGATGCCGAGATTCAAACTCGAATATTTGATAGGTATACTTGAGAGAGAAGGAAGGGATCCGACCTCGTCACCATCATTGGGAGGGAGGGGGTCCGACCTCGCCGGCATCATTGGGAGGGATGGTGTCTGGCCTTACCGATGAGGGAGATCGAGAGAGTGAGAGAGGGAGGGATGGGGTTTGACCTTGCCGGTAAGGGAGATCGAGAGAGGGAGAGAGGAAGATTGAGTGATAAAAAAGATGGAAGGGAGAAGTTTGGCCTCGCCATCATCATTGGCAAGAGAGATCGAGAGAGGGAGAGAGGGAGAGAGGGAGTGATCGAGGGGATGGCACATAGCCGAGTCGGCTCGGATACGTAGCCAAGCCGGCTTAGGCCGTGTTCGAGCTGGCTGGGGGAGGATCCTAGTCGAATGTCTCAGGCATGGAGCCAGCTGTCTTAGGCATAGAGCTAGCTCAACTTTCAAGCAAATAGAATTTGATATGTCAGGATGTTATATTGATTAATGTTTATTAACATTGCAGGTCACGATGGCCCTGAAATGCCATCTAGCTTTCACCCTTGCCTCTCGATGGGTTATGCATAGTTTAGCATTCAAGGAGCAGTCAGAGCATACTCCGTTCACCTTGGCATCGATTGCTCAGGGACCTTCATCGCTGGCATCTACTCCACCGACGGTTGAGCCTCTATCATCGCAGGCATTTGATGTATATTTTTATTATATTAGCATAACTTTATTTTTTATATAGTATTTATATACTTACATATATTTGCATTAGGGGTCATCCATCGGATATTTCACGATCCCACAGTATGGCCACATGTGGAACCGCTAGCATCAGGTGATGTGAATATGATGCATGGGGATGCCGATAGGGGAGACCGCACGGGAGATGCATTTTCTTTTTGGATTGCGCGGGTCGGATATCATTCTCACAGAGCCCAGAGATTGACATTTGATGGATGCTGCCATCAGGGACCGAATATGGAAGGAGATATGGGTAAGTACACACATCTTAGTTATATTTATGCATTTTATATGTTTATATTATATACGTTTGATTAGAATAATTTTATAACTGATTTTTGATAAATTTGTGCAGATGAGGTACGACTTCCCCGATCATGAGAGGGCTCGAGATGCCCGATTGAAGAAGATTGGGAAGTTGTACTGGGGTTACAAGGTCAAGCTCCATAAAGGATGGCTCGAGCACCAATGAGAAACTTTGGAGGAGCTTGTTCCTTGGATATAGGATTGTCCTCTGAGTCAGTGAGAGAGGATGGTTAGACACTGGAGGAGTCAGAAGTTTGAGATAAAATTTTTAACTTTTAAATTTTTCAATATGCTTAAAATTTTATTTAAATATTTTTTAAATATTTATTATTTATTTGAATACTTGTTAGGCTACTTTCCATCAGAATCGGGAGAACCATGCAGCCTAGAAGTATACGCACACTCTAAGCTGTGAGTCTATGGCTAGTCGTGTGCATAGAGAGGTAATTAATTCTAAATCTTACTAGATAAATTAAATTCATATTTTTTATCATCTTTTTGATAAATTTATTCTTTATTATAGCTGATGAGAGATAGAGTGATATCCAGTCGTAGCGAGATCTTTTAATCTAGCCGCACGGACAAGATGGGCAGGCAGATGAACGCTGCGATCGGGCATATTTTTATAAGTATTAAATATATTAGTATATATGATTAGTATTATAGTATTTTTTATAAAATTTTATTTCAATTTATAATTACAGGATCAGTTAGATACGCTTGCGAGTGAGGGCCTGGATACCTCTGGGCTCCATGACCATCTGTCTTAGGTCATGGAGCCTGAGCACTCTGGAAGGATCTGATGCAGGCTTGGACATACGCCAATAAGCTACTGGTCCAAGGCGAGTATCTCCTCATAGACTTTCGATGTCATCAGTCGAAAGGAGCTTGAGGAGGCGTTGGCACGGGCAGATCATGCTGCGATGCGGATAGATCAGGTAGAGCAATGCGCATCTCATCTAGAGGACATCGTGAGAGACATAATATCGATACTCAGCATGCATTTTAGAGTTACGAACTTTGAGGATATGTTGGCCCACATTCCAGCTCCAATTTCGACTTCGACTCTGACTCCAGCTTCGACTCTGGCTCCGACTCCAACTTCGATGATGACGATGATGATGATGATGTAGATTTAGAAGACTTTTGATGTATTTTATTTTTTAAAAAAAATATTATAGTAAATTTTATTCGATAATAAAATTTTAGTATTTTAGAATAATTTTTATATTTATTATATTTTTTATATTATATATTTATATTTATCAAATAAAATATATAAAAAAATAAAAATTTTATTTTTTAATTATTCAAGATCTACGATAGTAATTTTATAATCGCTATCATATCCATGCCAACCACTGTCATAGGTTCGGTGCCAACCACTATACTAGACCTATGGCAGCGGTTAAGAAATCGCTATTATAGATTACTTATGGCAGCAGTTATGTAACTGCTGCCATAGGATATCTATAGCAGCGGTTACATAACCGCTGCAATAGGTCGATCTCTTGCAGCAGTTTATAAACTGCTACAATAGATCATCTATGGCAGCGGTTCTAACAATCGTTGCAATAACCATTGCCATAAAGCTACGACGATGGCTGTAGTAGCAGTGGTTAGAAAACTACTGTCATAGCCTATTGCAGTGATTTTTTGGGCTACGGTAGTGATTACAAATTGCTGCCGTAACCCTTTTTTGTAGTAGTATTTTAAGGAGTAGGTTCTTCCTTCTTATTAGAAAGAGGAAGTAAATTTTATTCAAAATAAGAGAAGAATAGGTTTTTCTTAATTGATGATACTAAAAAGGGAGAGTAGAGAAATAAAAATGGACAATAAGCAAAATTGTGAAAAAATGTCAAAGGCAATTGTGCAATAAGCAAATGTGTCAAGAAAAATTGTTAAAAGAAAAATTATCAAAGTAAATAATCTTATAAGCAATCTGCAAACTTCAAACTACTCATGATGCACTTTATTCAAATCATTGACTATAATGTTCAAGTGATGTATCTTTGTAAATTTAAAATTTTTAATCAATGCTTCATTTATGTTATATTTTTGCTTATGCTCAAGTATTTTGTTATCTTAAAAAAGGAAGAGATTGTTACTCCAAGAATTGATTTTGATAATTACAAAATATTTGAGGGAATACTAATAATTTTGGCTTGAAAAAAGATCAATTGTGTTTCAGGTTTAATAAGAAATTTCAAGTTTACTAAAGAAAAATGATGAGGGGCAAAATCATAAATTTTATAAAGTTGGAGAAAATATGTTTCGAAAGCCTCAACAACAAGTCTAGAAGATTTTTGATTTATTGAATGTAGTTTTATAAATTTTGGATGCATAATTTAGAAGAAAATCAGAAAGAAAGATGATGAGAGGCAAAATCATAAATTTTATAAAGTTGAAGAAAATCTATTTTGGAAGCTTTAAGAATAAGCCTAGAAGGTTTTTGATCTATTGGAGGTAGTTTCATGAATTTTGGATACATATTTTGAAAGAAAATTATGTTTTAGCAAAAGGGTCAACTCCTGGGTCGACCCAAAGTCGACCCTTACTAAAATGGGCTGATTAGCATGCTAATTTTTGGCTGGCACCCCAAAGGGGACGATCCTAAGATGGACCCCTATCTAGAGGTCAAACCTGAGGTTGACCCTTATGTCAGGGGTTGACCTCTGCTGTTTCTACAAGCCAAAAAGTAGAATATGACAATTTTCTATTTTTCTGCCATAGGGGCTGATCCTGGGATTGACTCCTATGCAGGGGACGACTTAAGGATCGACTCCTACAATGGAAAAACTCTACAACAACTATTTTTTAATCAATTTTGGTCATATTTAATGTACATTTAAAATCCTCCAATGGCTCTAAACCTGCCCAAATTTTTTAAAAATACTTATTAAAGATATAAAGGCTCAAAAAGAAGAGAAGAAAAGAAGAGATTCAAGCATTCATTTCAATCCTAAGGAAAAAGTCCTCTTCAAACAAAGAAGCTTTCATTTCAAGCTCACCAACCCCTCAAATGCTCATTCAAATCTTTAACAACTTTGAGAAAAATTAGAAAAGCTTCTTTCTTTGTTGTGTAAAGAGTTTTTAACATTTTATTTACTCATTAAAGGAGCTAACTTTGTATTTCATTATTGTTAACACTCATACTCTGTTTTATTATTTTGATTTAAGTTTTAAAGGTTCTAAAACTTGGGAAGGTTGATCCGAACCTTGAATCGGATTGTATTGGATTGGTTTGTATCTAAAAAATAAGTATTCTAGCTTGGAATAGCTAGAATCAAAGGTACCAATGTTGTATTCTTGTTGAATATATTTAGTGGATTTGAATTCCCAAGTAGGAGCTTGGGAAGTTGATGTAGGTGCAAGGTTGGCACCAAATCACTATAAATTTTGTTTGTTTGTGGTGTGCTTGCTCTCTTTTCATTCTTATTTTGTTAAATACTTGCTCTTTTACTATTTATCTTTTTACCTCACTTAAATAATCCATCTCATATAAATTGCATATCATCACATTGTCTTTGTTATTCTATTTTAGCTTTAAAATTTTAAAAATTCAATTCACCCCCCTCTTAGGTTGCATAGTTGGGCAATAAAGTATATATCCTATTTAGACTAGGAAAATAAATTAAACCAAATCCAATCAAATTAAATCTGATTTAATTCAACCCATATTTGATCAAATCAAATAATATACAATATTTGCAATTAAGTCTTCCTATAACTTACTAACTATTAGTAAGTCCTTATGTAACTTTTACATTTAAGTCCAATCATCAATCACATTGATAAGTGAATCCTTTGCGATTTGATAGAGTTCCAGTTCTAGTAGGACTCTAGAGTCCAAGTCCAGTGGGATTTTTTTCAATCACTCAATATCTCTTTTGTGTGTGACCCCATAAGTTCTATTATGTCTGGTAGTGAGATATATTTTGATCTGCATCAAAATATTATTGAAACTTTTTTTAATGGATTGGAATAATTCCAACTCATCAATCAAGAATTATTAATCATCAAAATAATTCTCGTGGATCCTACAATCTATTAGTGATGTCTAGCAGCATGTAGTGGCAATCCAACAGAATAGAAGGATAAACTTCTAGGTGTAGTTACTGTATGATTTAGTTCTTTTATCATGAGTCCCAATCCAATGAAAGTTATGAAAAAGTTATCAAACCTATCATCTGTTATATGTAAGATTTATTTGACTTGAGTTCATTTGTGAAACCTGATGAAAACTCTTTTCCATTATTCACATTGTCCTAGCTAAGGTCTTCCAAACTTAATCTCATAAATCATATAGGACTACTCCTTAACTACTAAAATAGATAGATCACATCTAGATGCATATCCTATTCTTATAATGAACCTACTATAGCCAACATATACCTCAAGGCTCCGTATGGCTAGGAGATCGAGTTATGATGCAGTCAAACTACAACAACCTTATTAAGAACAGCCGAGACATCGCAGGTCTAAGAACTAGTCACACCACTATGACATCGAGAATGTTACTAACAAGTTTGTAGACATCCAAATGACTTCTCGTATTAGTCATGCTCTATATTTTTGTTCCTTAATAAACATCTGCATTTTCACTTCAGTGTCCCCACACATAGACTTGAGACTCATCTATCCAAAGAAAAGCAATCCGTGCATCAATCTTACTGAATCAATCATCATCCCCATGATGATTCTTCGATCGAGAGATATTTGAAAATTAACCATCAATGATACATGCCTTAAATTCTCAACTTTTGAGAATATATGTCATTATCTTATTAATTCTCTAGATGATTCATGAATACATTCACTACATGAATGAAATTAACTATCCTAATTAATTAAGTCAAATACAAAATTATGTCCTAAAAAGAATTAATGTATCGGCTTGATTAGCTTCTAGGACATACATCTAATAGTTACCATGTGATTCAATTTCTCTATTATGAGTCCAATATGATGGAGATTATGGAACCTTATTAAACCCATCATCCATTATATAAATGATTTGATTAGTTGAAGTCTAAATTATGATACCCATGAAATTTTTTTTTCATTTATCATCTTACTGTAGCTACAAACTTAAGAATTCAGCTTCTCAAATCTTATAGGATAACTTATCTACTAAGATCGATAGATTCTATCTAAGTGTATACTATTGAAAAATATATCCTAAAGTCAATCATCTAAGTTGTAGATGATTGAAACCTGTATATGAATTATCTAATAATAATAGTTATTTGGCTGATTCATCATAAAAGTTCTATCTTCCTTAAATGAACTCCTAAATTATGATGAAGTTCTTAGAACCATAATCAATTAATAAAAGAAAATTTATCGGATGGTTCTTAAATTATTCATGATCAAATGATAAGTTATTAATAAGGACGATAACTTATCGAGTGTAAGTCATTGTATGCTATATGCGTTGGTTGTCCTCGTAACCAAGTGGTATGGAGATACTAGTATGACATCTAGGTGAGATGTAGGAGTACATTTATACTGAATGTGATTAATGTAACACTCTACTGTTAAGAGTAGCTAGTAAAGGCTAATGAGTATAAGTGTCGCTTCGATCTGAGATCATCATGATGACTTGCAAGTAACTCACTATACTTTGGTGCCGGACTGCCTATATTTCTAATACAGGTTCGAAAGATTTTTAGATAAAGTTAAGTACTTATGAAGTCGGTGCGTTAGTCAAGATGGGATTGACCACTCTTGATTAATTTAGGAAGACAATGACTCGTGGTGTTTCAATTTAGCAAAACCTAGATCTGGATAATCCTCATGAGGAGTCACGGGATTTACAAAATTTTGAAACACAATAGAGATCACTTGTATGAGTATTGATAGCTTACTCAAAGTTATCTTGAGCATTATTGATCAAAGAGATGAATTATATAGTAACCATGGGCCAGAATTCTAAGAATGTTGCTTTGCATACATTCAACCTATCCGGACGTTGGGTACCATTGCTAGATGGTTATTTTGATTGGTATAAGAATCAATTTTTATGCTACTGACTTGGGTTCAAATCTATGTGGTCACATACATAAGAGGTTGTAACCTAATCAGATGATTGATCGATGATTGAGAATCATTTCTAGGTCAAACAATCAATGTGATTGATGTTTAATCTTATGCAAGTATTGCAAGAGGATCGATTAGTAATTGGATTGCTAATTGACTCAATTTGATTGAGCAATTAGATTGAGATCAAGTCTAATTGAATTAGATTCAATTAAAATTGATTTAAACTTAATTGGATTAAGTTTAATTAGTTTATTGGATAAGCCAATTGCATGGAAGAACAAGTTCTTGTTAGACTAAGACTTGAGTGCATCTAATTTTTAATTAAGTTAGGATTTAAATTAAAATTAAATATAATTTAATTTAATTTAATTATGCTTCTAATTGAATTAAAATTTTTTATTAATTAGATTGACTCAAAACTATTTTGATTTGGATTCAAAACATCATGATCTAGTCAAAATAGGAGAGTCCTAGTCTAAGAGTCCTAGTTAGACTAGGACTCTTTCCTTCCTTGTGCCAATAAAAGCCAAAGTCCATATTTTATTTTTATATTTTTTTGTGAGATTTTTTCCATGCCAATATGAGATTTTCCATGCCAATAATTTCTAGTTATTTGGCATGATTTTTGACTTGGTCAAAGATGGCAATTAGTTTTGCCTAGGATTCTATTTGATAGTCCTACTAATCCAAAACACCTCATTCCCTTTTATGCCATATTAACTTATGCCCAATATTGATTGTCACCCTTTTTTCTTCTGCTTGTGTACATGGGTTTCAGGTTTCTCATGCTTGAAATTAAGGAAGGGGTCCATAAAATACTTCTTTGACTAGGTCTTTTTGACCTAGTCTTCCTATTGTTATGAGATGCCTCCTATTCTTTTGTGATGCAAGTTAGAAAAAAACCTGGTTGTTCCATGACAAAAATCAAAGAAAAGGAGGAGTTGGCATGGGGGTTATGGGCACCAAGTTTCTTGGAGAAAAGGTCTTCATCTAGACATCAAAAGTTGATGTCTTGAAGGGACAAAGGTAAGAGAAGATTGTCTTCTCTTGGTTTTTTATTTTAAGTTTTTCCTTCTTATTCCTTTATGTATTTTTTATATGATAAAAAATCTAAAAGAGAGAGAGGGAGAGGGCATGGGGATGAGTGATCCAAGATATTAGGGCATGGTGCTCATTTTTGGACATGATCTGATCATGTCTTGATAAGAGAAGAAGAAGAGAAGAAAGGTCTTCTCTTAGGGTTTTCTTGAGAATCCTTCTTCTCTATTTATTTATGAGATTTTCTATAAGAAAAATAAAAAAAATATTAGATCTAGAAAAATAAAAAAAATCTAGAGAAAAATGTCTTCTCTTGTCCTAACATAAAGATGATTTTAGGACATCAATCATTGTTGTTCTGAAAGAGAAGATCTGTCTTCTTTTAGGGTATTTTTTCTTATGCTTTATTTTTTGGTTTTTGGAAGATCCAAGGGTTAGATGTTTCTTTTATTCCTCTCCCTATTCTTCATCTTTTGGAGTATCCAAGAGATCCAAAAAATATTTTTTAGATTAACCATCAGAAGGAATTTGCGAGAAGCTAGCACTTTGAGTGAATCTTCGTTTGATGAACCTTCGATTTATGTTGTAGCCTCATGTAGACTATCTATAGAGGTCAGATATATGTGCGGCTCTGAGCAATAAAGAACTATAATAGAATCAACTATAGTATTCTCGACCCGTGTGAAGGTAAGAGATTTGATCTCTTCTTTCACCTAGATTCGATTTAGAGTTTGATCTAAAACTGTTCTAGATCTAGGTATTGATTTGATCAATACCAACCATACTTAATTTATTTTTAGATTTATATATATTATGATATATTATAGATTCTAGATATATGATTTAGTAATTAGATTACATGCTTTTGTTGATTAAATAGTTTAATCTACATCTTTCACTGTAATTTATTTTGAAAAAAATTTGAAATACAAGTATGAAACCCTATATATTATCCATCAGTGGTATTAGAGCATCTAGATTCATTTATGACATGATCATATTTGTATTAAAATAAATCTAAAAATAAAACTCGAAAGATCGCACATACTGTTATAAGATTATCCTATTATAAGGTTTATCCTTTACAGTGGAGAGGTTGTCCTAGTATGTGCTCATCTATAAAATTAAATCATGAATGTTGACGCAGAATTTAGTCGTCGTCGGATCCAGCTGGAGTGGAGGTGGATGAGGTCACCGTCGGGACCTGCAAAATAAAGTTTCGTCCGAAGTCGGTGGGGGGTGGCTCCGACAGGATCCTCCGACGATCAAGTCAGCTCTGGCCAACAGGAATGGAGTGCTTGAGAATGAGTTCTGCAGAGCTTAGAGAAGGAGAGGAGAGCTTAAAGCTTAGAGCTTAGCATATCTGGAGGGTCCTTTTTATAGGTGGAGCTTGATGGTGATAGCTGTGGCCGTGTGGTGGTGGGCCGCTTGAGGTCTAGCAGAATCAGTCCTGGGGGGAAGGCACCATCTGCAGCACCACCTGAAATGGGTTGACGGTGACAGCCATCGCCGCCTGATAGCGGATCGCTGTCGCCTGCAGTGGACTGATGGTGATGGCTGCAGCTATCTTGATATTGAGCCGCTCGGGATCGAATGAAGGATTGAAGAGCTTTGACGTGTACCCATTTCAAAGGAGTTTGGACTTTTGAAGGGAATATGGATAGAGAGGGTCGTCTAGGAGGAACAATAGCTGAAGGAGCCCGAAAGGAGTTCGGCTCTTGGAGAAGTCCGACTGAGAGATATTTGGGAGGAGTCCGACTAGGGTTCGACCGCTGAGAAGTTTGGCTGAGGGACAGCCGCTGAGGAGTTCGGCCGAGGGACAGCCATTGAGGAGTTCGGCCGAGGGACAGCGGCTGAGGAGTTTGGCCGGATGAGCTTGGCCTCTTAAGAGTTTGGCCAGCTGAAGGAGTTCTGCTAAGGCTCATCCGCTGAAATCCTTTCATGACTACCGATTGCACCAACCTGAGCATCGGACTGGACTTCGATAGGAGCGGGGTTTATCCCCAACAATAGTCCCCCACTCCTGAGTTCGAAACTCGAAGGGAGTGCAGAAAAGGCGATTGTCGAAGTCTTCTTCTGGGCTCCATGCTGGTTTAGGTCGAAGCTTGGGGTAGATCTCATCTCCAGCTAAAGTTGATGTTAAAGTTGAAGCACGAGGGAGATCTCATCTCTAGCCGAGGTTGAAGTAGATCTCGTCTCATGCGGTCGAGGTCGGGGGTTGAGCTCCTCTGGGGGGCGATGTTGTCTTCAGCAGTTGAGGCTGACTCGGAGGAGATCTCTTCTTCTATAGCCATGGTTAATATAGGCGCTCGAGAGAGATCTAATCTCTGGTCGAGGTTGTCTCAGTTGCTCGAGAGAGATCTTATCTCTGGCTGAGGTTGTCTCCGATCTTATCTCTGATAGAGGTTGGCTCGGGTGCTCGGAGAGATCTTATCTCTAGCTGAGGTTATCACGGTCGCTCGGGAGAGATCTCATCTCTGGTCGAGGTTGTCTTCGATCTTATCTCTGGCCGTGGTTGGCTCGGGCGCTCGGAAGAGATCTTATCTTTAGATGAGGTTATCGCGGTCGCTTGGGAATGATCTTATCTCTGATCGAGGTTGACGCGGTCAATCGGGAGGATCTTATCTCTGGCGAGGTTGTGCGGTCGCTCAGGGAAGATCTTATCTCTTGTAGTCGAGGTTGATAAAGATCTCGGAGATCTCCTATCCTCTGTAGCCAAAGTTGGTTCCGAACCTTTGAGGGAGATCTTATCTCCATAGTCGAGGTTACCCCGGAAGAAGATCTTATCTCCTGTTGACGTAGACGTTGAAGCTCGGGGGAGATCTTATCTCCTGCCGAGGTTGAAGGAGATCTTATCTCCTGTTGACGTTGATGCGGGTGCTCGGAGAAGATCTTATCTCTAGTCTAGGTTGATGGAGATCCTATCTCCTGTAGACTTCGGAGCTCGGACTTGGACTTAGCTTGCGCTAGGATGAGGTTCTCCTCCTGTTCCTAACGGGCTATGGGGGCGCATAAGGGCCACTATCAGGGCCTCTCCCCATCTCGTCTAAAATGAATGAGGCTTTTGACTTTGCTCATGTTAGGATGAGGTTCTCCTCCTATTTCTAATGGGCTGTGGGCGAGGTTTCTCAAAGCTTGGAAGATTTCTTATCTTTGGCCGAAGTTGGCTCCGAGGTTATCGCTTGAGAGAGATCTTGTCTCTAGCTGAGGTTGTCGCGGTCGCTCAGGAAAGATCTTATCTCTAACCGAGGTTGTCGCTCGAGAGAGATCTTATCTCTGATTGAGGTTGTCACGGTCACTCGAGAGAGATCTTATCTCTAGCCGAGGTTGGCTCGATTGCTCGGGAGAGATCTTATCTCTAACCGAGGTTGGCACTCAAGAGAGATCTTTATCTCTGGTCGGGGTTGTCGCGGTTACTCGAGAGAGAGATCTTATCTTTGGTCGAGGTTGTCGCTCGGGAGAGATCTTATCTCTGGTCGAGGTTGTCACGGTCATTCAGGAGAGATTTTATCTGTAGCCGAGGTTGTCACTCGGAAGAGATCTTATCTCTGGCCGAGGTTGTCTCGACGCTCGGGAGAGATCTTATCTCTAGTCGAGGTTGACGCTCGGGAGAGATCTTATCTCTGACCGAGGTTGGCTCAGGAGAGATCTTATCTCTGGCGCTCGAGAGAGATCTTATTTCTAGCTGAGGTTGTCGCGGTCGCTCGGAAGAGATCTTATCTCTAGCCAAGGTTGGCGCTCGGGAGAGATCTTATCTCTGACCCTCTGACCGAGGTTGTCGCTTCGGGAGAGATCTTATCTCTAGCCGAGATTGTCGTTCGAAAGAGATCTTATCTCTGATCGAGGTTGTCGTAGTCGCTCGAAGAGATCTTTATCTCTAGCTGAGGTTGTCTCTCGGGAGAGATCTTATCTTTTGGCCGAGATTGTCTCGGTCGCTCGGGAGAGATCTTATCTCTAGTTGAGGTTGTCGCTCGGGAGAGATCTTATCTCTGGTCGAGATTATCTCGGTCGCTCGCAAGAGATTCTATCTCTAGCTGAGGTTGTCGCGGTTGCTCGAAAGAGATCTTTTCTCTAGCTGAGGTTGGCTTGATTGCTTAGGAGAGATCTTATCTTTGGCCGAGGTTGTTGCTGTTGCTCGGAAGAGATCTTATCTCTAGCCAAGGTTGGCGCTCAGAAGAGATCTTATCTCTGGCCGAGGTTGTCACGGTTGCTCGAGAGAGATCTTATCTCTGATCGAGGTTGTCTCGGTCGCTCGGAAGAGATCTTATCTCTGGCTGAGATTGTCTCGATCGCTCGTAAAGAGATTTTATCTTTAGCCGAGGTTGGCGCTTGGGAAGATCTTATCTCTGGCCGAGGTTGTCATGGTCACTCGAAGAGATCTTATCTCTGGCCGAGGTTGTCTCGATTGCTCGGGAGAGATCTTATCTTTAGCCGAGGTTGTCGCTCGAAAAGAGATCTTATCTCTGACCGAGGTTGTCACGGTCGCTCGGGAGAGATCCTATCTCTAGCCGAGGTTGCCTTGGTTGCTCGGAAGAGATCTTATCTCTGGCCAAGGTTGATGCTCGGGAGAGATCTTATCTCTGACCGAGGTTGGCTCGAGAGATATCCTATCTCTGGCCAAGGTTGAAGGTCCTTGACTTGCTCGTGTTAGGACGAGGTTCTCCTCCTGTTCCTAACACGGCAACTATTAACTACTTCTTTCTCTATCATCACATAGTTTTTGCACCCAGAAACAATATTATTGAAAGGGAAGAATTTAATTGAAAGGAAGTTACTGAAAATGCATCCCCAAATTCTTTGTGTTTTAGGGTCGTGGTAGCGTTGTTCCTCCGCATTTCTTCAGGCGATAACTCCAGGCTGGACGACCTTTTCTATCTCATGCTGGCCTCCTCAATTTGGAGCATGCTTCTCTTAGCTTTGATGCTGGGAGGTGATGAATCGCCGATGTACCAAGCTCCTCTCCAGGGTAACATTGATGATGCTGTGAGGCGGTCGACCTTGTCGTTTCTAATTATGGCAGCGCCCTTGGCCGATCTTCTCCTGCTTCAGACTAGCATTGAAGGAATTTACCCAGCCACCCCTTTCTGATGAGCTCCTTAATTTCATCTCGGAGCTAGATGCATTCCTCAATGTCATGGCCATGGTCGTGATAGTAGAGGCAGTACTTGCTTCGATCGTGCTTGTTTGGGGGAGATCGTAACTCTTCTGATCTTAATAGTTGGTTCTTAACTTCAGTGAGAAGTTGAGTTCGAGGAGCGTTGAGGGGGGCGTAGTTGCGGAATCTTTTGGAAGGAGGGCTTCTTCGCACCCTTCTATCGGGGCTTCCTTGGTGGTGAGCTTGAGGAGTTCGAGCCCGCCTGCGCCCGGAGGAAGTTCGTGAGCACGATCGAACTTCGCTCGGCTCTCCATCGATGGTGGGTCTATTATACTCGTCTGCCCGCCGCTCCCTTAAGGCTTCTTTATCCTTCAACTTGAAGGCTTCTTCCGCATGGGCATATCCCTTGGCCTGAGCCAGCAGATCGACGAAGTCCCTAGGATACTTTTCTTTCAGGGAGAACAACAAGTCATTTTTCTGAAGGCCACCCTTAAGTGCGGCCATCGCAACAGACTGATCCAGATCCTGGACCTCCAATGCCGCGGCATTAAATCGGTTGACGTAAGCTCGGATGGATTCTCCCTGCTTTTGCTTGACGTTCATCAGGAAATCCGAACCTTGGCGCGGATGTCGACTATTGATGAAGTGAGCCACAAACTGATGGCTCATCTGATCAAAAGAGAAGATCGTACTCAGCTTCAATGTCGAGTACCAGTTTCTCGCTGCTTCCTTTAAGGTAGATAGGAAGGCTCGGCACAATATGGCATTTGAAGCACCATGGAGTAGCATCATGGTCCGAAAGGCCTCCAGATGATCAACCGGATCAGAGGTTCCATCGTAGCTTTCAAGTTGAGGAAGCTTGAAGTTCGATGAAATGGGCTCTTGCATAATCTAGAGGGAGAAAGGGGGATTGGTGCGGATGTCGGCATGATGAGCCGGGGTGGCGTGGTCGAGCTCTTCAATCCATCGGTCCATCTCCCGTAGTCTGTGATCAAGGGCGTCATCTTGGTTGCAGATCTTAGGGGACTTCTAGCTACAAACGAGAAAGATCTCCTCCAAAGGAGAACCATGATCCAAACATGGATCCCCGACTCTTTGTTTTCCTTTCCAAGGGGTGGTGGGTACATCGATCCAAGTGCTCTTCCTTAGGGCCGGTTCCCGACATTCGAATGATGGATTTTCTAGTGGAGTCGCCGTCAGAGACTGCTGCATGGCCTGCATTACATTCATGAGGCCATGGACCTGTCGGACAAGCAGATTGAACTGCTCCACATTTACCATAGGTACAGGTGGAATCTGAGTTGTTGGGGCTGAAGCAGGATCTGATGGATCCAAACAGGATCGGGCCATGAAGGCCATCAATCGTTGAGTCGAGGCTCTTCTAGGAGGCACTTTTCTCTTCAGGAAAGAACTTTAAGATGAGAGATCTCCAAAGAGGGAAGAGAGAAATCATCACCGAGCACTCCTTTAAGAACAAGAAAACCTCAGAGGTTCGAGCCCTCCTTCTAGCACCAATCTGTTGACGTAGAATCTGATCGTCGCTGGATCCAGCTGGAGTGGAGGTGGACAAGGTCGCCATCGGGATCTATAAAACAAAGTCCCATCCGAAGCCGATGGGAGGTTGCTTCGACAGGATCCTCCGATGATCAAGTCAGCTCTGGCCAATAGGAATGGAGTGCTCAGGAATGAGTTCCGCAGAGCTTAGAGAAGGAGAGGAGAGCTTAGAGCTTAGAGCTTAGCATATCTGGAGGTTCCTTTTTATAGGCGGAGCTTGATGGTGACAACTATGGCCACGTGATGGCGGGCCGCTCGAGGTCCGACGGAATCAGTTTTGGGGGAAGGCACCATCTGCAGCACTGCCTGCAACGGGTTGACGGTGACAGCCATCATCGCTTGATAGTGGATCGCTATCGCCTATAGTGGATTGATGGTGATGGCTGCAACTGTCTTGATACTGAGCCACTCGGGGTCGAATGAAGGGTTGAAGAGCTTTGACGTGTACCCATTTTGAAGGAGTTCGAACTCCCGAAGGGAATATGGCTGGAGAGGGTCATCCAGGAGGAACAATAGCTGAAGGAGCCCGGAAGGAGTTCGACTCTTGAAGAAGTCCGACCGAGGGATGTCTGGGAGGAGTCCGACCAGGGTTCAGTCGCTGAGGAGTTCGATCGAGGGACGGCCGCTGAGGAGTTCGGTCAAGGGACAGTCGTTGAGGAGTTCGACCGAGGGACAGCGACTGAGGAGTTCGGTCAGATGAGCTTGGCCTCTTAATAGTTCGGCCAGCTAGAGGAGTTCTGCTAAGACTCATCTGCTGAAATCCTTCCATGACTATCGATTTCACCAGCTTGAGCATCGGACTAGACTTTGGCAGGAGCGGGATTTATCCCCAACCTCGACTGCAGGCGATAAGATCTCCCCCGAGGCAACCTCGACCGTAGGAGATAAGATCTCCCCCGAGAGTTCGGGCCAACTTCAGCTGTAGGAGATAAGATCTCCCCCGAGCGTCCGCATCAACCTGGACTATAGGAGATAAGATCTTCTCCGAGCGACCGCGTCAATCTTGGTCAGAGATAAGATCTCTCTCGATTGACTGCATCAACCTCGGTCAGAGATAAGATCATTCTCGAGCAACTGCGATAACCTCGGTTAGAGATAAGATCTCTCCGGAGCACCCGAGCCAACCTCGATCAGAAATAAGATCGAAGACAACCTCGGCCAGAGATGAGATCTCTTCCGAGCGATCGCGACAACCTCGGCTAGAGATAAGATCTCTTCCGAGCACCCGAGCCAACCTCGATCAGAGATAAGATCGGAGACAACCTTGGCCAGAGATGAGATCTCTCTCGAGCGATCGAGACAACCTCGGCCAGAGATCAGATCTCTCCCAAGCACCTGTATTAATCGCGACTGCAGGAGAGGAGATCTTCCCCGAGTCAGCCTCGGCTGCTGAAGACAACATCGTCCCCCGGAGGAGCTCAACCCCCAACCTCGATTGCATGAGACGAGATCTACTTCAACCTTGGTTGGTGATGAGATCTCCCCCGGGCTTCAACTTCAACATCAACTTTAGCTGGAGATGAGATCTCCCCCGAGCTTCGACCTGAACCAGCATGGAGCTTAGAAGAAGACTTTGGTAGTCACCTTTTCTGCACTCCCTTCCTTCGAGTTTCGAACTCAGGAGTGGGGGGGGACTATTGTTGGGGATAAACCCCGCTACTGTCGAAGTCCAGTCCGATGCTCAGGCTGGTGCAACCAGCAGTCATGAAAGGGTTTTAGCGAATGAGCCTTAGCAGAACTCCTTCAGCTGGCCAAACTCTTAAGAGGTCGAGCTCATCCAATCGAACTCAGCCGCTGTCCCTCGATCGAACTCCTCGTGGCCGTCCCTCGGTCGAACTCCTCAATGGCTGTTCCTCAGTCGAACTCCTCAGTGGTCGAACCCTGGTCGGACTCCTTCCAAACATTCCTCGATCGAACTTCTCCAAGAGCCGAACTCCTTTCGAACTTCTTCAGCTATTGTTCCTCCCGGATGACCCTCTCCAGCCATATTCCCTTCGGGAGTCCAAACTCCTCCGAAATGGGTACACATCAAAGCTCTTCAACCCTTCATTCGGCTTCGAGCGGCTCAGTATCAAGACAGCTATAGCCATCACCATCAGTCCGCTACAGACGATAGCGATTCGCTATCAGATAGTGATGGTTGTCACCATCAACCCATTGCAGGAGGTGCTGCAGACGGTGCCTTCCCCTAGGACTGATTCCACCAAACCTCGAGCGGCCCGCTACCATGCAGCCATAGCTGTCACCATCAAGCTCCGCCTATAAAAATGACCCTCCAGATACACTAAGCTCTAAGCTCTAAGCTCTCCTTTCCTTCTCTAAGCTCCGTGAAACTCATTCCTGAGCACTCTATTTCTGTTGGCTGGAGCTGACTTGATTGTCGGAGGGTTCTATCGGAGCCATCCCCCACCAACTCCAGACGGAACTTTGTTTTGCAGGTTCCGACGGCGACCTCGTCACCTCTGCTCCAGCTGGATTCGGTGATGACCAGATTCTGCATCAATAGTGAATAAGTTAGATATGATCTAAGTTAATTTATGATTTATTTTTTTAATTTTAAACCTAAAATAAATAGATATTTGATCTATTATTGATTATTTAGATTAGATCTAAATAATATAGGATCACATATACTGATTATAAGGTTGTTCTACTCACTACAAGAAAATAGATCTTTTGTGATGAAATTATTTATAATAAAAAAGTTTCATTGTAAATAAAAGTATTTACGATGAAAAAAACTCCATCATAAATAAAGATTATTTACGATGTAAAATATTTTTCATCATAGATAATTAAATATTTATGACAAAAAATTAGTTTTCATCGTAAATATCTATTATTTATGATGGAAATATTCCATCACAAATAATCTAAATAAATTAAATTACTTAAAAATTTAAAAATATAGGATTATTGATGATGAAAATATTACATTATAAATAATCAATTATTTATGATGGAAATAGAATTTGCATCATAAATAATTAATTATTTAAGATAAAATATTTCCATCATAAATAATCTATAAAAATAAATTATTTAAAAAATTAAAAAATATCAAATTATTTATGATGGAGATATTCCATCATAAATAATTTATTATTTATGATATAATTTTTTTATTATAAATTATTTGAATAAAATAAATTACTTAAAAAATTAAAAAAATACTAGATTATTTATGATGGAAATATTATGTCGCACATAATCAACTATTTATGATGGAAATAAGATTTACATCATAAATAATAAATTATATATGATGAAATATCTCCATCATAAATAATCTATAAAAATAAATTATTTAAAATATTAAAAAAGCTAGATTATTTATGATGGAGATATTCCATCATAAATAATTTATTATTTATGTTGTAATTTTTTTCATCATAAATAATCAATTATTTACACATAATATTTCCATCATAAATTATCTAAATAAAATAAATTACTTAAAAAATTAAAAAATATTAGATTATTTATGATAAAAATATTACATCATAAATAATAAATTATTTATGATAAAAATAATATTTGCATTGTAAATAATAAATTATTTATGATAGAATATCTCTATCATAAATAATCTAACCAAAATTTTAAATTTAAAAAATAAAAAATATGAACTATTTTAAAAATAAAAAAAGGGTAAAGATGTACCATGCATGATTGATGCGACAAGATTAAGGGGTGTGAGTGCACCCGCTGTTAGCTAGCTCGTAAGCAAATTAATATTTTTTTAATTTTTAAAAAATAGTATTTTTTTAAAAAAATATTTTTATTTTTTTTAAATATTATATAATTTTAAAATTTAAAGTCCATCTTCATCATTCATTATTTAAGTAATTATCATGCGAGCATCATCATAAAATATCACCTCGATTTGAGAACTCTAGCTATGCAGATCGATAAAATTTAATTTCGATGGTCACGAACGATCGCATGATGATCTGATAAATAAAAACCATCGATGGATCCAAAATTTTACAATGATGATTTTTATGATATTTATAGTACATTATTAATATTTTACTTCAATCAAATATTATTATCATGGTCAATTTAGTATAGGATGATTTAGACCATTAAATAAAAAATGAGTGATTAAAAGGCCAAATAGCATTCGATTAAGGCAATTATTTAGATAAATAATATTTGCTACTATTTTTATCATTTATACGGTGATGATTATAAAATTCAAATCGTGTGTATATAAACCATCCATGTTAAGTAGATCTTACAAAAATATTAGTATAATTACTTAAGGATCTTAAGAATAAGTATCCAGAGACATGTAGTTTTGGATTGTTCATATACGTGTGGTTTGAATTTTATGATCTTCACCATACAAATGATACAAGTAGTGGTAAATATTATTTATCTAAAAAATCATCTTAATCGAATGCCGTTTGGCTATTTGATCACTCTTTTTTATTTAATGGTCGAAATCATCCTATACTAAATTGATCATGATAATGATGTTCGATTGAAGTAAAATTTTGATAGTATACTATAAATATTATAGAGATCATTATTGTAAGTTTTCAGACTATTAATGATTTCTATCTATCCGATCATCATGCGATTATTCATGACCATCGAAATCAAATTTGCAAGAATCTACAAAACTAGAGCTACCAGATCAAGACGATCTTTTGTGACAATACTTGCACAATAATTACTTAAATAATGAATGATGAAGATGAACTTTAAATTTTAAAATTATGTAATATTCAAAAAATAATAATTTTTTTAAAAAAATACTAATTTTTAAAAAAATAAAAAAAAATAATTTGCGTACGGGCTAGCTAATAGTGGAAGTGCTTGCACTACTTAACACCATTACATCAGCCATGCACATCATATTTTTGCCTTTTTTATAAAAAAATTTCATTGCAAAAAAATCTGATCTTTTTAATTATTTATATTTTTGTATGTATGGATAATTATTTACGATGAAATATGGATTTCCATCATAAATAATATTTATTTATGATGGAATATATTTTCTATCATAAATAATACTTATTTATGATGGAACAATTTTCATCGCCAATATTCTCAACTTTTTTTAAAATTTTTTAAATTATTTATATACAAAAAATTATTTATGATGAAAATTTTTCCTTATAAATAATTATTATTTATGACAAAATTTTATATTTTATCATAAATAATATTTATTTATGACATAATATTTTCATTGCAAATATTATCATCATTTTTTTAATTTTTTAAATTATTTATTTATAAAAATTATTTATGATGGAAATTATCATTGTTAATAATCGTTACTTACGATGAAATTTATTTTTCATCATAAATAATTTTATAAAATATTTCAAATATTTTTAAAGAATTTTTTTTTTGAGAAAATAATTGATGAAAATTATTAGCGATGAAAATTTATTTTTCATCCCTAATGATACGTTTAGAGATGAATTTGCGTTGCTAAAAAGTCATTGATAAAAACCCTTTAAATATCTCCTCCCACCATGTTGACATGAAATCCCCTCATCTTCTCTCTATCCCGATCAAAACCCACTCTCGCCCCCTCCCTCATCTTCTCTCTCCCCCTCCTCCTTGGCTTCCACTGGCAGACGACTTGGTCTCCTACTGCTGCTGTCGTTGCCACTGCCATTATCATCATCGGGGCTGTCACTGTTGTCGCTGTCATTGCCGCCGCTGTTGTCATTGCCATTGCCGCCGTTGATGGTAATTTTTTTGGTTCTTTTTTGATCGTCCGAGGGGCCGCAGGTGTGTTCTGTGTGGTGGCCGATGGCAGGCGATGGGACATGGAGGGTGGGTGGCGGCTACAGGAGGTGGGGGGCACGTGGGGTGGGGTGCCGCTGGGTGGTGGTGACGAAAATGTGGGTTGGGGGTTGCGGATTGTTTCGTGTGGTGGCTGATGGCGGACGATGGGGCGTGAGGGTGGGTGCCGGCTTATAGGGGTGAGGGGCCGCGTAAGGTGCGGCAGTGGTGATGGGATGGGTTGGAGGGCCGCGGGCACCGATGGTGGGCGGCGGAGGGGTGACGGGATGGGTTGGGAGGCCGTGGGCATCGGTGGTGGGCGGTGGAGGGGCACCGTAGAGGGTGGAGCGTCGCGGGCAATGGTGGTGGGTGACGGACTGGTGCCATAGAGGGTGGGGGGCCATGGGCACCGATGGTGGGTGACGAAGGGGCACCACAGAGGGAGGAGGGCCACGATGGTGTTCAAAAAAAATTATTTTAAATTTTAATAAATAAAAAATAAATATAATAATAATAATAATAATAATAATAATAATAATCATAATAATTGTATTAATAATAATAGTAAAAATAGTAATAATAATAATATTAATAATAGTAATAATAATAGTAATAGTAGTAGTAAGAGTAATAATAATAATAATTAAAATAATAATAATAATGAGATTATTGATTTTAAGCAGGATCTCATGCGGCGAGCTATAGATGATCATTTATGCTCATGTTTCAAGAAGTATCAAAATCGCATTCATCGCCACTGGTAGCGGTAGTGCATGACCAGGGGTTGGAGGCAGTGCGGCAGTGGCCATATGACAGCATCAAGTATTGAGGACTGGACTGTCATATGCCGCACGTACGAGAATCCAACATATTAGATAACTTTTCTAATTTAAAATTTAATAATTAAATTATTTATTTTTAAATTCAATTACTTACTAACTAATTTGAAGGTTAACTGTGCAAGATCAATGTGCCAAAATTGCCGCGAATCGGGTGAGATAGATAGTCTCGCATTGTGGGGGTTCCAGGCCATTCGCTCGTCATATGGAGCAGATGATAAGTAATTTTTATTTATCATTTTTAACTCTTTAACTATTTAAAAAAAATATTAATTATTCTCAAATTATAGAGAGATGTAGAGAGTGGTGAGCTTCTTGGTGGGATTGAGATCTACCAGCGGATCCATCAGCGACGATCAGGAGACTAGACAGCCAGAAGTTAGGAGCTTTATGTAAGTTTTATCAACTATTTTTTTTATTGGTATTTTGATTTTCAGTACAAACTTAGAATAGCTATAACTTTAATTTTCAGGATCGTATGATAGACATTAGATCTTAGCCTACTTTAGAGGGCTCGACCGCACCCATAGATGATAAGATCTATGATCAGGTGCTTGGTACGAGACTCTATTATCCCATAGATGATAAGATCTATGATCAGATGCTTGGTACGAGATTCTATTATATTAGAGGACTAGGGCATGGGATCAGAGCTCCTACATCTTCATGCTCATCCAGGACTGGCATCCATGCTGCCTACAATGCCTGATTGGTAAAGATATAGAGATAGGTTGCTGAGGATCGGTAGCGGACTGCTGAGTTGACTGCACGCATTGATGAGTATCAGTTATTTTAGTTGCAGATAATGGAGTGGATGGCGCAGATGGAGTAGATGAGGTAGCAGCATGCTAGTTCGAGCTTCTCTGAGCGCTCTCCTTCTTCGGCTCATTCTCCTTCTCCAGATATTGTCGATGCTTGATGGTCAATGGCCTATTTTCTTCCATTTTTACTTTTATTTTAGATCTTTTGTATTTATGTACCAAAAAATACTTTTTATAATGAAATGCTTTTTATATAATAAAATGATGAAATTTATTATGGATGAAATGATCAAATTTATTTATAATTTTTTTAAATTTTAATTTTAAAAATTATAAATATATTAAAAATATAAAATATATTTATTTATATATTTTTTAAAAATAATTTATGATGTAATTATTTGTGATGAAAACTTTACGTTGCAAATATAAATCATTTGCGATGAAAATTATCCATCATAAATAAAAATTATTTATGATGAAAATTTTTCATCATAAATAAATAATTATGATGAAAAATTTTTATCAAAAATAAGATAATTATTTATGATAAAAATATTTTATCAAAAATAAATAACTTATTTATGATTAAAAAAAATATCTCAAATAATTTTATATTTATGATGGAAATTTTTTATCATAAATAATTTTTTTATTTTTGATGAATTTTTTCATCAAAAAAATTTATTTATGATGAAAATATTTGGTTTCCATCATAAAAATTTCCATCATAAATAATTTATCAATAAAAAAAAATTTTGATGAAAATTTTTCATCGTAAAAATTTTTTTATTAGCAATGAAAATGATCTTTTCATCACTAATTATTATCTACGATCCCATTTTTTGTGATGAAGAATTAGCGATAAAATTTTTATCGCTAATAATTGTTAGCAATGGAAATTTATTATTTACGATGAATACATTGCATCACAAAAAATAGGTTTTATTGTAGTGGCTATAAGGTTTATCCCTTATAGTGGAGAGATTGTCCTAGTATGTGTTGACTTGAATAATCTAAATCATAAATATATTAGATAAAATCTAAAATAATTTATAATTTTTTTTTATATTTTAAATCTAAAATTAAATAATTTATGATCTGATTTTGATCATTTAGATGAGATCCATATGATATGTTCATGTTTTGATCTAGATCTTCATATTGTATATGTTGATATGTAGCTTCTTTTTGTTGAATCTAGTTTGTATATGTATGGCATATAAGTTTTGTAGAATTTAAATTATAAACTTACTTTTTATAAAATTCTAAATTTGAAATCCTAGGACATGATCGAAATATTGAATAAATTAGATCTAAAACCATGTATTAAATATGATTCAATGTAAACTATTTATAATTTAAAAATATTTCAAATGATCAAATCAGAAATTAGTTCTGAGGTTCCATAAACCTTAACCTATAAGCTTTGAACTTAATTAAGAATTAAGTAAATGTTTAGGATCTAGATTTGTGATTTGAAGATTCTAAGATATTTTCATAAAATATGGGTTAAAGGATAATGGGTTAATTTTGATCTGATCATTTATTGGATTAGACTTAGGATTAGATTAAATATAGACTAAGTTAAGAAATTGATTAAACCTAATTAATAGTTAATTATGATTAGATCATTTTTTTTTATAGATCAATTCAGTAGTTGTAGTTGATCAAAATCCTACATCTACCAAATAGACCATGATCGTGGCTCAGTGGCTGAACCTGAGTCTTTAGGTAGACCAAATAAAAACTGACAAACCGATTGGTATCTAAGGTAAGTCTAGCATTTTCAGATCGATAATTTTTAATTAGCAGCCTGCTTATCTGGCCATTTCTGATGGCGTCTAAGATAAGCCTTGGCAGACCCTTCTATCGATCTTACTTACCTGACCAATGTGGTTAATGAGCTTTTGATTAGGTTGCTCATTGATTCGTGCTAACCCATGTCACATAGAAAATCAGTAAGACTAATTTTATTCAGTGAGACTGATTTAGGTGCCCATGATCGATATTAATCCTAGTCCTTATCAAAGACTTGAAAAGTCAGTGGAAGGACTAGACTTGGTGAAGTTAGTGGGAGCAAATTGGTCCATATTCTTTCGATCCTTAAATCAAAAATAAATTTTAATTCTCTAAAATTATTAGGTCCTTAAAATGATAAAATTATGGAGATAATGGAGTCATAGCCTCTCATTAAGGTGTTTGATAATGGATCCATTAACTCAATAATCATTGGAGGCCCTTAGGCCGGGTGCTTGTTGACTAATAGAATTATCATTCATCATATGATGGCTTGGATGTGTCTCTCTAATGGTGGTTAGGTTCGCCAACTATAGTTGGGCTTAATCATTTATTGGTTAGATGCACCAAGTATAGTCATGTTAATGGTTGGACCTAACCGAATTCTTACAGTGGAGGCCCTAGCCTATTGATTAGGTTTCTGGGGCAAAATTAAATTATTAAAAATTATTTAAAAAAATAATTGATTAAAGAACCTACTCGTAGATGCATATGGATTGACCGACCATAGTCGGACTTGTGTATAGTCTATGTGAATTCTAGTACTTACTAGGGAATTAAAGTAATTCTCCAAATTGGAGATAGAGGCTACCAATTCGAATAAAATAGTGGGAGAATCTTTAGACTAACGTCTAAGTCTTTAGAATTAAAATAATTCATATACATTAGGCTATTATTCTCCTTTCTTAAATTAAGGTTAAATCTTAATTGCTCCAATCACTGTTAGACAGTGATGACTTATGGAATCCAACTTTGATAATTAGTATCAAAAATTGAATTTGATTCAGTAGTATGAATGGGTTCGTATTGGGGCTTCTAAACCCAGTCAAAATAATTAGTCTAATATTAATCCAAATCAAGCATAGTGCTTTTACTGTTAGAAGCAAGGTCATAGGAAGAAGAATTGTCTTGCTTCCCTTGACCATAATAGGCTAAACAAGAGAAAGAAGCAATAGTTGCTTATCAAGGATGTTATATGATAATACCTTAAAATTTCTCTGTATGTAATTTTACTACTTGGATAGTAGATACCGGTGGTCTTATGCAATTCGTTGCAAGAACTTTGGATAAGTAGAATGTTTGAAAATGGTGAGAGATTCCTAAAAGATGGGGAAGGAAGTCCTGTTCCAATCCTAGCTTTAGGAATTATCAAGCTTATTTTCAAAAGATGCCTTTTTGAGTAATTATCACTGTTGTCCATCATTTATGATAAATGTGATCTCTATTGGTCTTTTGACCAGAGATGGTTATCATTTATCAATAAAGAGGATTATTGTGATATTATTATGAATAATGTTACAATAATACGTAGATAATAAAAAAATGGCATTTAACATTAACACAGCTTGTTAAGTATAATGAACATATTTAATAAACACCCAAGTTAGATTATGTCATGGATGTTTATATTTGGTATTATAGGCTTAGTCATCTTGACAAGCATAGGATAAATAGGTTAGCTTGAGTGGAAAACCTTGACATTAATGATTGTGAATCATTGATAACGTGTGAGTCTTGTCTTCTTTTGAACATGATAAGATCATCTTTTACTGAAAAAGGTGAAGGAGTCGATAAAGTTCTAAATCTAATATATAGTGATGTATGTGGACCTATGAACTCAAGTGCCAGAGAAAGATATTAGTATTTTATTATAGATGACCTATCTAGGCATGGATGCATGTAGCTTGAATTATTTAAAATATTCAAATGATTCAATAATGAAATAGGAAAATAAACTGAAAAAGATATTAGAACTCTTTGATCATATTGAGGAGAGGAATACTTATCCAGTAAGTTTGTGACATATCTAGGAGAGAATAGGATTCTCTCTCGGTGGATTCCTTTTTGGAACATAATATATCGAAAAGAAGAAATTGAACTTTGTTAGACATGGTTCAATCCATGATAGGGTTTACTAGTCTACCTATTTTAGGATTGTGCTCTTGTGACTACTTATTTTACTCTAAAAATTTATACCGAGTTAATCTATTGTAAAGACTCTATATGGGATATGGATCGGATGTAGACCTAGACTCTCTCACCTTCGGATTTAAGGTTGACCGGCATATATCATAAGTTTGCATATAGATAAACTTGGATCCTGATTCAATAGGTGTTTAAGAGTTATTAATTCTACCATGCTAAAGAACATAAGATGTTCATCAGCAGTAGGGTATTTCTTTTGAAAAGGAGTTTCTCAAAAAAGGAATTGATGCCTGTCAAGTTGAACTTAAAAAGTTTGATTGGTAAAAAATGAACCAACATAATCTAGTAAACTTACAGAATTGAATTTGATCAGATCAAACTCGAAGGCCATTAAAGTGGCACCTTTAAGGAGATCCGACAGAGTACTGCATTAGCTAGACAGATACCTCAGTATCTTAGTCTGGGATGGCGATCCTGTTAAGCTCGATTAGAACAACAGGGATTCGATCACCCATAGGGATGCAATGCAGAGGTCTAACTTTGAGAAATGGCTTGGAGCCATATAATCCAAATTGAAGTCCATGAAAATCAATAGTGTATGGATATTAGTTGATTTACCTGAAGGAATAAAACCTATTGGGTGTGAATGGATTTTCAAAAGGATCAGAGTAGCGCAGACGGGAAGGTGAAGACCTATAAAGCTCGTCTGGCTATCATCTCAGAGTTCAAATATATGTTTTGAATTGTATGTCTTTATTATGAATAAAGATAAATCCTACATTTGTAAGTGGCCAAAATGTTCCGTAGTATTATTTCTTATATTATCTATGGATGAAATTCTCTTAATCGAGAATGACATTCTAGTATTTCAAGAAATAAAAGTTTGGCTGTCATCTAATTTCTTCATATTCAAGATCAGATATGGTATACTCACTAAGGGTAGTGAGTAGATACTAGTCTGATCAAAGTGAGAACCACTAGAAGATTGTATAGACAATCCTTAAGTATTTAGAAAATACTAAGGCCTAATAACTCAAATATAAAGATACTGACTTAAAACTTGTGGATGTTTTGATTCTAGTTTTTAATCAGATCAAGATGATAGCAAGAGAGTGTCGGGTCATACCCTAATTGTAGGATCAATCTGCTGGAAAGGTTTCAAGCAGGATATTGTAGCCTATTCAGTTAGTGATGTAGAGTACATCATGGCATATGATGCTGTCATGTAAGCTGTGTAGTTGCTGAGATTCATTAGCAGATTGGGAGTGGCACCCTCCATCGATGGTCCAGTCCTATCGTAGAACTGGAGCCACAACTCATGCTAAAAAATTAAAGAACTAGCATATTCTGCATTGCTTTTATCTTAGATATTAGATCTGGATGATGTCGACTTTTAGAAGATCAATGGAAAAGAAGAACTTGACCGATCCATTTTCTAAGACCTTGGAACTAAGAAGTTCTACGAACTCAAATGGAAGATAGGATATTCGATATCCTTCTGATTGGCTTTAGTCTAAGTGGAAGTTGTTGGGAAATGTGTCATAAAGCCAATCATCTAAGTTGTAAATGATTAGAATCTATATATGAATTATCTAATAATAATAGTTATTTGGTTGGTTCATCATAAAAGTTCTATCTTTCTTAAATAAACTCCTAAATTATGATGAAGTCTTTAGAACTACAATCAATTGATAAAGAAGGATTTATCGGATGGTTCTTAAATTATTCATGATCAAATGATAAGTTATTAATAAGGATAATAACTTATCGAGTGTAAATCATTGTATGCCATATACGTTGATTGTCCTTGTAAGCAAGTGGTGTGAAGATACTGGTATGGCATCCAGATGAGATGTAGGAGTACATCTACATTAAATGTGACCATCTGCACTAAATGTGACCAATGTAGCACTCTACTATCAAGAGTAGCCAGCTAAGACCAATGGATATATGCATCCCTCCGACCTAAGATCACCATGGTGACTTGTAAGCAACTTATTGTACTTTAGTATCAGATTGCCTTTATTTCTAATATAGGCTCGAAAGATTTTTGGGTACAGTCAAGTACTTGTGAAGTCAGTATGTGAGTCAAGATGGGATTGACCACTCTTGATTAACTTCAGGAAGAGAATAACTTGCTGTGTTTTAATTTAGCAAAACCTAGGTCTGGATAATCCTCGTGAGGAATCATCGGATTTACAAAATTTTGAAACACGAAAGAGATGACTTGTATAAGTGTTGACAGCTTACTCAAAGTTGTCTTGAGCATTATTGATCAAAGGGATGAATTATACGGTAATCATGGGCCAGGATTCTAAGAATATTGCTTTATATACATTCAACCTATCCAGACATTGGGTACCATTGCTAGATAGTCATTTCGATTAGTACAGAAATCGATTCTATGCTACCGGCTTGGGTTCAAACCTATGGGGTCATACATATAATAGATTGTAACCTGATCAGATGGTTGATTGACGATTGAGAATGGTACCTAGGTCAAATAATCAATGCGATTGATGTTTGATCTTATGCAATGTTATAAGAGGATCGATTAGCAATTGAATTGTTAATTGGATTAATTTGATTGAACAATGAGGCCGAGATCAAGTCTAATTGAATCAAATTCAATTAGAATTGATTTGGACTTAATTGAATTAACCATCAGAAGGCTACGAGAAGCTAGCACTTCAAGCGAATCTTCGTTCGACGAACCTTCGATTTGTGTTGCAGTCTTATGTGGACTATCTATAGAGGCTGAATGCATGTACGGCTCCAAGCAACAAAGGACTATAATGGA
This sequence comes from Cocos nucifera, assembly GCA_006176705.1. Classification (NCBI taxonomy): domain Eukaryota; kingdom Viridiplantae; phylum Streptophyta; class Magnoliopsida; order Arecales; family Arecaceae; genus Cocos; species Cocos nucifera. The sequence goes on along the minus strand of QRFJ01000360.1, from coordinate 403,388 downwards.
ATCGACCATGGTGTTCTTGACCCATGTGAAGGTAAGAGATTTGATCTCTTCTCTCACCTAGATGCGATCTAGGGTTTGATCTAGAACTATTCTAGATCTAGGTATTGATTTGATCAATACCAACCATACTTGATTTATTTTCAGATTTATATATGCATTATAACATGTTATAAGTCCTAGATGTATGATTTAGTAATTAGATTACATACTTTTGTAGGTTAAATAGTTTAATCTACATCTTCTGTTGTAATTTTTTCAAAAGAATTTTGAAATGCAAGCATGAAATCCTGCATGTTTTTCATCACACACCCTACTCCAACGTATAGTGAACCTACTATAACCAACATCTACTACAATGACCCATATAGCTAGGGATCATATTTATATATAGTCAAACTACAACAATCCTACTATGAGCAATCGAGGCACTACAAGTTAAAGAACTATTCACATTACTACAACATCGAGAAGATTACTGATGAGTGACTAGTCATCCATATGATCTCTTGTGTGGTCATGCTCAATACCCTTGATCTCTATCAAGCACCTACACTCGCTTCAGTGTCTCTATACTATAGACTCAAGACTTATCTATCCAAGAAAAAAAATGATCCGTACATCAATCTATCGAGATCATTTACCATCTCCATGATGATCCATCGATCGAGAGCATTTAGAAATTGACTCTAAAATGACATGTGTTTCAAATTTTTAACTCTTGAGAATACGTGTCATTGATAGGTCAACTCCTCGAATGGCTTATGGACACAAAATATGAATAAAAAATAATTTAATTTTATTAATTAAAAAAAATTAATTATAAAATTATATCTTAGAAAGTATACATGTATCAGTCAATCTAGCTTCTAGGATATATATCTAACAATCTCTCATTTGACTTAAAGCCAATTGGCCATCAATCTAGACCCCATCTTCTCAAGATGAGCATCAGTTGTCTACTAGCTTAATTAGCTTAGTTAGTAGGTTTACCATATTTTTGTAGAATCTACTCTCTGTACTTTGATGAACTTCTTCTCAAAGTATTCATGAATTGGATAAAATCGTCGTTCTATATGCTTAGATTTTTTGTGAGACTCTGGTTCCATAGCAAGGGCTATGACACCAATGTTTGTTGCAGTAGAGTGAAATGTCATCTCATGTCATCGCTCTAAGCTCCACAACAAAATTTATGAACCATAATTCTTCCCAAGCATCCTCAAAAGTGGCGATGAACTTTGCCTCCATGGTGGAATAAATGGTTATTTGGAACTCTTCTAATATACCACATCACCAATTTTATAGGAATACATATCTTGATGTAGACCTTCTATTATCAATCTTTGTATATCCAAAAATCCTAAATTCTATTATTCAAAGATCAAGAGCATATCCTTAATCCTTCTCAAGTTCATAAGGATATTTTTCACAGATATCCAATGCTCCCAGCCTCTATTTGACTGATATTTGCTTGTGACACTCATAACAGAAGATATATCAAGTTATGTACATAATGTAGCATACATGAGACTCTCTATTGTAGAAGCATAAGGAATCTTGCTCATGCACTAAATCTTCTCAGGTGTGCTATGGCACATCATCTTGGAGAGATGAAATCCATGCCTAAAGGGTAACAATCCTCCATGATAAGTGGTAAAAATATACTAATAAAAGTATTAAATTATAAAATAAATTAATCTATTTTATTAGAAATTGATACTTTTATTAATTTTATATAGGAAAGAAGGCTACCAATGTGAAGATCTTATTTTTCTGGTTCAGATAAAAAAATTTCAGGCAAAATGGACTTTAACGAGCCAGAATTGAATTAAGAAAAAAAAAAAAAAAAAACGATGCAACGCTGACGTCAGGATGGCGTCAGCATTTTTCACGGCGCATGGTGGACCGTCTGAAGGGTAATTCAGGAATTTCATAGCCTAAAGCGCGCTGATTGGCTGAAGAACGTGGCGGTCCATGCAACACCGAGCTCGCGCACGGTCCATGGAGGGTAATTTGGGAATTTTGGCTGATCCAATGGGCGGTTTTCACTAAAGCTTGATCGAACGGATGAGAAGAAAGCGCTGATGGACGACATCTGCAGCTCCCGATCGAGATCCAACGGTCGAGATTCATCCTGACATAAAACTAAAGGTCTGAAGGCTTATTTCAATGCGATCGGATGGTCCAGATTCGATCCAACGATCGATCCAATGGCTGAGATTAAATCCGACTTGACCTTGGTTATTTTAAAGGGTTTTTGAATGGTTTTTATACCATTTGATCACCATCCAATGGTTAGAATTACTCAGATCTTAATTTGAGTTGTTTTGGAAGTCTTAAACCTAGTTTTTGATGGAATTTGAGGGGAATTCAAATTCTTTACCTATAAAAAAAAGCCTGTTGCCGTGAAAAAAAAAAAAAGAGGAGAGAGACAAAGAGAGAGATGGGGAAAAGAGAGAGGGAAAAAGAGAGAGAGAAAAGAAAAAGGAGAGAGATGGGGAGAAAGAGAGAGGGAGAAAGAGAGAGAGAAAGAGAGAGGAGAGAGATAAAAAAAGTGATTTGTGAGAAAATTAAAAGGTTTTTTTTTTATTTTTCTTCAACGATCAAGACATCAAGGAGTCTCTTCTTCTTCGCCAAGTTCTCCACTCAAGAGCAGCAGATAATCAATTTCAGCAATCAAACAGTCTAATTTCTTCATGCTTTTTTATTTATTTGCTGTTTTTTGAATTTGTTTATCATAACCTAAATTTTATTTTACTAAGAAAGGTGTAGCCACTCTTTTGATGCAATATTCAGTGTGTTTATTTTTAAATTTTATTCATGAGGACTATTAAATTTGATCTTAAGTGCTTTTAGATTACTGGCCATTTCTAATTGATCTGATGAACATAGATGTTACGGACCAAGTACATCTATGTTAGGCTTCTTGATTATATACCTGTATTATGAATCAAATTAGAATTATATGCATGTGGGAATTTTAGTGCGCTTTGGATGCAGCGTATTTAATTAGAGGGTTTCACAAAACCCTAATGCAATTATTTTATTTAAATTACACCTGGACACAAAGGGTATTAATAAATATTAATAGATTTACTATGCCTGACCAAGGGTAGTGAATAAATAAGGAGACTCCACCGTCACATGAAATAAAATTAATCTAAAATTGAAATATTGTATTGACTGAGGTAGGTGAACTGATTGCCTTAGTAATCCATTGCTCTTGAATTAAAATCCTAATATTTACACTCTCTGTATTTAATTAAAATTTTTTAATTATTTTTTATTTTTTTTTAATTTCTTATTCTCATAAAATCGATCTTCTAAATAAGCATAGGAAAGAGCACTTTCAGTACTTATTTTCCAATCCTCTAGGCCGATACTCTACTCATTCACTTAACTTGATCGACTGGTGCAACTTTGCCATAGCTATAAATGTAGCATGCATCAAGTTTTTGGTGCCGTTGCCGGGATTGTGTCTAAAACATATTAAAAATTGTTGATCCTAGCTTACTTTGAAATTTATTTTTAATTATTTATTATTAAAAAAAAAAAATTAAGTGCATGACACGTACTAGGACATAGTAATTTACTATCTTTAAATCCAGAATTGAAAGGACTATTAGAAGACTACAATAAGAGAGAAACAATGGCAGGCTGAAGATCCTAACGACATCATCTAGGGAGTGGATATAGCGACTTGAAGGACCAACTTGAAGCTATTCGACCAGTACATCGTCATGTAAATGATTAACATCACACCATCTGTATGCCGATGCAGCTTCGAGCATTAGGAGCCACCGCCTGTACGAGCAAACAACTTCAAAATAAAATCGAACGATGATCCAGATGATTCAATCAACTGTCCAATTCAGTGGACCATGCATGATGATCCGAATGCCCATATTTCTAATTTTTTTGAACTTTGCAATACTTTTAAAATTAGTGGGGTGTCGGATGCACGCTATTAGATTAAGGTTATTTCCTTTCTCTTTACGGGATAAAGCTAAAAATTGGCTTCATTCTCTATCCGGCAGGTTCTATCACACTTGGGATGTTCCTAGCCCAAAAATTCTTAGCCCAAGTACTTTCCACCTTCTAAGACTGCTAAGATGCGCAACGATATCACTTCTTTTATGCAGATGACATAGAGAGCTATAGAGCTTGGGGAGCATTTCAAGGAACTGCTGAGGAGATGTCCACATATCACTCCCCGTATGGCTTTAGGTTACAAACTTTCTATAATGGTTTATCTCCTACTATCGATCTATGATTGATGCAGCGCAGGAGGAACCATTAATCGAAAATGAAAGAAGAAGCCTTCGATCTGATCGATGAGATGGCATCAAATAGCTATCAATGGCAAAACAGAGCGCATAATGCCTAAAAGACTAGCCTATGCAGGAGTAGATTGCGTGGCCAACTTTAAACTAGCTGAAATGCAGCCCTTAGAGCGAGAGAGTCCAACAACTTAAAGGAAACAGCTATGCATGTTCAGAAGCATGACTTGTGACCTATGTGGAGGAGGACACGATACGAGCAATTGCCAGACAGGTAATCCTTTTGCTAAACAACTGATACAGCTAATTATATTGATAATTTTTTCAGGCCGCAACAAAACAATCCCTACTCCACACATCACATATCAATCCAGGGTGGAGAAGCATCCAAATTTCTCATGGAGCAATCAAAATGCAGCACAACAGCCACCCCGGGATTCCAAGTACTTGAAAAGAAGTCCAACATGGTAAAGCTGATGGTTAAATTTATGCAAAACCAAGAAGCAACTATAAAAAATTTGAAAGCCAAACTTAGGTAAGACCAAACAGCAGTAATTCGACAACTTGGAGATGCATATTGGTCAGAATGACTAAGATAATCTCCGAGAGACCTTCAAGGACTTTGCAAGCAATACAGGAATAAATCCAAGGGAGCAAGTCAATGCTATCATCCTAAGAAGTGGTACAAAGCTGGAGGAGCCACATCAGAAGAAAGAGACTGAAGAGCCAACTACAAATAAGGAATCATCAACTAAAATTCGTCAGTCACCAAAACAACCAGCAGATGGATGGTCTCCAGGTATACGAGTTTGCGATCCAAATGTGAAGCCCTACGTGCCGCCACTACCATTCCAGAGAGACAAATACAGCATCCAGATAAGGAAATTTTCTAACTTTTTCAAAATATTAAAGAATTTATATATTAATATTTCCTTTTGTAGATGCTATCACTCAAATGCCCAGGTATGCCAAGTTTCTCAAAGAAATCTAACAAATAAGAAAAAGCTGAAGGAGCATGAGAGAATAAATTTGAATGAAGAATGCTCAAGCAATACTTCAAAATAAATTACCACAGAAGCTAAAAGATCCAGGGAGTTTTACTATCCCCTGCATTATTGGTGATTGTAGTTTTGATAAAGTTTTATGTGATTTAGGAGCAAGTATTAATCTCATGCCTTTTTCTATTTTCAGAAAGCTGGGTCTAGGAGAACCAAAGCCTACCACTATTACTCTTCAATTAGCCGATAGATCCATTAAATATCCAAGAGGTATAGTGGAGGATGTCTTGGTAAAGGTAAACAAGTTTATTTTTTCCTGTTGATTTTATTATTCTTGATATGAAAGAAGATTATGATGTACCCCTTATTTTAGGAAGACCCTTTTTAGCTACTGAGAGAGCTTTAATAGATGTTCAATAAGAAAAATTAATTCTTAGAATCCAAGATGAACAAGTTACTTTTAATGTTTTCAAAGATACTAAACATCCTGATGATAATCAAACTTATTTTCTAATTGATATTATTGACAATTCAGTATATGAGAATTCTGTAGAAAATAGGTTTGAGACTATAAAAGCTAGCAATGTCTCAATTGAAAGAGGGCTCAATCAAACATGAAAGTATTCTAATTGAAGTGGCACCAGATTGATTCAACTTCAGAACTCAAAGAAAGTCAAGCCTGAAGACTATAAATCAGAACTACTAGATAGGTTATTTCTTTTCTTTTTAGTTTTGATCATTTTTCTTTTCTTTTATTTTTTAGTAATTTATTATTGCTCTTTTACTGCTTTGGTGTGTATTTTTCAATTTTGCAGAAAAAAAATCAATGAGAGCTCAAGCAAAATTTCAAAGCTTCCAAAGAACCAGACTGAACCAAATCAGGTGTATTCCTTCCTATCCTTTATTGCACCCTTTATTTTTCTTTCTCCTTTAAGACAATGTAGAATAAGTTAAAAAAAAAAAAAATCATGTGTCAAGAAGAAAATCTTGAGCAAGATAAACTGGATAAGTGATAAAAGATAGAATTATTTGCTAATGAATGTAATGAGTTAAAGAAGTAGATTAGTTGGTCAACTTTTAGCAGCCTACTTAGGTCATTAAAAGACTATTAGCACTTCTAATTGCACATGCACACTAACAAGGCAAAGTAGGTATTGATTATAAGGCCAACTGAGGATTCAATTATCACTAAAAATTGATAATTAATATACATTCTAATCAAAGAAACTTGAATTTAAGGAAAGAGCTACCTGCCTAAAAATAAAGTGCAAAAGATAGAGTATATGTGGATTGCCCAAAGCCTAGTAACTAGGTCTCTACACCTAGGTCAAGTGTGAAAATTCATGTAAAATGATGAAGGGAAGGCCAGGATGCTCAGCACAGTAAAAAAAAAAAAAAAAAAGAAAAAAAGAAAAAAAAAAAAAGAAAAGGCAGTGTGAAAGCTACCTTAATTCATGAGTATAAAATTGAGAATGTATAGAAAATTGACCAAAATAGGTGATAAGAGAGGATACTTTTATTCTTTTAATTTAACACTGAAATGCTAAAGTTAGTCATCATGAACATAAGTGCTATAGATCTTTGATGTACTCTAAGAAAGTTTTTAATTATATTGACTAAAAAATTTGCTTCTGAAGCTCAATGCTTAATTAGCAGTATTTTCTAAACTTTTTGACCTTTAGTCCTAGATTTTATCTTTTTGATGGATAATCTTATTGAAACATGGTATTAAATAAAATATTGCTAAGGGACTAGCAATGACTAAGTTGAGGGGTGTGATAAGTGGTAAAAATATACTAATAAAAATATTAAATTATAAAATAAATTAATCTATTTTTTAAAAAATTAATACTTTTGTTAATCTTATGTAGGAAAGAAGGCCACCAATATAAAGATCTTATTTTTCTGATTCAGATGAAATAAATTTCAGGCAAAACGGACTTCAAACGAGCCCAAAATTGAATTTCAAAAAAAAAAAATTGGTCTGGTTCAAACCAGTTCAGAAAAATTGACTCAATAGACCGCCCGGTCTGACCGCACCCAGCAGACCGACTCACTGATGCAACGCTGACGTCAAGCATTTTTCATGGTGCATGGTGGACCATTTGGAGGGCATTTCAGGGATTTCACATGGAGAAGTGCGCGCTTCGATTGGCTGAAGAATGCGGTGGTCCATGCAACACCGGGCTCGCGCATGGTCTATAGAGGGCAATTTGAGAATTTTGGCATTTGATCCGATGGATGCCTTTCACTGGGATTTGATCGGACGACGAGAAATGCATGCGCTAACGAGTGCATCCTACAGCTCCCAGATCGAGATCCAACGGATTGAGATTCATCCCGACTTTAAACTAAAGATCATGAAGGCTTTCCTGTGCATGATCCGATCGGACGGCCCAGATTTGATCTTCAACGGTCGATCCAACGGCTGAGATCTAAATCCGACTTGATTCTGGGTTGATTTTAAGGGATTTTTGAATGATTTTTGGACCGATTTGATCAACCATCCAATGGTTCAGAATTGATCCAAGATTCTTAATTTGAGTTATTTTGAGAGTTCTTAAACCTAATTTTCAATAGGATTTTGAGTGAAAAAATCAAATTCTTTCAGCCTATAAAAAAAAAGCCTGTTGCCGTGAAAAAAAAAAAAAAAAAGAGGAGAGAGATAAAGAGAGAGACGGGGAAAAGAGAGAGGGAAAAAGAGAGAGAGAAAAGAAAAAGGAGAGAGACAAAGAGAGAGACGGGGAGAAAGAGAGAGGGAGAAAGAGAGAGAGAAAGAGAGAGGAGAGAGATAAAAAAGTGATTTGTGAGAAAATTAAAAAGGTTTTTTTTTATTTTTCTTCAACGATCAAGACATCAAGGAGTCTCTTCTTCTTCGCCAAGTTCTCCACATCAAGAGCAGTAGACAATCAATTTCAGCAATCAAACAGTCTAATTTCTTCATGCTTTTTATTTTATTTGCTATTTTTGAATTTGTTATCATGAACTAAATTTTATTTTACTAAGGCTAAGGTGTAGCCACTCTTTTGATGCAATATTCAGTATGATTTATTTTTAAATTTTATTCATGAGGAGTATATAAATCTGATCTTAATGCTTTTAGATTACTGGCCATCTTCTAATTGATCTGATGAACATAGATGTTACGGACCAAGTACATCTATGTTAATGCTTCTTGATTATATACCTTGTATTATGAATCAAATTAGAATTCATATGCATGTGGGAATTTTAGTGCGCTTTGGACGCAGCGTATTTTAATTAGAGGGTTTCACAAAACCTAATGCATTAATATTTATTTAAATTACACATCTGGACCAAAGGATAATTAATAAATATTGATATTAATAGATTTGCTATGCCTGGACCAAAGGATAGTGAATAAATTAGGAGACTCCACCGTCACATGAAATAAAATTAATCTAAAAATCTGAATATTGTATTGACTGAGTAGGTGAACCGATTGTCTTAGTAATCCATTGCTCTTGAATTTAAAACCCTAATAATTTATACTCCCTCTATTTAATTAAAAATTTTTAATTATTTTTTATTTTTTTTTAATTTTTTATTCTCATAAATCGATCTTCTAAATAAAGCATAGGAAAGAGCTTTTCAGTACTTATTTTCCAATCCTCTAGGGACGATACTCTACTCATTCACTTTATTACTTGATTGACTGGTACACTTGCCATAGCTATAAATTAGCACGCATCACCCCATTTTGGAGTTCTCCATATTGAATCCCTACAACACTTTCTCTATGCATAATTTTTGTGAGAGACCAAGATTCTTTTACATCTATCTCTATAGATCTTTATTCCTAGAATATAGGATGCTTGTCCTAAATTTGTCATGGACAATACATTCAATAACCAAACCTTAATAAAGTATGGAAATATCATTTTTAATAAGGAGGATGTCATCCATGTACACTACGAGAAATGTCACAAACCTCCCACTGACCTTCATACGATTCCTCCTCATTCTTAATGAAACTAAATATTTTGTTCGCATTATGAAGAAGAGTATTCCATCTCCGAGATGCTTGCTGTAGTGCATAAATAGATTTTTGCAACTAGCAAACCTTGTGATCTCCATCACTAAAAGTGAAACTTGTGTGAGCTCAGAAGTGGTGCCCCAAGTCTTGGAAATATGAAAATACTGGTCATAAGAAGACGGAAGCAAGTCGGAAGAGAAATTAACCTAAGTAGCAAAGTTCAAAAACTTAGGTGGCTCACCCTGAGACTGGGTCGGCTATATCTTAGAGAAAAATCTAGATAGAAAGCAGTATTTTTGGACTATTAGTATGGTACATAATTAGATCGGCTCAGTCTTAAACTGAGCCGACACAGTCGCATGTTAGCCAGCTCAGTCTTAAATTGAGCCAGCTTAGTTTTTATGGGTATCTTTTGTGTACGTGGGTTGTTTTAAATTTAGAAAATTTTTCTGTGAGCTTGGGGCTTGACCCTTTTATAAAGTATATATACTGAAAATAGGTCAAGGTTATTGAAGATGCTGAATTCATTGAAATAAAGCTCTTTTCTTTCAAAAATTTTTACTACTCTTCTTTTATATTCCTTGAATCCATTGATCATGCTTTCGTCAATCAGATTTAAATCTGATTGATTGGATGACATCACCTATCCAATCAGATGAGAGACCCATAGATTCATCCTAAGGTGGTGCCTAAGACTGGTCAAAGTCTATAGTTGAGGGTCACCTAGTTTGAATCCAAGAAGCAACCTGGAGTCCCATCCGTATGGGACTCCAAGCATCCCTATCCATGGGCGCATGCCATCCTAGGCATGCACCTCTTCCTTTCCAATTTTTAGAGAGAGGACAATCCCCTATCTGCTCTCCAATAAGTGCATGACATATGGGCAGATGTCTAAGGGTCAAAGGTCAACATTTGACCAAAGTCAAAGGACAAGAATTAGCAGGTGGTGGAAAATGGTAGGTGTTGTCTTAAATTTATCTCATAAATTAAGACAATCCTTTTCTAACCTAGACAAGCTCCAGTCAGATCAGGTAAAGGTACTTGAGTGAGCACAAACACATTTGGCTCAGTCGAGATAACTTCAAATGATAATAGAAGGAGAATATTAGGCTCAATTGTGTGCTAGCATGATTACCTTGAACTTAATTGAATCTAATTCAAATCAATTGAACTGAATTAGTTGAATTGATGATATCCAGATCCAGATCCTTGTTTGTGTGACCCAGTTAGGTTCAGTTCTGTATGGTAATGGGATATGTCATGATCTTCATCATCAACATCATCGAAACTCCTTTCGATGGATCAGAACTCTTCTGATTCAGACAACTAGAATGATCGATCATCTAAATCATTCTAATTACTCTCAAAATCCACCAGTGACACCTAGCAGTATATGGTGGCAACCTATCAAAACTAAAAAAGAACCTCTTGGTGCAGCTACTTGTGTGATTAAGTTCTTCTATCTTGAGCTCCGATCAGATTAGGGTTAAGGTGAACTCGTCAAACCCTAATTTCTATCATATGATTTAATCATTCGATTCAAGTTCGATGTGAAAACCTTAATAAAAACTCTTTCTATTATTTCACTCTCTACCATGGCCATGGGCTTATGGACTTGATTCTCATGATCATCATAGGGCTGCTCCTCATCTACCGAGGTAGATAGATTCTATTTTGGTGCAATCCAATTCATATAATGAACATGCTATAGCCAATATACACCTCAGAATTCGAATGGCTAGGAGATCGAGTCATGGTATAGTCAAACTATAACACCCTCAAGGTGAACTATCAATGCACCTCAGGTCAAAGAACCAGACATACCACTGCAGCTTCGAGTCAGTCATCGACGAGAAGGTAGACTTCCTTATGACTACTCGAGGTGGTCACGCTCAGTGCCCTCATTCTCTAACGAGTACATGTACCCTCGCTTCGATGTCTCTATACCGTAGACTTAAAACTCATCTACTATAAAGAAGTGATTGTACACTAACCTTCTGGATCAATCACCATCTTTATGATGATCCTACGGTCAGGAGCATTTTATGAGTTAATAATGAAAATTCTTGTCTTAAATTTTCAACTCTTGAAAATAAGAATTATCATTACCATTAACTCAAGGAATGTATCATAGACACTAAATATACATATGTGATAGAAAATAATCTATTTTGTTATTTATAGTTAAAATTATAATTTTGCTCCTAGAAGTGTATTACAAGTGTCAGCCAATTTTGGCTTCTAGGGCACACATATCTAACACTCAGCCTTGAAGAAGGAGTGCATAGATTTATGTGAGCCATGCATCTTTGGTAAACAATATAGGATAAAGTTTGCCAAAAGTACCTAGTGGAGTGAAGGAGTGTTGGATTTAGTGTACTCAGATGTCTAGGGACCAGCTCTTATATTAGTTAGAGATGGGGCAAAATATTTTATCACTTTCATTAATGATTTCTCAGGAAAGGTGTGAATTTATCTGATCAGAGAAAAGTTAGAGATGTTTGCCTGATTTAGAGCCTGGAGAGCTGAAGTTGAGAAGAAATCAGGAAGATAGGTGAAGTGTCTGAGGTTGGATAATGGAGGGGAGTATACAAGCATAGAGTTCAAGAGGTACTATGAAGAAAATGGTATCAAATACCATTACACAGTGAAGATGACTCTCCAATAGAATGGTGTCATAGAAAGGATGAACCACATATTGATCGAGAAGGCACAGAGTTTAAGGCTACAGACATCACTTCTAAAATCTTTTTGGGGTGATGCTTTAACTTTCTCTTATTTTCTTATGAACAGGTCTCCCCATCGGAAGCTGAATGGAGGCATTTTAGAGGAGGTCTGGAGTGAAAAGAAGGTAGAGCTTGGCTATCTGAAGGTCTTCAGTTGCATAGCCTATGCACATGTGGTGGCAATCGAGAGAAGTAAGTTGGATCCTAAATCTCAAAAGATGACATTCATAGGATATCCACAAGGAGTCAAGAGATACTTGCTGTGAAATTCTGAAGCATAGAAGATAGTGATCAGTAGGGACGTCATTTTTGATGAAAAGAGCATCTTAGAGAGGCTTGAGAGTATAGGAGCAACTGGAGAAACAAAGATAAATAATGGTGGCTAGTTAAAGAATGATGGCAAACATGTCACATCCACTTGTAGGAGTGTTTCTATTAAGGTGGAGTTGAACAGAAAAGTTTTGTCTTAGATTAAAAATTAATATGGAGGGCCAGCAGTTCAGATGGATGTGTAGGATCAGTCACAGATTTTAGGTAGAGATGTGTCAGTGGGAGTGGCTCTGTACTAGCTCCAGCGTACTGTTAGAAGACTGGTCAGATATGGCATTGATGAGGTTATCTCCTATGAACTCATCACTACTAATGGAGATCCAGAGAACTATGCAGAGGCCATGGAGAGTGAGGATCACGATTCATGGATGTAGGCCATGATGGAGGAGAAGGAATCACTAAAAAAAATTAGACATGGCAGCTGGTGGATCTTCCAGAAGGTGCTCAATCTATTGGCTCAAAGTGGGTGTTCACAAAGAAGGAAGCACCTTCAGAATAAGCTGAAGTTTGATTCAAGGCAAGGTTGGTAGCAAAGAGATACTCATAAAGGAAAGGAATAGATTACATAAAAATTTTCTCTCCTATGGTGCATCATACATCTATTCGGATTTTGCTATCACTAGTGGCACAGTACAACATAGAGTTGGAACAGATAGATGTGAAGACGATCTTTCTTCATGGCACATTGGTGAAAAGAATCTATATGAAGCAGCTAGATGGTTTCATGAAGATTGGACAGAAGGAAAAGGTGTGTTTATTGAAGAGATTACTGTATGGCTTGAAATAATTCCCTCGTTAGTGGTATCATAGATTTGATAGCTTTATTTTGAGCCTGGGATTTGTCAGATATGAACATGATAGTTGTGTCTACATCAAGGATGTAGATGACAAGGATAACTTATACCTACTATTGTATGTTGATGATATACTTATAACCAGCAGGAGTATGAAGACTGTGAAAGGACTGACAAGGACATTATCTACTGAATTTGAGATGAAAGACCTGGGTCCAACACTAAAAATTTTTGGAATGGAGATTTGCAGAGATAGGTGCAAAGGAGTGCTCCATTTGTCATAAGAAGAATATATCCAGAAAGTTCTAGAGGGGTTTGGGATTGAGAAGGCCAAACCCGTAGAGACACCATTGCAGAGCCATATGTCTCTCTCTAAGTATCAAAATCTTTAGTTAGAAGAAGAGAGAGGGTACATGAATGAAATCCCTTATGCGAATGCTGTAGGAAGTGTGATGTACACTATGGTGTGCTGTAGACCAGATATAGCACATGCAGTGAGCACGATTAGTAGATAAATTGCTAATGTTGGAAAGGAACACTGGAAAGCATTGAAGTGGATATTGAGATATCTATAGAAAATAAGAGATTATGGTTTGGTGTTTGGTAGGCAGTCGAGAAGATTTGAAAATAGAGGTTTGGATCCTCTGGAAGGATTTGTAGATGTGAATTATGTAGATGATCTTGATACAAGGAGGTTTTCTACTGGATACCTCTTTTGCATGTATGGTAGATCGATATTTTGAAGATCAATCCTTCAAACAATCACGACATTGTCTACCATAAAGGTCGAGTACATTGGTATTACCGAGGCTGTAAAGAAATCACTTTGGCTTAGGAGGCTGATTATTGAGATGCGGGTGGAGCAAAGTAAGGTTAAACTATATAGTGATAGTCAAAGTGCTTTGCTACTTGCATAGAACCTAGTCTATCATGCACAGACAAAGCATATAGATGTGAGGTACCACAGGATTAGAGAGCTGATGGAGGAAGGTAAAGTGAAACTAATGAAGGTCCATACAAAGGATAATCAGTCTGTTGCACTCACAAAGGTACTCTCTAGAGATAGTTTTCAGATGTATGTGGCACGAATGGATTTGCAAGGAAGAGATGAGTTCACAAAGACTTAGAAACATCAAGATGGAGAATGTGAGCTCAGAAGTGGCACTCCTAATTCCTGAAAATATGAGAAGATAGGTCATGGAAAGATGGGAGCAAGTCGGAAGAGAAATCAACCTAAGTAGCAAAGTTTAGAAACTTAGTCGGCTCATCTTGAGACTAGATTGGCTAAGTTGGAAACTAGGTCGGCTCAGTCTAGGACTAGGTCAGCTATGTCTCAGAGGAAAATGTAAATAAAAAGTAGTATTTTTGGACTGTTGGCACGATACACAATTGGATCGACTCAGTCTGAAACTGAGCCGACCCAGTCGTAGGTTAGCCAGCTCAGTCTTAAACTGAGCCAGCTTAGTTTTTGCGGGTATATTTTGTGTATGTGGGTTATTTTGGATTTAGAAAGTTTTTTTATGAGCTCGGAGCTTGATTCTTTTGTAAGGTATATATATACTAAAAATAGGTCAAGATTGTTGAAGATGCTGAATTCATTAAAATAAAGCTCTTTTCTTCCAGAAATCTTTACTACTCTTCTTCTCTATTCCTTGAATCCATTGATCGTTCTTTCGTAGAATCTCTAAAGAGTTCTTCTTTGTTTCTTGGCTAATCACCAGCGGCCACGTCGGTCCATGTATGGAATTAATTTTCATAACAACCCGAAGGCTGCTCTATATAGATATCTTCTGAAGATATCTATATAGTTTTCACATCCATCTGCCATTTCTTGGAATCGATGACCATCATTGTCTCATAATAATTTTTTAGGATCATCTCCATGTTCCCAATCTTCTATAAGGAATATTTTCTCTTCATCCGTTGTAAGCATACATTGTATCTTATATGAGGATGGGAGATCCAACTTGATCTATGAGATGGAGGGATACCATCTACTGGATCAATGGGTTCTATAAGTTCTATGACTTATTGTTGCTTATTAGAGACTTTCTCTTCGAGCCTTATTTACCTTCCATTATTTCATAATGGATAAATTATTTTTCCAAGAAGATAGTATATTAGTTCATAATCATATTATGATCCTCTAGGAGATAAAAAATAGTATTCCAAAAACCTTTTTGGATATCTTATAAAACGAGCTCTCATGGACTTAACCTCTAACTTGTCTGTCTATTATCTCTTGACATGGGCTGGACATTCCTAAATCTTGAGGTAACCAAGACTTAGTTTTTTACTATATCATATCTCATATGATGTGATAAGAATAGATTTAGAGAAAACTCTGTTCACTATATAATTAGTGGTAAGCAAAGCATATCCCTTAAAGAAATAAAGATTAGTGATGCTTATTATGGTTTGAACCATATCCAATATGGTCAGATTACTCCATTTTAAAATCTCATGGAGTTGAAATATTCCAGATGGAGTTTATTATGAGATTATGCCATTTTTCTTGAGATAACCTAGAAATTTTCTACTTAGATATTCATCTTTGATTTGATCGAAGCACCTTTAGGGTTTTTCTGGTTTATTATTCTACTTCATATCTAAATTTCATGAACCTTTCAAAGGTTTTAGATTTATGTATCTCATACATATATGTGTACCGCGATTGATAAAGAAAATAATATAGATATACCCTTCTCTGGCTGCCATATCAAATATGCCACACACATGTATGTACCAGGACAAGTATCTTAGTGGTTCTATCCCGATATCACATAAAGGATAGATTGGTTATTTTTCTTTGAAGGCAGGACTTATAGATTGGATATGACTCATCCGAGAATGAGTCTAAAAGACTTCTTTCACCAATCTGTTTATCCGTTTCTCTCCAATATGATCGAGTCTAAGGCACCACATATACTTATGGTTAATCTCATTCTTGGATCTCTTAGATCCTATGGCACTCACTAATTATTTAGATAAATTTTTAGATACATTAATATGTAACTAACAAAGACTGTTAATCATAAGGTCATGCATGACTATTTTTTTTCTAAATAATGGCACATTAGCCTTTTTAACTAACCTATACATGAAATAGAAATCAAATTTTTATTAGCAATAGGTATATTATAACGGTTTTTTAGAACTAAACCCAGACGGTAATTGTAAAAGATGGGTGATCATGGCCACAGTAGCAACCCTTGCCTCATTACCAACTCGAAGGGTCATCACATATTTCCTAAGCCTTCTACTTTCCTCAAGACTCTACATAGAAGTGCACCAGTGTGCACTAGAACTAAAGTCTATGACCTAACTAAAAGTAGAAGAAACTGTAAGATTAGTTTCAATTATGAGTAGATCAGACATATCTCCTGAAGGTGTATCCCTTTTATTTTCTTTTAGAATTTGTAGGTACGTAGAGCCATTCTTCCATTCTTCAGTGAGAACCGTGACCCTTGAACTCTTTAAGGTCCACTCAATGGTCACCAATATGTTTGATAATTCAATCAAGTTGCAATTTATCCTATTTATATAGTAGTTTACTATAAACTATGCATACGAACTTGTAAGGGATTGTCGGATCATATCCACCTGCAATTTCTTATGCATGGTTATGTCGAGCTTCTCAAGCTCCTCTAGATCCTTGATCATTATCAAATAATGATGGCGGACCGACTGTCTTTTCTTATCTTTGCACCAAAATGTGTATAGATCGACTCTTCTCACCATACAATGCTTGTATATGAGTTAACATAGTCCTAGCAGTCTTCATAACCTAATGCTAACATTGCAATTGATGCCCGTTTATAGCACCTAACTTTGTTATCATCATTCATTCATTTTCCAGCACTTTCAATTGGTTAGCGATTGGACGATTTGGTAACATTGGGGTATCCTGGTCCATGACATAGCTAAGCTTCTCAGAACTCAAAATAACTTTCAAGTTTCTGATCCAGTCCTTATAATAAGGTCCAATTAGTTGGTTAGTTTCTAGAATATAGGTAAGAAAATTGGAGGCATACATTTCCTAGCAGAGAGAAGAAGATTTTAGTTAGATTTTATAATTAACAATTAGTTTATTCTAAAAATTTTATTTTAAAAATAAACTACCTTCTACTATTTCTATGAATCCCTACACTTATTGGGCAAAAAAATGAGAACCCCTTCACGAGTTAGGATTCTTAGTAGATATTATAGTCCCAAATGCTCATCGTTATAGCAATAAATAAAAATTAAAATCAAACTTATTATTAATTAGGATAGTGATGAGTTAGATATCAATTTTCTTGAAGATTGAAGGCTGATTTGCATTCAATTTAATTAAAAAATAAAATTTTAAATTAATCTCTAAAGTAAAAATTTACATAAGTTAAAAAAATAATTATAATTTAGCAAATTAAAAGAAAGAAACTATTTAATTAATTAGGATTTTATATTAATTAAAAATATTCTAGAATTTTGAATCCATCTCTAGCATGATTGTGGTAATTCTTTTTAATGTAAGAATTTATAATTTTTAAAAATTTAGTTATGACTATAACTTATTTTCTTTGGGCATGAGCCATATCTCCTGATCATGATCCATCTCAATAGAATCATAAGCTATTCAATACTTTAATTCTTAAAAATTAGTAAAATAACTTTTATTAATTCTCTCTAATATAAATCATTAAATCGAGCACGAACTGTATCTTCCGATCATAACCCGACTCCATAAATATAGCTTATTTAGATATTAATCAATAATAAGCATGTTAATATTAGATCTCATGCATGAAGAATAAGAGTTAGATTGGATAGGAGAACATTTTATTCTCTACATAAAAAAATTACAAAAGATAAAGAAAAAAAATACAATCTATGCTCAAAGACTCCATCTACATCCCAGAATCTTGATCTTTAGCTGCAAATGGTTGAGACTCCTCTAGCTCTCGGCATTTTTAGATCATCCTGATGAAAAAAGGAAAAAGAAAAAGAAAGAAAGAAAAAAGAAGAAAGAAGAAGAAAGGAGAGAAGAGAGTAGAAGAGGGCTTAATTCCTCCATAAGGGAGCTCTGTCTAAAGGTCTGGTATATCGAGGGATTAAATAGATGAGAAAAGGAGTTTGTGAGTCCTTGTTGGACTTAAATTGGAGTTTGGCTCAAATTATTCATGTCTGTTAAAATCCTAGCCATTAGATATGTGATCAGAGGCTTAAACAATTAGAAAACCACTACCTCAAGCCTTGAGTTGACTCTAGCCATCCGATCATAGTAGGGAAAGAAGTTGGGCCATTCAATCGTGCGTTAAAGCTTGAAGGTTGTTGTTCCTACGGCTGCTCAGAGCCACAACCATAGATCCGATCTCTTGCATAAATCTAGGTGTTAATTCAACAAACTGAAGAAGATCTAAGAAAGATGAGAGAAGTTAAGATTTTGGTATTGGAACTAGAGAGAAGAGAGAAGAAAGTTAGGGAGAAAAGCTTAATTGTATTCCAACCTTATTGTAAAAGTTACAATATCCTAATTTATATATCATAGAGTTCCCACATTAACCCTAATAAACCCCAGCTCAAAAACTCTCTTAGGCTAACCCAACTCGTACATGAATTAGCCCCATTAAGACCTCTTGAACCAGGCCTTAAGACCCCTAGGATCAACCCAGACCCTAGCCCAAAATAGACCCTCGCATAACTCTACCCACGCACTAAGCCGGTTCAGTCTCAGCACTGAGTCGGCTAAGTTTCACTGGGTCGGCTCAGTCTGAAACTGAGTTAGCCCAGTCCTATGCCATGCCAGAAGTTTTGAATGTGCAGCTCTCTGTTTTGCCTATATTCTAAGACTTAGTTGATTCAGTTTTGGACTGAACCAGCTAACCTGTAGAAAATTCTTTTTCTATAGCCTTCA
This sequence comes from Cocos nucifera, assembly GCA_006176705.1. NCBI lineage: Eukaryota > Viridiplantae > Streptophyta > Magnoliopsida > Arecales > Arecaceae > Cocos > Cocos nucifera. Next base: position 384,370 of record QRFJ01000360.1, on the reverse strand, counting down.
AGCTTCGACTTTGGTTCCTTGCTCCACCTTATGTCCTAAGTCTTCGAAGCACCAACCAAACCCCTTGAGGCCCTCAATACCTGAACCTTAAGCCTATGAAGAGCTACATGCCGCCTCCACCCTATGACAACTCCTGTCCTAGCCCTAGGACCACACCTATCCTAGCCTCCCCGAAGCCCTCACCCTGGCTCCGTCCGTGGCCTCCTAAGGCTTGGGAGCACCACACCACCTACAATCTCCACCTTGGTGCGCCCAAGCCTTGGCACACCTGGCAACATCCTCTTGCATGATCCCGTTGTCCCTGCATGTCCTGATAGCCCATCGTGCTCACTTTGGCCACTACCATTTTTCTTTAGCTGCTGAGATCCCTTTGAGGCCTTCGGGATGACCGCCTCCACCACTGAAGTCCTTGGCCTGTTCCTCTGCACCACCTTTGGAATTATAGTTATCCTTTTGCTTGGCAGCTGCATCACTTGTTCTGGACTTTTTTGAAAATCATGCAACGTTCCTTTACCGGCACTCGCCGCATATTCTGATGCTCCACTTGACACTATCCCCTCAGAGCTATGCCTGTCTCCCTGCACAATCCTCTCCATCTAGATCTGTACAGCCCCGGCACTGGTGCTGGGATATAGGTCCTCCCTCTACACTCCTCTGCTCTGAACCCATGTCATAGCTTCCTCCACCCATGAAGCCACCTCTGTCCGGTGCTCCACCTAGAACTGAAGTCCTCCTGATGCCATAGAAGCCGACTCTATCTCCGAGTCCCCTGAGGCCAACCATCCAACACTGCACTGCTGCGCCTGCCGCAGTACCTCGAACACCGTCGCTATCCCTTCGGACCCTCTATACTCTGCAGACCTAATCAAAATCCTCTCAGATATACCGCACCCTACAGGCTCCTCTGAGACCACCAAGAGCTCATTCGACTCTTCACTATCAGTGATTGAATTAATGAAATCCGAGCTTTCTCCTCCCTTGCACTTCTTCCAAAGCGGACACTCCCGCTTAAGATGCCCTACTTCTCCACACTTGAAGCATCTCTTGGACCCCTTGCTGCCCCTCTGTTCGCCCTTCTTCTTTCCTTACCTATGCTTCTATGAAACCACAAGACTCTCTTAGAAGACCTCCCTCTTTGTCATTCGTTCCTACTGCTCATTGGACCTGAGCATTGATACGATCTCCTCATATACTAGTGTCTCCTTACCATACAGCAAAGTTGTCACCAACAGATCGAAGCTCCCGGATAGTGAACACAGCAACAATAGACTCTTGTCCTTCTTTTCTAAATCCACTCCTATATTAAGCAAGTCCATGCTCATTCAGTCGAACCGATGAATATGCCCCATAACATCCTCGCCCTCCTACATCCGAAGGCTATACAGTTGCTTCTTCAGCATCAACTTGTTGTACATGTTCTTTCCCATGTACAACTGCTGTAACCTCAACCATAATTTCTTGGATGTTCTCTCATCCAACACACCATACAAAATCTTATCCATCAAACAAGTCCTAATCGTGGCACATGCCCTTTTCTCTAAGGACATCCACTCCATGTCTGTCATCTCCCCCAGCCTATCCTCCAAGGTCGAATCCAGTCTCATCTGAACCAACAGATCCTCCATCCTTACCATCCACATCGTGAAACTTTTCTTTCCATCAAACTTCTCTAATCCTACCTTCAACCCACTGTTCTCCATGATCAATCCAAATCAAATAAAAGCAAATAGGTAGATCTGAGAAATACCTTAACTAGGGATGGTGGACATCAGCCTTGTGATCTCTTTCTTCCTCATGAAGCCTGGAGAAAGCCTTTTGATCTGAATCTCACTACTGATCTCTGCTAAAAATTGATTTTCTTCCTCCTCCACACTCAACCAGGCTCTGATATCAATTGTTGTTCCTACGGCTGCTCGGAGCCATAGTTGTAGATCCTATCTCTTGCATGAACCTGGGTGTTAATCCAACAAACTGAAGAAGATCTAAGAAAGATGAGAGAAGCTAGGATTTTGGTGTTGGAACTAGAGAGAAGAGAGAAGAGAGTTAGGGAGAAAAGCTCAATTGTATTTCAACCTTATTATAAAAGTTACAATATCCTGGTTTATATACCCTAGAGTTTCCATATGAATCCTAATAAATTCTAGCTCAAAAATTCTCCTAGGCTAACCCAACCCATATATGAATTAGCCCCCTTAAGACCTCTTGAACCAGGCCTTAAGATCCCTAGGATCAACCCAGATCCTAGCTCAAAATAGACCCTCGCATAACTCTGCCCGCGCATTGAGCTGGCTCAGTCTCAGCACTGAGTCGGCTAAGTTTCACTGGATCGGCTCAGTCTGAAATTGAGTCGGTCCAGTCCTGTGCCATGCCAGCAATCTTGAATGCGCAGCTCTCTATTTTGTCTGTGCTCTGAGACTTAGCCGATCCATTTTTAGACTGAGCTGGCTAACCTGTAGAAAATCTTTTTCTGCAGCCTTCAAGCTTCGACTTTGATTTCTTGCTCCACCTTATGTCCCAGGTCTCCGAAGCACCAACCAAGCCCCTTGAGGCCCTCAATACCTGACCTCAAGTCCGTGAAGAGCTACATGCCGCCTCCATCTTAGGACAACTTCTGTCCTAACCCTAGAACCACACCTATCCTAGCCTCCTCAGAGCCCTCACCTTGGCTCCATCCATGGCCTTCCAACTCTTGGGAGCACCACACCACCTACAAAGGAGTCCTGAACCAAATTGGCTTCTCTCGTAGCTATTGGATCTTCGCCGGGAGAGAGCCTAACCATCAGATGGTGCCTTAACTATGCCTGTGGACCACTTGAATCGGGCACACTGTAAGCCTGCACCAATCCATGCGCGCCATGCTAGCCAAAATTATGGTTTTGCCCTCCAACGTCGTAATGGATTTTGTGTGGACACTTTAAGGGTCCATGCATACTGACTCAGCCATCGGTCCACCATGGACCATGTGGTTTTCTAACATTAGGGCTGAAGGGAGTGGGCTGGAGTAGGCCGTGGGCATTTTGGTTCACGTGTGTGGGCTATCTAGAGGACTAGTTCAGGCTTGCTTCACTTCTAGATCGATCGATTGTCAGGCCAGGTTCACTGGACTGGTTGGTTGGGCCAGTCGGCTAGTCTAATTTTTTTTTTAAAATTTAAACTTTCATCTTCTATTTCTTTCCCATTTTGGCTTTAATTTGCATTAAATTTAATCCGTTTGAACTCATAAATCGAGCTCTTCGCATTGTTCAATTTATTTCCTATAAAATATTAATAAAAGTATAAATTTTTTAAATAAATATAAAATTAATATATATTTTAATATTTTTATTTATAATTTTTGATAGTTATCACACCTTCCAACTTGAGTTTTACTTGTCTTCGAGTAAAAAGGGAAAAATGAGAAGTATGTACTGACTCGATAAGATATAAAAGTTTTTTTAGATCACCTTAACGTTAGTTGATACCTGATTAAAAATTTAAGAAATACGTCATCGGATTATTAATTCTATCCCAAATAGTGGTCAAGTGAAGAACATAAAATTTTAGAGCTTTTCTTTAATCAATTTTTCATCTTTATTATTTAAATCCTCTATCTTTAGTATGAATTAGAGTTTTTTTATTAATTTTTTTTATAGCCAGTGCAATGTTTTAGCCTCCTAAACTTTCTATCTAATTTTTATAATGAGCTTTGGACCAATAACTCTCAAACTAGTTGGCTTTAAGGCATTAGGTGTAGAACACCTCTTGGGCTTACTAATTCGAGTCAAATAAGCTATAGGTTAAAACTAACTGTATAGCAAGCTTTTTATATTACCCATTTTTTAACACGAATAACATTACTTAGGCAATGAAATCTGGTTACTCGATAGAAGATCAATATTTAGAACTTATTTTTTATTTTTTTTATTTTTTTAATATTTTTTCCACTCATACCCATATAAAGTAGATTTTTTATTGAATATAGGTTGGAAGAAGGTTTTAAAATCACTCAAAAATTTATTCTATTCTAGACCTAACCATTTATTAGATTTTTTTAATAATTTGGTCCTTAGTATTTCAAAAATTCTCTAAATCATTAATCTATCATCGATTAAAATGCCTAAAAAACTTTAAATTAGGACAAAATTAGGTATATAAGACTAATTATTACCATACTTAAGGACTTAAATATTTTATTCATCCTTCCCCCCAACTTAATTTTCATTATTCTTAATGGAGGAAAGAATAGAGTATGATAAATGATAAGAAATTAACAAGAAAAGAGGTCACCTAGGTTAATATGGTTCTCAGCTCGGCTTGGATTTTTCTTTATTCTTTGTTTAGCATAAGTTTGTAGTTCTCCCCCCAACTTATTCATGAAAGAAAGGTAAACTAAAAAATAAAAAAATATTAAATATAAAAATCTGTGTTGTCTTTCAACAAGCGTAAGTTTAACATCTTTAGTTAGATCCTAGAAAGGAGTTTTAGGTATAATCAATTCAAGCACATCCTTCAAGGTTTCAAAAAGATAGGGCCAATAAGGAGGCCTTGTCATTATGTCAGAAAATCATTCATGAAATACTTTTTGGTGGTTAGACTTAGCCCTAATCAATAGAGTCTTTAGAGCAATCATGTTATACCAAAATCTATTATAGTTTTTATGATGATTAGAAATAAATTGTATTTGATGGGCCAAAATCGAGAGTGGAGGTTTAGGAATTTCTTCAATTATAACCCATTCTATCCTACTTCCTTTCTTGAGTATAATGTATCTTGACATCAACTCTTCTTGATCTATAATATGATATTTTTTTAAATTAATTTTAAATTTGCATGCATACAAAATTTTGGAGGCTATCTTTGAAAGTAGTGCTAAATATAAAAAAATTATTCATAAAATTGTTATCCCTTATTTCAGCGATATTTCATCCAATAGCTTCCTTTTATGCTTTTAGAATATCTATAAGTTGGTCTTCTTGGGTAGGTACCATTCGAAGAGTGTTAGTGGGTTCATCAAGAAGTGGCTTCAATTCTTGAACATATGGTGGTTCTAACAATGGAGCTATTGGTGGGCTAGGTGGTGGCTTAAATTTTTTAATTCATGGTAGGATCGTTTTAGAGTATGATGTATCTACTTGGTCATTAACTTCTATATTATATCCATTTTCATCAAAATAGTCCACCTCATAATGACCCAAATAGGAATTTAATGAATCTTGGAGAAAAATTATGGGTGAAGCTTCCTCCAGTGTGTTATTCACTTGTGGTTCTTGGAGAGTCTCTATTAATTCCATCATCTCATCAATTGGTCCTCCCTTCCCATTAAAAGGATTGGATGATTCTAAGGCACTTGAGAATGGATCCATAGGTAAGTAAGGTGATGGAATTGTTGATCCCACCACTCTGGTTCTTTCCTATATTTTGCTACCTCAGTTATATGGTTTAATAGGGTCTTTTAAATTATGCAAGGTAGTTTTATGATCATATTATTTTTAAGAGTTTTAATTGATTGCTCAGAAAAAACTTCTACGACATTAAAATTTCTAACCATATATGATTCCTCAAGATCACTCTCGAGCTGACTGGACAACTCTCTTTCCTCCTGTTGATTGAATGTAAGTGCTTATTTTTCTAGATTTTTATAGGTTTGCATATAGAAGTTATAGGTTTGTTGTAAGGTCTAATTATCGAGTTCTAACTCATTTAATGCTTGCCGGATTCTCTCTTCAAAAGTTGACTCATTATTATTTGGAGAAGATTGAAAATATGGGTAGGGCATATCATAATGTGCATCCGTAAAAGTGGATCCTTATGGTATCAGGATAATCACTAGTTGTGATTGCAATTAAAAATTCTGGTTGAGCCCCCAACTTGGATTGTAAATATTAAAGTATTGATTATTTTTTGGTTCGTAGGCCATTTGAATTTGATCTTAATAAACTTGCTTATACATATACTCAAAAAATCGATGTGGGCATTCGCTTGCATAGTGGATGGGGCTCGAATATATTGCACAAACTTATTATGTAGAAAGAAAAGATGGATACAAAGGGTTTCTATTAGCTTCTAGACGATCTACTCTATTGGATAGCTCAGGATAAAAATTCATCTCTTATTGTTATTTATTTTATTTTAAAGAATAAAGAAAAAATACAAGAAGAGAGAATTCTAAAGATGAAAGCCTAAAGGATCCTAGATATAAGGATGATAGAAGAGAGTATTTTAATTAGGATTTGAATTATAATAGCAAATAAGTTAAGCAAGCATGGGTTCTCTATCCTAAGGTTAACCTGGATCTAGATAGCTCCTAATTGCCAAGATCAACTTCAAGTCCTTCAGGTAAAAAATCATCCACTCAATTGGCCAAATAAGTATAAGGTCGGTGGGAGTCCTTCCATTGCTTTTCTTAGACACCAATTGTCTTAGCCAAGTAAGTCAACAGAATCAATTAAACAACCACCTTCCTTCGGGACGTAATTTCTGAACTATTTATCTTAGACACCAGTCAAACTGACTAGCTTTAATCCGATTCAACTTTTAGGATTTCTTATCTTAATGAGCTTGAATATCCTTAAAAATCAACATCTAATTGATTTTAAATTAATATCTAGATCAATGCAATATGAAGGATGGTGGTTTGTGGCCAAAGAAAGGGTGATCAAATCTTCATCTTATATTATTTAATGGGTTGTGCTATTAAGGTATATTATAGATATGCAATGCAAATAAAACAAGATATTCAAAGATGTTAAATTTTTTTAAGATTTATTTAGCTTCTCTTTATTAATTAACTGTTATAAGGAGTAATTATTTTCTTGTTATATTAGGTTATTTAAAGCTAGAAAAATAAAAGGTGGAATTTAATTAAGTTAATTAGATTAATTATGTTAGATTTTATCTAAACTAATTTAGAGAATATAACTAATTAGAAAGTAAATTATACTAGGCTTAAAAGATAACTAGGTAACCTAAGAAATTAAATCAACTTTTTAAGATAATAATTTATTCTAAGCAAAAAATTAATTATATAAAATAAGATAATCATTTAACTATGCAATTAAGGTATTCCAGTTAGAAAGCAATTAATAAACCATATATAAAAAGCAACATAGAGCAAAAATTTAAAGAAAGCATAAATAATAAGTAATTAAATAATTAAATTAAATTGAATGATAATAAAAGATAAATTATTTATCAGTAGAATAAAGTATGAAAAGCAAAAGTAAAAGAAATACAGTAAATAAAAAGTAGTGAAATAAATAAATAAGTAAAGTATATAAAGCAATAAAATAAAGTGGTAAAATAAATAAGATAATAAAATAAAGTGTGCAATAAAATAAAGCAGTAAAATAAATAAGACAATAAAGCATATAAAGCAATAAATAAGAAATAAATTAAATAAAATTTTAATTTTTAATTTTTTTTATTGAAGAAAACATGCTATAATTCTCAACAACGGTGCTAAAAATTTAATGCTCATCATTACAGCAAACAAATAAAAATTAAAATTAAATTTACTATTAATTAGGATAGTGGTGAGTTGAGTATCAATTTCCTCAGAGATTAAAGATTGAGTTGCATTCAATTTAATTAAAAAAATAAAATTTTAAATTAATCTCTAAAGCAAAAATTTAATTAAGTTAAAGAAAGTTAATTATAATTTAATAAATTAAAAGAAAGCAACTACTTAATTAATTAAGATTTTGAACAAATTAAAAATATTCTAGAATTTTGAATCCATCTCTAGCATGATTATGATAATTTTTTTTAATACAAAAATTTATTATTTTAAGAATTTAGTTATGACTATAACATTTTTTTTTGGACATGAACCGTGTCTCTCGATCACGATCCATATTAATAGAATCATAAGCTATTTAATACTTTAATTCTTAAAAATTGGTAATATAATTTTTACTAATTTTCTCTAATATAAACTATTAAATCGAGCACAGACTGTATCTTTCGATCATAATTCATCTCCATAAATATAGTTTATTTAGATATTAATCAATAATAAGCATGTTAATATTAGATCTCATAGATGGAGAATAAGAGTTAAGATTGGATAGGAGAATATTTTATTCTTTACATAAAAAAAATTACAAAAGATAAAGAAAAAAGATACAACCCATGCTTGAAGACTTCATCTACATCCTAGAATCTCAATCTTTAGCTACACATGGTTGAGACTCCTCTAGCTCTTGGCATGTTCAGATTGCCTAGACAAAGAAAAAGAAAGAAAGAAAAGAAGAAAAAGAAGAGAGGAGAGAAAATAGTAGAAGAGGGCTTAATTCCCCCACAGGGGAGCTCTGTATAAAGGTCTGGCATATTAGGAGATTAAATAAATGAGAAAAGGAGTTCGTGAGTCCTTGTTGGACTCAAATTGGAGTTTGGCTCGAATTATTCATGTCTGTTGAAATCCTGGCCATCAGATCTATGATCAGAGGCTTAAAATCAATCAGAAAACCACCGCATCAAGCCTTGGGTTGACTCTAGCTATCTGATCACAGTAGGGAAGGAAATTGGGCCATTTGATCGCATGTTAAAGCTTGAAGGAGTCCCGAACCAAATTGGCTTCTCTCACAGCCGTTGGATCTTCATTTAGAGAGAGCTTAACCATTGGATGGTGCCTTAACTATGCCTATGGACCACCTAAATCGGGTGCACTGTAAGCCTGCACCAATCCACGTGCGCCATGCTAGCCAAAATTATAGTTTTGCCCTCCAACGTCGTGATTGATTTTGTGTGGACCCTTCAAGGATCCACGCATACTGACTCAACCGCTAGTCCACCATGGACCACGTGGTTTTCTGACGTCAGGGCTGAAGGGAGTGGGTTGGAGTGGGCTGCGGGCTTTCTGGTTCATGCGCGTGGGCTATCTGGTGGGCTCGTTTGGACTTGCTTCACTGCTGGACTAGTTGAATGTCGGGCCAGGTTCGCTGGACCGATCGGTCTAATTTTTTTATTTAAACTTTCGACTTCCATTTCTTTCCTATTTTAGCTTCGATTTGCATCAAATTTGATTCGTTTGAACCCATAAATTAAGCTTATTTCCTATAAAATATTAATAAAAATATCAATTCTTTTAAATAAATATTAAATAAATATATATTTTAATATTTTTATTTATAATTTTTGATAGTTATCAGTCCCATCGATTGGCACACCATCTTACCTGATAGATCTTGGTCAATGTATCAACTAATAAGTGGAATTCTTCTCAAGCAAATTACAACAGACTTGGTCTCTAAGTCCTGAGACCTTACTTGATAGATCTTGGCCATATTTTTTTATTAAGTCAGACCCACCATTGAGCACGAGTGAAGCAATCATTTGATGACGAGTGAAGCAATCATTTGATCCTCATCTGATAGATCTGGAGCCCAACCCCATCTCCACTCCATAGCATCTCATGCTAAAGAGTGATTGCTTCTTCTTGACGTAATTGAACTACCATATCCAACTGAGAATAGTCAACATTGAAGAGGGCACGACACTCTACAACGGTGGAAGACCTCTTGACTTAATATTATTAAGGAGGTTTTTAATTTAGGTCACATCTAAATTAAGTCAGCACAATCTCATATCTGACTAACCAGGTTCAGGTCAGTACAATTTCATGTTTGACTAACCTAGTCAGCATAGGTGAACACGAATAACCAAGTAACCTTGTTCAAGACTTAATTGACCAAGTTGGCTAGGTAAGTATGATTGTTGGGAGGGTTGCAAATGCTTGCCTTAGACACTATTTGTTTCTAGCCAGATAAACATGATCCCAATTAAAAATCATGATCGAGACTTGCCTTACACACTAATTGGTCAATTATAATTGAATAGATCAGCCTAGTGACTTAGGCTTGAACCATTGAGCCAAATTAGATCTTGAGTTAATCATCATGAGTTAATCAATTCACATCAAATATTAATCGATGTGACCAACTATAACTAAACTCAATTTTGAGCCATTTTGACCTAATCCTAATCAACTTTTGATTGGGTTTGATCAACTGCTCAAAATCGACAAGGGTTCTAACTTGACTAATCTAAGACCCTAATTGCAGTCTAATCACTAGACATAATTGTTCAACCCATACCCTCATGCATCACCTTAAATTCATATTCTAAAAATAATTATTAGATTATATTTAAGTGCATGAATTAATGGTTTATAATCTCAAAACATTTTTAGATCTAAACCTAAAATCATATATCTCATATATGATGTTTTAGATCTAAACTTTATGAAGTATATATCACATATATAATTTTTTTTATAGATCTAAAACTAATATGACACATATTTCATATATACAAAATTAGATCTATAATTATGATTAAAAATTTAAAAACACTTTTCAAAAACCCCATTTGCATCGTACTAGGACAACCCTTATTTTAGCACGAGCCGAACCTTAATCATTTTAATTTCAGACTAATATTATTCAAATGATTTAACATGTTATGCTCTTAAAACACTTTTCAAATTTTAGATATAAATTCTAAATTCATATCTAAACATGTTATGAGTCTGAAACTATTTTTCAAATTTCAACGATCATTCAAATATAATATAATTAGATCTAAAAACTAATTCTCAAATCTAAATTAATAATCTATGTATCTCATGAAGGAAAAGTTGGATAGTTCCATGCATGCAATTTTAAAATTTTTGCAAAGGAATAGGCTAGATTAAATAATTTAATCTAGATTACATGCAATAGATCAAATTCAAACTATCTTATCTAGGATCTTTAACATGATTTATGATGCATAAAAATCTAAAAAATAAAGTCTTGCATCGATCCAATCGATGCCCTAGATCAGGTCTAACTATTAGAACCGATCTAGCTCTAATCTAATGAGTTCAAAACTCATAACCTTTGTATGGGTTGATGAACACCACTATTGATCTCAAAGATCCAAAGCTCTTGAGCATTGCTTGTAGCCACATAGATTGTCTGACCTCTAGAATCATCCACTCGAAGCTCCAATATGATCCGCCTTTCTAAGAGTGCTAGCTCGCACGAAAGGCTGCCATATGATTGATTCTTCTTCTTCTTCAGAACCTCTGAACACCTTCAAATCTGAAAAAGAACTTCAAGGAGGATTTGATGATGAAAGAAGAGGAAGGAGAACTATCTTCTCTCTAAGATTTTTCTCATATAAAAATCTAGATCAGATCTAGGTCTCTCTCTCACCCAAAGAGGAACTAGTTTCCTCTAGAACTCACGTCAAGGAAGAAGACCACCCAAGCCTCAAGCCCAAAACCCTAGGACCCCTTCTTTGGTTGGCCAAAAGCTTTTCCAAACTTATCTCCCACGTCCAAGAGGCCCCTTATAAAGAAAAATGATAGGGTTGATGAGTCATGGACTGGTTTGAATCAAATTCAAACTATGACTCATCCCTATTTTAAATAGAATTCAAATCAAATTTGAATTCCACTTAATCCTCATCTAAGAGCTCTTAGAGTGAGTGCCAACTAGGGTAGGGGCATGGGAATTCTTCATGCAAAACACTTTTGGCATGGAGAAAGATATGGCATGGGAAAAGCCATGGTGCATGGGTGCAGTCCAAACTTTTTAGGTACCTTATAGCCTCAACTAATCCTAATTAATTGAGCTAAAGATCTAATCAAATTAGAAACCACACACCCTTAGTAATTAGGTCATCTCATAACCTAATCGGATAAAACCAAATTGAATCCAATTCAATTTAGATTTGACCCAAATCTTATTATTCAATCAAATTGAGCTAATCAGCAATCCAATTACTAACAAATCCTCCTATAATTTACTAACCCTTAGGCAATTAATTTATTACAACTTTTGTACAAGGTCAGTCATCAATCAAAATGATAATTAAATCATTAAATAATTCATAATCATCTATCAATCACATGATCAGTCAGAAGCTTCTTTTGAGTGTGACTTCATAGGTTCGAATCTAAGCCAGTAGCATAGAAACCATTTTCTATACTAATTGAAATAATCATCTAGTAATGGTACCCAATGTCTGGATAGGCCGAATGTATGCTAAGCAACATCCAAGAATCTAAAGATATATGGTTATCGTATAATTCATCCCTTTGACTTCAAGTGCTCAGAAATATCTAGGATTTAACTATCAACCTTGAATGAGTTATCCACATTGTAAATCAATCATTCATATCCATCATATGGATTATTGATAAGTACCATAAATTCATCAATAAAAATATTAATTTATCAATTAATTCATATTAATTTTTAAGAATTAATGATCAATTTATATATATTTTTGAAAAATTTATATTTTTATTAATTAAAAATATAAAATTAAAAAATAAAATTTTATAATCAATGGAAAGAGCTCATTTTTTTTATCATAACAAAATAAGTTTTGAGCAAAATAAAGCTAAAACAGAAAAGATATGAATTTTTAAAGAAATAAAATAAATAAAAATTAAATGAAAAAAGAAAAATGGCTCAGCCGGCTTTACAAGCCAAGCCACCAAGCCAAGCCAAGCCATCAAAGCCGACTCAGCCACAAAAGCCACCAATCAGTCCATGATCCAGGTGTAGATCGTCAGCTCAACGACAACCGACGAATCATGGAGCAACATGTGGTGGACCTAGATCCATAAGGGGTTCATAGAAAATCTATCGCGACTCATAAGGCATTTTGGACTTTTTACTCGATAATAGAAGGTGCTGATTGGCTACGATGTATAGTGCAGCCGATCCACGCGGTCCATGAGAACAGTAATTGCATGATCCAATGGCCTGCATTCGATCCGGTGGAGATCCGATGGCCCACGATAAATCCTTCTTTGATTCGAATAGTGCTCAGCAATCTGGTGCGATCCGATGGCCAAAAAATCATTCGATGAAGATCCAACAGCTCATAAAGCTCTCGACTTAATTAAAACATCTAGAACTCGATCCAATGATTAAATTTTCTCTTGATTAGCACAATCGAATAGTCAGAATTTAATCCGACCTGATCTGGGCTGATATGCATCCGATTTTGATGATTTTTGGTCCATTGGAGGCCAGATTTTATCTAGAGCAGCAAAATTCATCCAAGACTCATTTTAATCTGATTTTCACTTAGATTTCTCTATATTTTGATGATCAAAAAGCTCCTTAGTCCTACATTACCCAGAAGAAAACTCTTCAGCCCTCCTAGCTCTATAAAAAGGACCCCAGGTCTCCAGAGTTCATTATCTTCGATCAAGGTGAAGCTTTGGTACAGGGGGAAGCCAGGCTATGGGTTAATGGCTGCTTCAAAATAATGGATGCCGAAAAGAAGGGCTGGGCTTCTACACCATCTTTCTGCCAATGCCGATCCAAGATCAAAGATTAGCCTATTTTTTTTTTATTTTATGTATTTAAATTATGAACTTTTTAATTAATGTAATATTTATTTTTATGCTCTTTAATTTTATGCTCTTAATTTTTATTGCAATTTAATTTCTGCACTTTAATTATAGCCTTTTATTTTATTGTAAGTAGATGCTAAGATCTAACAAGTAGATCTTAGTACCAAGTTTAAATTCCTGCACCTTTTAATTTTCACTTTTTATTTTTTGACTTCGCTTTTGATTTCAAAACTCTTTTCTTTTTCTTTTTTTTTCAAAAATCAAAGATTTCAAATCTAAAAACACTACCTTCCCTATGAATTTGATCCGACTCACTGCTATCTATATATTTTTAATTATTTTAAGAAGTCGGATTAAACTGATAAACATGGTATCTAATGACAATATCGCGTTCCTATCAAGTTTTTGGCACCGTTGTCGGAGAAGGCATGGATATTAAATTTTTGATCTTTTTGATTTTTTTATAAATAAATTACAAATAAAATTTTTATTTTCTCATAAATATTGCTTGCTAATTTTTTTTTTATTTTGCAGAAAAAGAGGTTAAAGAACAAAAATAACCAGGACAAGGAACAAATCATTTAGTTTTATTTGGTGAGATCAATCCTAACCCTAGTCCTTTATTTATTTATTTATTTAATTATTTTATTTTTAAATAAAATTTTAAAAAAATATATCCATTTAAATCTAATTAAAAATCTCATGATAAGATTAGAAACCCTAACTGTTTAGAGCATGCATTATATTAGTTTTATTTTTATTTTTTTTGGTGACTGCTGGAGGTAAGGTAAGCCTTTCAGAATTCAATTAGTTGCATACATCTAGTTTAAATTTTATAGAATTCTTTGATTGAAAATTTTTTATGCATATTCATATTAAACCAAATTAAGGGCACACCTAATTAACTAAGATAAGATAAACATTTGATCACCCTTTTTTGGCCCACAAACAATCAACCAGCATTCTGCATTGAGCTAAGCCTTTAATTTTAAAATCAATTAGACATTAGTCCTAGGAGCTCAAGCTCAATAGGATAAGGAACCCTAAGAGTTGAACTAGGTTAGGGTTAGTCAATTTGACTGATGTCTAGGATAGTGGTTCAGGGATGACTGAGCCCAAAGAAAGGTGGTTTCTAATTGGTTCCATTAGCTTACCTGGCCAAGTACAATTGGTGTCTAAGATAAGCAACGGGAGGACTCCCATCAATCTTACACTTACCTGGCCAGTTGATTGGCTGATCTTACACTTGGAGTGCTCTAAGGCTGACTTGGAACAGTTAGGAGCTGTCTAGGTTTAGGCTGATCTTAGATTAGGATTAATTTGTTTGAAACTTATTTGAAAATAAGAATTTTTACTTTAGGTATTTTTAATCTCTATTGCCCTGACATAAGGTTGTCCTGGCATAATAGAAAGTTATGTTGCATGGTTGTCCTAAGGTATGAAAAGGTTGAATTAACTTAGAACTTAAAAAAGAGAGTTTAAAAAAATAAAATAAAAAAATAAAAAAAGATTGAGGATATTGAGAATATAGTGAATTCTCCAACATCCGTGTGGAAAAGGATATTAGGTCGACTAGTCAAAATGGATTTAGTTCCTATTTTAGATCCTACAACCTCAACATCCATAATGGATTTAGCAAATCAGCCTCAGCCTTAAACCCTTAAGAACTTATGTTATGCAGTTGGTTCCGTCCAACCCTCTTGTATCAGGTTACCCCAACCCACAACAAACAACTTTGAAATTAAACCTCAAATCATTAACATGCTTCCAAAATTCACGAGAATAGAGGATGCATATATATTCATTAGGGAATTTGAAGAGGTTTGTGCAACAATGAAACTACAATAATTATTAGAGGACGAAATCAAACTGAGATTAATCAATTTTGCCCTTAAGGATAATGCCAAAGAGTGGCTTTATAATCTTCCAAATCAATCTATCACGACCTGGGAGGGCTTTGTGAGAATATTCTTAAAAAATATTTTCCTCATCATAAAACAACTACAATTAGAAATAAAATAAACCAATTCCATCAACTAGTTAGTGAATCATTTTGGAAATACTTCGATCAATTCAAGAACCTCTTGACCCAATGCCCACACCATGGAATTGAAACTTGAAGGCTATGCCAAATAATTTATGAAGGGTTAGATTCAAATTTTTGAATAATGCTAGAGTCCATGTGCCAGGGATAATTAATGTACAAAGAACCAAATGAAGCCTGGCAATTTTTAGAAGACCTAGCCGAGAAAAATTTACAATGAAAAACAACTAGGGAATCAGAAAAATCCACACCTTCAAGAGGTAGAATATACCAAATTCAAACCTCCCTAGTTACATAAGCCAAATTATAACTTTGACACATAGGTTAGAGGCCTTAGAACTTCAGAGATCAGCCAGTGTGAACCAAGTGTCTACACCTATGTGCAATGGGTGCAATGCACCAGACCATATCTTTGAGGAATGTCCCCTCCCAATAAACCAATTAAATAATTAACGTGCATAAGTGAATGCCACATATCAGAGACTATTGAACAATCCCTATGCACCCACTTATAACCCAGGTTGGAGGAATCATCCAAAATTTTCATGGTCACAAAATCTAAATGCAGGCGGTTCAAGTTTCAATCAGCAGAACCTAAGGCCTAATTCTGTGATAAACACCCTACCATCACCAGACTTTAATATTAATGAAAAGAAACTTAGTTCTTTAGAGAAAAGCCTGGAAGTCCTAGCCAAATCTAATGCTGACACCAATGCCACCTTAAGCAATTTCATGCAAACCATGGGCCAAATTTTGAATTCAAATTCTCAGGCCATAATCCATTTGAAAATGCAAGTGGGTCAGCTAACATCTACCATAAGTGAACGTGAACGAGGTAGGCTACCTAGCCAACCTGAGCCCAACCCAAGGAATCAAAATGGTAGACCAATGCAAGAAAACTAGGTTAATCAAGTTAATGCTATTCATTCCTTAAGATCAGAAAAATAAGTAAATAATAAGATAAATACACCTGACACTAGAGAAGACTCGAGTGCTGAGTCTATTGAGCCATCCAATGAATAATCTATCTTACAAACTCAAGCTCCTGAAATTGATAGTGCACCAAACCAGATGCCTACAATCTCTAGAGCTCCTTTCCCAAATCGATTAAGATCTAATAAACAATCAGAACATTTAGACAAAATGTTAGTGGTATTTAAGCAAGTTCAAGTAAATATTCCTCTACTAGACATGATCCAACAAGTTCCAACTTATGCCAACTTCTTAAAAGATCTTTGCACCAAGAAAAAGATGACTAATGTACCAAAGAGAGCTTTCTTAGTAGCAAGTGTGAGTTCATATTTGTTAAGTCATATGCCTATAAAGTACAAGGACCCAGGGTCTCCAACAATTTCATGTATCATAGGAGAAATCCACATTGAGAAAGCATTACTTGATTTAGAGGCTAGTGTAAATATTTTGCCTTATTCAGTTTATGAGCAATTAGGATTGGAAAAACTTCAACCAACAGGGATCACATTACAATTAGCAGACCAATCTTTTAAGACCCCTAAGAAAATGGTAGAAGATGTTTTGATTAAGGTTGAAAATTTTATCTTTCTAGTTGATTTTGTCATTTTGCAGACTGAGCCAATATCAAATCCTAAGGGTGAAATCCCAGTGATTTTAGGAAGACCATTCCTAGCTACTGCTAATGCTGAAAGCAATTATCAAAATAGACTTATGAAACTATCTTTTGGAAACATGATTATCGAGCTGAATATTTTCAATTTGGAACAGGAATCTACCAAGCATGCTAATGTAAGTATAGTCCAAGTTGAAATTTATGAACCCATAGACATTAGCGATGAGAAAGTTGATCTTGAATCTAGTATCTGGCCAACCCATGAATATGAGAACCTAGATAAAATACTTGGAGATAATAAAAATGGCTAGAGATGGGAGCCTCCCACTGAACCATTCATAGAAATAACTAAACCATCATCCGAGTCATCAAAAGAAGAGGCACCCAAAGTAGAGTTAAAATCCCTCCCTGAGCACCTTAAGTATGTATATTTAGGTCCAGAGAAAATCTTGCCTATAATTTTTACATCAGACCTGAATCCTATCCAAGAGGAGGAATTATTAGCAGTCTTAAGAAAAAATCGAGAAGCAATAGACTGGACCATGACAGACATTAAAGGAATAAGCCCTTCCATAGTTCAACATAGGATACACCTAGAGGAATAGGTTAATACTGAAGCCAACCGCATAGAAGAACCCGAGCCAGGAACTAGTACTGATGCTAGTTCAGTTTAAATGAGATAGACATAGAAAAAAAAAGAATAGATGATTTATCTAAAACTTATAAACCTAAAAGCCTGTTCCTTTCAACCCTGGAAGCCGATTCTTCTTACAAAAATCAAGAGGCATGTAATGAAGAGTCAACGGAGTTGTTTAAGTAAGATCACATTAATTTATCTTCAGAATTAAAACTGCCTTTAGTCATCCTTCCAGCACCCATTGAATCAAACTTAACTCCTAATATAAAATTCAATTCATGAGCATTTTAAAAGAACAAATAGGAGAAATTCTTAATAAACATGGGTTTGAGAATGGGGTCACAAATTATGTTCTCCTAATTAACAATGAATATATCAATAATGAGATTATAAATTAACTTTCTAAGATTGACAATTCAAAATTATTAAAATTTTTCAATCCAGTATTTGATATAGGATAGTAAGCTACATTGTGTCTGGTTGAAGATGGTAAACTTAGCGCTTGTTGGGAGGCAACCCAATATTTAGTTTTTTTTAGTTTAATTTATCTTTTTAGTTGATTTTCTTTTTAGGATAATTTGAATAAGCTGGAGGGAGAGCTTAAATTTTCAAAGACATGTACTGGACCAAATATATATACATATATATATAGTCAGGGGTATTCTTTCATGTTCTTTATTACATCTTTTATTTTTTTCTTCTCCATTGAGGATAATGTCGATTAAGTTGGGAGGGGAAGAAAAATAAAAATTTTAAAATTTTAAGTCCTCAAAAAAGTTAGTATTTAGTATTTAGATACCTGATTATGCTTAAGAATTGAATTAAACTAAGTATTTTTAAAAGAAAATTGATACACAGATCAGAGAATCTGTGAGATATTGAGGAATCAAGTATTAAGAAAATTCAATAAAGAGTTAAGTCTAGAACATAAAAACTTTTTTCTTGGAGCATTTCTAATTATTTCTACTAGCATTAAAGAAAAGTCTACTTTTTATAGGCTTGTGTAGGATAACTATACATTTTTTCATATATTTTTTTTTATTTTAATAAAATAGTTTTCAAATACTTCTCATTGAGTAACCAGACCTCTTTGCCTAAGCAAGCATTGAGTTTCACATCAAAAGGTGGGAAGGGCAAAGAAGCTCATTGTAAAGCTAATCTTAACTCGTAGCCTATTTGATTCGAGCTAGTAAGCTCGAGGGGTATTCTATATCTAGTACTCTAAAGTCAACTGGTTTGAGAGTCATTAGTCCAAAACTCGCTACATGGATCAAATAGAAAGCTTAAGGAGTTAAGACACTCAATAGTGGTACAACGTTAAAATATATATATATATATATATTAGTTTTCCATTGAGTAATCGGATTTTGTTGCCTAAGTAAGCAATGATATTCGCATCAAAAAGTGAGCAATGTGAAATTAAAAATTAATAAATGAAGGGCGGATGTAGCAATATACTTGCCTATATGAAAGTTTAGACAAATCAAAGATAAAGATGGGATAATTTAGAAAAAGTTCAAAAAAATTTAATATTTTTTACTTAATTTTTATATTGATAAATATTAATATCCTAATGATATATCTCACTTATACTCTACTGAATATCAATGGCCATTTTGAAAATTGCTTAGGTAAAATTCGAAACTCTAAAGTTAAAAGATATTTAAAACTAAATTCTTTCTTTACTCGAAGATGAGAAAAGCTTAAGTTAGGGGGTGTGATAAGTACCATAAATTTATCAATAAAAATATTAATTTATTAATTAATTTAAATTAATTTTTAAAAATTAATGATCAATTTATATATAATTTTAAGAAATTCATATTTTTATTAATTAAAAAATAATAAAAAGTAAAAAATAAAATTTTATTATTAATAGAAAGAGCTCATTTTTTGATCATAATGAAATAAGTTTTGAGTAAAATGAAGCTAAAATGGAGAAGATATAAATTTCTAAAAAAATAAAATAAATAAAAATTAAACAAAAAAAGGAAAATGGCTCAGTCGGCTCCGTAAGCCAAGCCACCAAGCCATGCCAAGCCATTAAAGCCGACTCAGCCACAGAAGCTGCTAGTCGATCCACGATCCAAGCGTAGACCACCAGCTTAGCGACAACCAGCGAATCACGGAGCGACACGTGGTGGACCTAGACCCTTAAGGAGTTCATAGAAAATCTATCATGGCTCATAGGGCATTTTGGACTTTTTACTCGACGATAGGAGGCACTGATTGGCTATGGTGTGTAGTGCGATCGATCCATGCGGTCTATGGGAACAGTAATTGAACGATCTAATGGCCTGCATTTGATCCAATGGAGATCCGACGGCCCACAACAAATTCTTCTTTGATTCAAACAGTGCTCAGCAATCTGGCATGATCCAATGGCCAAAAAATCATCCGATGAAGATCCAATGGTCTAGAAAGCTTTTGACTTGATTAAAACATCCAGAACTTGATCTGATGGCCAGATTTTCTCTTGATTAGTGCAATCAGATAGCCAGAATTTAATCCAACCTGATCTGGATGGATACGCATCCGATTTTGATGATCTTTGGTCCGTTGGATTCCTATTGACGGCCAGATTTCATCCAGAGTAGCAAAATTCATCTAAGACTCTTTTTAATCTAATTTTTACTTAGATTTCTCCATATTTTGATGATCAAAGAGTTCATTAGTCCCACATTATCCAGAAAAAAACTCTCCAGCTCTCCTAGCTCTATAAAAAGGACCTCAAGCCTCCAGAGTTCATTGTCTTCGATCAAGGTAAAGCTTTGGTATAGGAAGAAGCCAGGCTATGGGTTAATGGCTGCTTCAAAGCAATAGGTGCCGAGAAGAAGAGCTGGACTTTTACACCATCTTTCTGCCAATGCCGATCCAAGATCAGAGATCATCCTATTTTATTTTTTTTTATTTTATATATTTAAATTATTAATTTAATATTTATTTTTATGCTCTTTAATTTTATGCTCTTAATTTTTTTTATAATTTAATTTTTATACTTTAATTATTGCTTTTTATTTTATTGCAAGTAGATGCTAAGATCTAACTGGTAGATCTTAGTACCAAGTTTAAATTCCTATACCTTTTAATTTTCACTTTTTATTTTTCGACTTCACTTTTGATTTTAAAACTCTTTTCTTTTTTTTTTTTTTCAAAAATTAAATATTTCAAATATAAAAATACTACCTTTCCTATGGATTTGATCCGACTCACTGCTATCTATGTATTTTTAATTATTTTAAGAAGTTGGATTAAACTGATAAACATGATGTTTTAATGACAACATCACATTCTTATCAATTATCCTAATCGAGAAATTGTCAAATTGAAATATAGTGATGCACTATCTCTAATTTTACTTGAAAGGATCAATTCCATCTTAATTCACACATTGACTTAATAGGTACTTGATTGCACCTAACATTTTTTTATTATTAAATTAAAAATTTAGATAGTTCAGTACTATAGTATAGTGAGTCGTTTGTAAGTCACCATGGTGATTTTAGGTCTGAGGGACATTTATACCCATAGTTCTTAGAAATATTTTTGATAGTAGAGTGCTCCAGAATGGTCACATTCAGTGCAAATGTTATTCTGCATCTCATCTATATGCCATACCAGTATTTCTATATACTCCTTGGTTAAGAAGACAACTAATCCATATGGCACACAATGACCTACACTCGATATAACTATCATCCTTGTAATAGTATATTATTTGGTTGTGAACAAATTTAAGGACTAAATGATAAATCTTCTTTTATTAATTTAATATAGTCCTAAGGACTTTGTCACATCATAGGAATTTATTAGAAGATGTACATATATGATGAATAAGCCATAATAACCTTTATTCATTTATAATTCATATACTTTTATAATGAGCACAATCATCTATAACTTAGACGATTAGCTTTGTAACATATTTTCCAACAACTCCCACTTGGACTAAAGTCAATCAGTATAGTATCGTATACCCATCTTCGACTTGTAATCATCGATTCCTTGACTCGAAGGGCATTAGTGAATGGATTGGCTAGGTTCTCTTTTTTATCAATCTTTTGAAGCTCGATGTTACCTTGATCCATGATCTCCAGATAAGATGATAGTGGTGCAAAATATGCTTGGTGCAGTTATAAGATTTTGGTTCCTTCGCTTGAGTTATGGTTCTAAAACTGTCACAATAGAGCAGAACTACACCATCAATAGAGGGTGCCACTCCAAGCTTGTCGAGAAATTTCTACAACCATACAACTTTCTTCGCAGCATCAGATGCCATAATATATTTTGCATCATAAACTGAGTTGGCCATGGTATGCTACTTGGAACCTTTTCAGTAGATCGCTCTACCATTTAGGATAAATACATATCTTGATACACTCTTGCTATCATCATGATTAGATTAAAAACTAGAATCCATAAATCCCACAACTTTTAAATCTAATTCTCCATACCTGAGCCACTGATTCTAAGTATTTCTCAAATACTTAAGGATTGTCTTTATATCTTCCAGTGGTTCTCCCTTAAATCAGACTGATATCTGCTCACTATCTCTAGTGAATATGCCACATTCGATCTCATATATGTCATGGCATATATGATTGATCCCACTATCGAAGCATATGGAATCCTACTAATACACTCTCTTTCTTAAGATGTTGTCAGACAATTTCTTTTTGGAAGAAAAATTTCATGACCTATCGAAAGATGGCTTTTCTTAAAATTCTCTATGCTGAACCATTTTAGTACAGTATCAATATAAGTGAAATGAAAAAATCTAAGCACCCTCTTAGATCTATCTCTATAGATCTTTATCCCTAGGATATAGGATGCTTCTCCCAAGTTCCTTATAGAAAATTGTGACAACAGTCAAATTTTTATTCCTTTTACTGTTGGGATATTATTTTCAATTAAGAGAATGTCATCCATATATAAAATAAGAAATACTACTATAGAACCATTAATCTACTTATAGATATAGGATTCTTCTCTGTTCTTAATGAAGTCATACAATCTGATCATCTTATTAAAATGTATGTTCCAACTCCGAGATACTTGCTTTAATCCATAAATGGATCTTTGAAGCTTACAAAGCTTAGACTCATTTGTGGATATGAACCTTTCAGGTTGTATCATATATGCCTCTTCATTTAGCTCTCCATTTAGGAAAGCTGTCTTCACATCTATTTGCCAGATTTCATAGTTTAGATATACTGCTATCGCAAGCATAATCCGAATGGACTTGAGCATTACCATAGAAAAAAAATATCTCATCATAGTTTATATCATAATGCTGATGATATTCCTTGATAACCAGATGGGCTTTATAGTCTCCATCTTTCTATTTATGCTCCTTTTTTTTCTGAAGATCCACTTACACCCTATGGGTCTCACCCCTTTAGATCAATGAGTGTCCATACATTTTTGACCTTCATGGACTCCATTTCAGATTTCATAGCTTCTAGCCATTACTCAAAGTTAGGATTCTGCATCACATCCATATAGATGATCGAATCCTCATTATTCTCATCAAGTTCAATAGGATCATCATTTTGGACCAAGAAACCATAGTTTCTATCCAACTGATGTGGTACTCTACTGAATTTTCTTAATGATGGCTCTACAATAGGTTCTGAATTTGATCTAATCAAATTCAGTTTTGTAAGTTTACTAGATTGTGTTGGTAGTTCTACCTATCGAACTTTCTCAAGTTCAACTTTAGATGCTTTAGTTCCTTCTCCAAGAAACTTCTTTTCCAAAAAGATAGCCCTATTGCTAACGAAAAACTTTTATTCTTTAGGATGGTAGAAGTAATATCTTCTAGTTTTCTTAGGGTACCCTACAAACAAACACCTATCAAACCAGGATCCAAGCTTATCAGTCTGCAGATGTTTAACATAAGCCAGACAATCCCAAATTTGAAAGTAGGAGAGTATCAGTTTGCATCTGGTCCATATCTTATATGGAGTTTTTGCGACTGACTTGCTCGGAATATTATTCAGAATCAAACAGGCTATCTCAAGTGCATGACCCCAAAAAGATATAGGCAAAGATGTAAACTCCGTCATGGACCGAACCATGTCTAATAAAGTTTGATTCCTCCTTTTTGATACTCCATTATATTGTGGTGTTCCAGGAGGGATCCATTATGAGAAAATTCCATTCTCCCCTAGATATATCAAAAACTCACTAGAGAGGTATTCATCTTCTCGATCAAATCGAAGAGTTTTAATACTCTTATCAATTTATTTCTCTACTTCATTGTAAAATTATTTGAATATTTCAAATGATTCAGATTTATTCTTCATAGATAGATGTATCCATACTTAGATAGGTCGTCTGTAAATGTAATAAAATAGTTATACCCTTCTCTAGCACTTGTGTTCATTGATCTACATACATCACTATGTATTAGACTACTTAGAATATTAGCAGCTCACTCACCCTTTCTAGTAAAGGATGACTTGGTCATTTTTTTAAGAAGATAAGACTTGCAGGTCAATACTGATTCATAATCATTAACATCGAGGAATCCCTTTTTGACTAATTTATTTATCTTGTTCTTATTTATATAACCAAGCCTATAATGCCAAAGATAGGCATCAGAGACATGATCTAGTTTAGAGTGTTTGTTTGAAGTGTACATTATACTTATAGGTTGTGATAAAATGTATATGTCATTTCTTTATTATCCATGCATTATTGTAACATCATTCATAATGATATTACAATAATCATCCTTTATTGACAAATGATAAGTATCTTTAGCCAAAAGGCTAACAAAGATCACATTCATCATAAATAATAGACAATAGTGATAATCACTCAAAATGACAATCTTAGAATTGAAAACAAGCTCAACAACTTCTAAAGCTAAGATTGGAACTTGACTTCCATCCCTAACATTCAGGAATTTTTCACCACTTTTAAACTTTCTACTTACTTGAAGTTCTTGCAATGAATTGCAAATATTTATAGGACTACCACTATCCAATACCCAGATAGTAGTATCATAAATACAAAAATTATAAGATATTATCATATAACATTCTTGATAAGCAACTCCTTGCTCTTTTCTCTTGTTATGCCTGTTTAGGTTAAGGGACTGTGTCTTATATTGGTCAACCTTGGATTTCGTAGTCTGATTGGGCTTAGATGCCCCAACACAAAACTCTGGCACTTTATTGATATTTTCTTTCTCAAAGGAATAATTTTTCGTTGAGGACTTCAATACTTGAAGTATTTTCTCCAGTTGTGAATCCTCAAATTTACTACTAAATTCATTATCCATAGCTGTCCTCATTATTAGCTGCACCATGACTCAATTATTGACCCACTTCTGATAAGTATCTCTGATCTCATCACATACATTGGGTGCAGGTTCTTTGGGTGCGGGTTCTTTAGGTGCAGGATATGTAAGTACTTACAGAATCATTTCATGCTCTAGACTAATTTCAACTTTCGATATCAGTTATTGAAGTTTGGTTCGATAAGTTTATCATTATCTAATAATGAATGGAGCGATGACCGACTAGACATATCTAAAAAGAGAACAATAGATCTATTAGTATATGAATTATTAAGCCTAAAGATATGGATTTTAGTCTAAAGGTTTTCCTACTATTTTATACAAATTGGGAGCCTTTACCTCTAATTCAAGGAATTATCTTAATTTCTTAGTGGATAGTAGAATCCACATAGATGACATACAGATCCGAGAAAAGCTTTGGCTAATCCATGTATATCTATAGGTAGGTTCTTAACCAATTATTTTTCTAAACAACTTCTAGTATTTGATTTTGCCCCAAGAGCCTTTTCGATTGGCTATGGCTTTCTCTATAAGGTCTGGTTAGGTAACATGAACCTACTCAATGGATCTAACTAGTGAATGATCAGATCTGAGGAAAGCTCTGGCTAACCCAACCATTCATCAGCTAGCCCAACAAAGTCATCATATAATGAATGACAATTCCAATATCCAAATGAGCACCAGATGTAAGGTGCCTCCAATATTTACCGAAATAATTGGATCCATTACCATCTACCTTAATGGGATGCTATAAACTTGTTATCTCCATAATAATTTTATTTTAAGGATCTAATAATTTAAAAAATTTAATTAAGTATTTAGAGAAATAGAAAAATGATTAACCAGCAGTCAACAATCCTCCCACTAATTTCATCAAGTCTTAAAGAGAACTGATGACCAACCTGATTTAGAGAGTACCTAAATTAGTTATACTAATTATCTTTAATGACATGGGTTAGCTTGAATCATTAAGTGATCTAATCAAAATATAATCCACCATGATAGCCAGGTAAATGAGAACGATGGGAGGGATATGCCATTAACTCGTCAAAGACTCATCAATGCGAGTAGCTCCCAATTAAAAATCATTGGTCAATATTGCCAAACTTACCTTAAACACCAACTAGTTAATTAGTTTCAATTTGATACACCTAATAATTTAGACTTGGCCACTGAGCCACAATTGAGGTCCATTTTAGTCTAATCAAAGATATAGACTTGATCAACTACAACTATTGTATTGGCTTTAGAGAACTCCTAATTTAATCTAATTCAACTTTTGGTTAGATTTAATCATTTTCTCTAAATGATCCATTAACTCTTTGATTCTAATCTTAGGTCTAACTCAATTAAGAGGACTTGATTTGAGCTATCCCATGCCCCCATGATTTATGAAAAATGACATTAGATCTTTGATTCTCCAATCTAGATTTCTTAATTCTCAATTAAGTGTATCATACAATCATGGATGTGAAACAATTTCAATTTTGTAAAATAATTTTATAAGTATTTTATGCAAAAATTTTCTATTCACAAATTGGGGTCTACCTCTCTCTAATTGGAGTTGACTCCTCACAATGGGTCGACCTATGGGTTGGCCTTTGTGACAAAATAGAAAGCTTAAAATCCCATCTACAGTAAATAGATCGACCCCAATAGAAAAGGGGTCAATCCTAGGGATTGGGGTCGACTCGAATAGGACAGGGGTCGATCCCTGCAGGCATGCCAACAACTATTGCAGGGTTTCAGATTTTCTAATTTATGCATAAACTTTAGGTTTTTCAATTATAAATCATTTTAGATCTCATCTAAACCATATTTATGATTCCAAACTTTATTTTTCATGATTAAAACAATTTTAATCATCGAGATTAGATGTTATTACTTTTCATATGATTGTATCACATACAACAAATAAAAGATTTCAAGATCTAGGGTTTTGCAGAAAAGCAAGTTCTTCCTTTTGCTTTCTTCTTCATAGGATATAGTCACATGACACCCCACTTGCCATAAGAGCACTTCATCAAATGGAAAGAGATGGCCTTCAAACCATAGTTTCTCTTATGACTGGACAGCCTGGTAACCATCCCAATCAAAGTACTTGCTACTCGGATCACTTAATCTAATAAAATATATTTGATCAAAATCATATCTGAGCATAAATATTATCTAGAACTAATCTAAATAATAAGAAATCAGATCTATATAGCATATAAAATCATGTTATGCAACACTTGCTCTAATACCAATTAAAAGAAAAGTTGGATAGTTTCATGCATGCAATTTTAAAATTTTTGTAGTGGAATAGACTAGATTACATGAAAGAGATCAAATCTAAACTACCTTATCCAGGATCTTTAACATGATTTATAATGCATAAAGATCTAAAAAATAAAGTCTTGCATCGATCCCATCGATGCCCTAGATTAGGTCTAACTATTAGAACTAATCTAGTTCTAATTTAATGAGTTCAAAACTCATGACCTTTGCACGCACTACAAGAAACTAAGCTATTAGCGATGGTGAAATGCCATTGCTAATAGTTGGTCCACCATCGCTAATACTGATGCCGTCGCTAATACCGTCATAAAAGTCAATCTAAAAAATTATTATCGCTAATTATGACCATTAGCGATGGCAGAAAATGTTGTCGCTAATAACAAAATTAGCGACGACTTTAGAGGCGAAACAAATTAGACTCTAATTAATTTTTTTAAAAAAATTTAAAAGAATTTTAGAAAATATTAGTGTCGGCAATTCATTGCTAATACCATCACTAATAATTATTAGCGATAAATTATTCTATCTCTAATGCCATCTCTAATTTTATTTAATTTTTAAATTAAATAAAAAAATTAATTTAAAAAATATTAGTAATGATAGTTACTGTCGCTAATATCGATGGTAATACTTAATTTAGTTTTTTATAAAATTTAATAATAATATTTTTAAAATCTATTTTAATTAATTATAATGAATTATGATTCCTAGTACCTATTATAATTAAAATCCAATGATAATATGACAATCAAAAATTAAAAACTAATTATATTATATTAAAAATAAAAATTATATAATTTTTTATAAGTAATATAAAAAAATATAATGCATCAAAAAAAAATTAGGTCCGATCCTCATCATCATCAGCCTCCTCCTTCTCTTGCTCCTCTCTAGTAGCTGGTGGATGAGAATTGGATATCCCAACATCCGGTAATGAAAAAAATAAAATAATATTAGTAAGTTTCGATATGAAGGCATATCTTTCAATACACTCTTTTGATTCTTGAATAGATTATTTTTACATGTTCCATTCGATGATACGGAGCTATAGACACTTTTGGTCCATCGATTGAATAGTTAGATTAAATTTTTAGCTCCTAGATCTTCTTTCTAGACTCAAATCTAAATATACAAAGCTTCTAAGAATAAAAACTTAAAATAATTAAAATAATTAAATAATATATATACCTGATGTGATGGTTGGAATGAGGAGCCCAGTTGGTCGCATAGTTATGGATCTTGGAGAAGTTCTACAATCGTGTCACAGATGGCATCCAGGAGACTCTGAGATTGCTGGCTTAGAAGCCTCTGCATGACCTCCTCCACATGCGCATCACTCCAGGTCTGAAATATCGAGGCCTATGAGGATGCTGAAGGATATTGAGGTAGTAGAGGATTGAAGCTGTGGCTGAATCCTATGATCCGGCTCCTACTCACCTCCGATGGTCCTGAGCCAACCCTTAAGGTCAAGGGAGGGCTAAGAAGATGGATTATCGTCATACCTCTCAGCAATATACTCCACATAACATGTTTGCATAGTTAAGAAATATATTAGTTGTCATATAAAAATTAAATCCTATAACAACTTAATTAGTAAATAGAGTTTGAAGTTCTTACTGTGATGCATCACGACGTAGAATCTAAATAGTCACTAGTCCTCCTAGACTGGTGTGTGGCCTATCACAACTATAGCTAGTTTAATGGATGATCCAACTACCATACCTACGGTAAGTAAATAATAAAATTAAATTAATTAAAACATGCATATAAGAGCTTTTACAATTTTAGTGAGGAGCTTTGATATTGATTTCTTACCAGTCTGTCGGCCATAATATATGTGCCAACCAAGCCACCCATATGTCTGATCAGATCCTACTGGACGATTCGGTTCTACCCGATCCTCTGCCACCAACTGGAGTATTTCTCACTACTCCACTGATCGTAGAGGGTCTACCATATATTCATCCACATCTAGTGATCCATGAAGGATCTCCAGTTTGATGGTGACTGAGAACTGGAGTGCTGGATGGTGGACTATCTGAGGCTATAGAGGCCATCTCGGAGCCTCTGTGTGGCCACCTCCTCGAAGATCTGACGGCCAGCCCCCTTATCTTGGGGAGTCACAAATTGGTAGTAGTCTTGCAAGATAGATGCATGTATTTATATGTAATTAAAATACCAATGCATCAGGAATTTATAAATTAAACTAATCTTGACCTACCAAAAATATTCCCTAGGCTACATCATGTACTCCAGACAGTCAGTTAGAAAACTCGTTCACCGACCCCAGCATCAAGCATTGGATGATGCTGGTGTTAGATATATGTGCTCTAGAAGCCAGAATTGGCTGACACTTGTAATACACTTCTAGGGGCAAAATTATAATTTTGACTAAAATTAATAAAATGGATTATTTTCTATCACATATGTATATTTAGTGTCTGGAATACATCCTTTGAGTTAATGGTATGATAATTCATATTTTCAAGAGTTGAAAATTTAAGACAAGAATAATCATTATTAACTCATAAAATGCTCTCGATCATTGGATCATCACGAGGATGGTAATTGATCCAGAAGGTTGATGTACAATCGCTTTTCTTTAGTAGATGAGTCTTGAGTCTATGGTGTGGAGACATCGGAGTGAGAGTATAGGTACTCATTAGAGAACGAGAGCACTGAGCGTGACCACCTTGAGTAGTCATTAGAAAGTCTACCTTCTCGTCAATGACTGACTCGATGCTGTAGTAGTGTGTCTAGTTCTTTGACCTGAGGTGCATCGACAGTTCACTTTGAGGGTGTTATAGTTTGACTACACCATAACTTGGTCTCCTAGTCATACGGAATCTTGAGGTGTATGTTGGTTATAGCATGTTCATTATAGGAACTGGATTGCATCAAGATGGAATCTATCTATCTCGATGGTAGAGGAGCAGCCCTATGATGATCATGAGAATCAAGTCTAGAAGCCCATGGCCATGGTAGAGTGAAATAATAGAAAGAGTTTCTATTTAGGTTTTCACATCTAATTTGAATCGAATGATTACATCATATGATAGAGACTAGGGTTTGACGAGTTCACCTAAACCCTAATCTGATCGGGGCTCAAGATAGAAGAACTTAATCACATAGGTAGCTGCACTAAGAGGTTCGCATTCAGCTCTGATGGGTTGCCACCATATACTGCTAGATGTCACTGATGGATTTTGGGAGCAATTATAATGATTTAGATGATAGATCATTCTAGCTGTTTGAATCAGAAGAGTTCTGATCCATCGAAAGAAGTTTCGATGATGTCGATGATAGAGATCATGACATATCCCACTACCATATAGAACTAAACCTAACTGGATCACACAAACAAGGGTTTGAATCTGGTAATCATCAATTGA
Organism: Cocos nucifera; assembly: GCA_006176705.1. Lineage (NCBI taxonomy): Eukaryota > Viridiplantae > Streptophyta > Magnoliopsida > Arecales > Arecaceae > Cocos > Cocos nucifera. Next base: position 353,784 of record QRFJ01000360.1, on the reverse strand, counting down.
ACTAATCCAGTTTAATTGATCTGAATGAGATTCAATTAGGTTCAAGAAAATCGTGCTAGCACTCGATTGAACCTAACGTTCTTCTTTTACTATCATAAATAGTTGTCCTGACTGAGCCAAAGGAGTTTGTACTCGATCAGAGGCCTTCACTTTGTCTGACTGGAGCTTGTCTAGGTCAAAAAAGGGTTGTCTTATTTTGTAAGATAATACCTGCCATTTTTGATCATCTGCCATTTCTCATCCTTTGACTTTGGTCAAAAGTTGACCTTTGATTGGTCAAATATTGACCATTGACACTTTGACTTCTATCCACGTGTCACGCACCTATTGGAGGGCTGGTGGGGGCTTGTCCCCCTGCCAAAACCTGGCAAGGAGGAGGATGCATGCCACCCTTGGCGTGTGCCCAAGCTGGAGGCGCCCAAGAGTCCCTATTGGACAGGGACTCCATCTTCCTTTTGGATTCCGATTAGACTTCTCCTAAGAATCAAGTTTGACTGGTCTTAGGCACCATCTAAGGAGGATTCTAAGGAACTATATTCCCACCAATCAGATTTAGATCTGATTTTACAAAAGGTTGTGATTGGTTGGGAAGAAGAGGAGTTGGATCACGCATAGTCTATAAATAAGACCCTGCGCCCAACTCAAAGAGCATAAAAAAAAGGAATTCAATTCCCACACCCCAAGGCTTTCTCTCATCTCCTCCTCCATGCTAAATCCATCTTCTCCCTCTCCTCTCCATGACCAAAGTGTTTTGGTTCTTGGTTGGTGCAATCCAGATGAGAGAAAGGCGGCAGAAAGCTAGAAGGCTGCGCTGCTGCAAAGGACAACTTCTGATCTTCGAAAGGTATTTTGAAGATCCTCCAAATCAGATTCAGATCTAATTTTTGGAGACATGATAGAGAAGAAGAGGATCTCCAGACCAAGTCCAAGTGGATACCAGTAGAGGCCAGGTACTTGCGTGGCTAGATCCAGAATCTTCCGCTGCTTACAGGATCATCAACGGGTAATAGGATTATCCTACATCAAGGTAAATTAAATTTTATTTAAATTATTTAGATTTTATTTTTATTATTAAAATAATAAATATTAGATCTAAAACATCCTAGATCTAATTAGGATTAAATAGAAAAAGTTTTGAAATATATCTCTTGATCCGATCAGATTTGAATGAACATGGTTCGGAAAATCAGGATTTTCATTCAATTGGTATCAGAGCAAGGTTCTAAAAGTGTTTAGATCTAATTTTAAATTTATTCTAATTAGAAAATAAATAATTTCAGATGTCATATGAGATATGATCAGATCTGAAATTAGAAAAAATTAAAATTAAATAATTTGGATCTAAGATTAGAAAATATGCATGACTATTTCTAAAATAGAATAGTTCTATAGAATAGTCTTGCATGTTTTTAATTTAATTTAATTAAATAATATTTTAAATCTATTTATTTACTATTTTTTGATATTATAATTATTATAATAACATCTAAAAAATAGTCAATAAAATTATTTAATTTTAAACTTCATATGAGATATGATTGATGCATGTCTAGACTAGTTGTAGAATAGTTCTATATAGTTGCCTAGATTAGAGTTTATTTTGATAAGATTAATTTAAATCTAATTTTTTAGATTATTATGAGATAATTTAGATCTGAAAACATGCATGATTCAATACATGAGATGTATGCAAAATATACCATGATTAGATCTAATTTGTATACGAGATATATGATATAGATCTAAAATTGTTTTGTAGTATTACATGTTCCTGATTAAGGTGTTCCTCTTGGCCGTCCGATCATAAGAATGAAGAAGAGTTTAAAGGCCCTCTCCTTCCATCCAATGGGATGTTCTTATGACGTGTAGGGGTGCTGCGCATTCGTCCTTAATCAGAAATCCAAAACTTACTTTCTACAAAATCCTAGATCCTGAAATCCTAGGATTTATTGTGCATATTTTATTTATGAACCCTGCTTAATTAAAAATTAAGATTATAAAATATTAACTAGGTCTAAAATTGAGAATTTTAGATCTAAAATATATTCATAATACTAGGTTCGGGCTTGGGTAGCTCAATTAGGTCTAAGGGGTTGATCAAATCGAATCAAGAGTTGGTTAGATGGGATCAACAATGCTTAAATTGACCAGCCTAATAGGATTAAGTTTGGGTTAAGATCGAGTCACGATCAAGCAAGACCTAATTAGGCTCAGAGGTTAGAGTTTGGATTGTAGGCTAATCCAATTGGTTCTGGCTCAATAATTTGGTGTCTAAGGTAAGTTTGGCACATACGACCGACTGATTTTTAATTGGGAGCTACTCGACCTGAATGCATTCTTGTACAAGTTAATGGCATATCCCTTCCACCGATCTCACTTACTTGGCCATATCTATTGACACTGTTCTGATCTGAGGTGGTCAATAATCCGAGCTAACCCATGCCACTAGGTTAGTCATAATTGTTATGACTATGACAAGTCTAGTTTAATGAGACCTAAATCAATTCTTCCTAAGAAAAGATTAAGTCTGAGGTCTTCCACCATTATAGATGTGCGGACCCTTCTCAGGATTGATTGTTCTCGACTGGATACAGTGGCTCAGTTGCACCAAAAAGATGCAACCATGTCTATTAGGCATTGGATGCTATGGGCTGGAGGATGAGTTGGGCTCAATATTCTGGATACGGTGAGAGACTCAATTAGGAATTCAGTCTGTGCAAATGGTGGGTCTAACTTAACTAAGGAGTGGATCAATATTCCAGATACGGTGAGATTCATGAATTAGAAACCAAGTTTGGGTGCACCATGATTAGAGAATCATTGAACAAGAGTTGTTCACTCATTGGCTAACCCATCACCAATAACTGTTAGGTGAGGTGATGAGTCAGTTAGTGAGACCATACCACCCACTAAAAATCATTAATCATGGAGATTTTCACATCTCTATAAAGGGAGTGTAGGGATCCAAGAAAATAGTGGGAGCTAATTTGTTTAAAAATAAAATCTCTAAATAAATTGGTCAAGTCATAATTACAATATCTAACTAGAATCTTTGACTCTCTATAGGAAAATGTCTGCATCTAACCCATTGGCACGTATCTTGGACACACATAGATTGATTGGACCCAATTATAAAGATTGGCTTAGGAACTACAAAATCATTTTGGGTTCCGAGAAGTTAACACATGTATTGGACTAGGACCCTCCCACCTTACCAGCCCATCCATCCACTAAATAGAGAGCATCTCTAAAAAAGTGGATAGACGAAGATAATAAGGCCAGATATTACATGTTGGACTCAATGTTTGATGAGCTCCAACACCAACATGAAGATATCAGGACTGCTCGCCAAATGTTGGCTCACCTGCAGAAGATGTTTGGTGAATAGAGTCGTGCAGCCAAGTATCAACTCACGAAATGATTTTTTAAGGCTAAGATGCATGATGGGCAGTCAGTCCAAGATCACTATCTGATAATGATCAAGAATATGGAAGAGTTTGAGAAGCTTAGTGTGAAGTTAGACTTGGATCTGCAGAACGATATTATTCTGCAATCTTTGACTGATGCATATGATAATTCATCATGAATTACCACATGCATACACTTCAAAATTCCTTGGCCGAATTAATGAATATGCTGGTCACCGCTGAGCTATCTATGAAAGGTTCTAAAGGCTCAGTTCTTGCTATGGAATGAATTTCATCCAAAAGAAAGTCTTATGGAAAGAAAAAGAAGTCTGCGAAAAAGTAGAAGATGGAAGGAGGAAAGAAGAAGAAGGCAGAGCCGAAGATGAAAGCCGCTGTCAAAGTAAAGTATTTCCATTACAACAGCGACGGCCATTGAAAGCGGAACTGTCCTACTTACCTGGCCATCCTAAAAGAACAAGAAGGAAGGTCCTTCTGGAGATATGCTTGTTATTGAGTCTAACCTTATGGTTTCTTCTGCATCCAGTTGGGTGCTTGACTCTGGTTCTAGTGCTCATCTGTGCACTTCCATACAGGATCTTGAGGATAGTAGGAGGCTGAGGGATGGAGACATGATCCTACGCATCGGTAATGGAGCAAGAGTTGCTGCAGTGGCAGTGGAAACATACCCTCTTCGATTACCATCTGGTTTAGACTTAGTTTTGAAAGACTGTTATTATGTGCCTGTAGCTAGCAGGAATTTGATTTCTGTTTCATGCTTAGCACTAGAAGGCTATGTGATTACCTTCTTTAAGGACCATTGTAACATTCTTTATGAAAGAAATAAAATTGCAAATGGTTTTCTTATTAACGGATCTTTATCAGCTACATATTGATGTACCTATTCTAACTATCGAGCAAAACGTGAATGCCAAACGACCTAGGGATAGTCCAAATGATAGATATCTATGGCACCTGAGATTAGGTCATATAGCAGAAGATAGGATCAACAAATTGGAGAAAAATGGGCTATTGAGTCCATTGACTTCCGAGTCATATCCAACTTGTGAATCTTGTCTCCAAGGCAAAATGACCAAACTCCCTTTTGTAGGACATGGGGAGAGGGCCATAGATCTCCTTGCCCTAGTACATACTGATGTGTGCGGCCCATTTGATGTGCCGGCTAGAGGCAATTTTGTCTACTTTATTATCTTTACCGATGATCTATCTAGGTATGGGTATGTGTATCTTATGAGACACAAGTCTGAAGCTTTTGAAAAGTTCAAAGAATTCAGACATGAAGTAGAAAAACAAACTGAAAAACCCATTAAGGTTCTTCGATCAGATCGAGGAGGTGAATACCTTAGCCAAGAATTCCTAGACTATCTCAAGAAAAATGGCATAGTCTCTCAATGGACTCCACCAGGAACACCTCAACTCAATGGAATTTCAGAATGGAGAAATCGAGACTCTATTGGATATGGTCCGATCCATGATGAGCTTCACAGACCTCCCTGATTTTCTTTGGGGACACTCATTATTAACTTCAATTTATCTACTGAATAGGGATTCCCTCTAAAGACCGTTCCTACCACACCGTATGAGATATGGCATGGTAAGAAACCAAGTCTGAGTCATCTCAGAATTTGGGATTGTCCGGCTCATGTCAAAAGACAACAAGCGGACAAGTTAGAGTTTAGGTCCTTCAGAGCTCGATTCATAGGATATCCTAAAGAGTCATTAGGATACTATTTCTACATTCCAGAAGACCACAATGTGATTGTGAGTCGACATGCCATCTTTCTTGAAAAATAGTTTATTCAAGATAGTGGCATTGGAAAGTAGATTAAGCTTGATGAGAAAGTCTCACAAGTACAACGAGCTAAGGACCAATTGGAACCAAATCAGGTTGAGCCAATAAGAACACTACCTCCTCCACCTCGTAGATTGGAAAGAGTTTCCCATCCCCCTGAAAGATACTTAGGTATTATTTCAGAGAAAGTAGAGAAAATGTTCCTCGTAGGTAATGGTGCTCATGGTGATGATCCCAAAACCTACAACGAGGCGATATCAGATATCGACTTTGAGAAATGGCTAGAGGCAATGCAGTCAGAAATTGACTCGATGCACTCAAACCAAGTCTGGACCTTGGTAGATCCACCAGAAGGTATAGTACCTATTGGGTGTAAATGGATCTTCAAGAGAAAGATTGGTGCAGATGGAAAATGTGGAGACATTCAAGGCTAGACTAGTGGCAAAAGGTTATAGTCAACACGAAGGCATTGACTATCAGGATACCTTTTCCCCAGTGGCTATGCTAAAATCCATCCGCACATTGCTTGCCATTGCAGCCTATTTCGATTATGAAATATGGCAAATGGATGTGAAAACTGGCATTCTTGAATGGATATCTTGAGGAAGATATCTATATGGAACAGCCACTAGGTTTCACATCCAGTGATACTGATCACAAGGTTTGCAAGCTGCAAAGGTCCATATATGGACTTAAGCAAGCATCTCGGAGCTGGAACACTCGTTTCAATGATGTGATCAAAATGTTTGGTTTCATCAAAAATGAAGAGGAAACCATGTATCTTCAAAAAGGTCAGTGGGAGCGCTGTTGTCTTCCTCGTATTGTACGTGGATGACATCCTCCTTATTGGGAATGATATTCCCATGATGACGACAGTCAAATTATGGTTGTCCAAGGAATTCTCCATGAAAGACCTAGGTGAAGCATCCTTTATTCTAGGAATTAAGGTCTATAGGGATAGACCGAATAGGATGCTAGGACTTTCACAGAAGATGTACATAGAGGAAGTACTAAAGAGGTTTAGTATGGAAAACTCTAAGAGGGGATTAATACCCTTCAGACATGGTATTCATCTTTCCAAGAAGATGTGCCCTAGCACACCTGAGGAAATAGAATGCATGAGCAAGATCCCTTATGCTTCTGCAATAGGGAGCCTCATGTATGCCATGCTATGTACACGACCTGATATAGCCCATGCTGTGAGTGTCACAAGCAGATATCAGTCAAATCCAGGTGAAGAACACTGGACTTCTGTGAAATGTATCCTTAAGTACTTAAGAAGAACTAAGGATATGATGTTGATCTTTGGTAATGGAGAACTCCATGTCCAGGGATACACAGACTCAAATTTCATGTCCAATGTAGATGATCGAAAGTCAACATCTAGGACTCTATTTGTGTGCAATGGTGGTGCTGTCAGTTGGAAGAGTTTCAAGCAAACCACGATTACCTCGAGAAGGGTTACATCGAGGTCAAGAGAGTCAACTCCACAGATAATGTGGCAGACCCACTTACAAAGCCGTTGGGCCAATAGAAGATCGAAGCCCACCTTGAGAAGATGGGACTTAGACTTATAGCCAATTAGCTTTAGGACAAGTGGGAGATTGTTAGATATATGTGCCCTAGAAGCCAGAATTGGCTGACACTTGTAATACACTTCTAGGGGCAAAATTATAATTTTGACTAAAATCAATAAAATGGAGTTATTTTCTATCACATATATGTATTTAGTGTCTGTGATACATCCTTTGAGTTAATGGTAATGATAATTCATATTTTCAAGAGTTGAAAATTTAAGACATGAATAATCATTATTAACTCATAAAATGCTTCCGACCATAGGATCATCATCGAGGATGGTGATTGATCCGAAAGGTTGGTGTACAATCGCTTCTCTTTAGTAGATGAGTCTTGAGTCTACGGTGTGGAGATACCAGAGTGAGAGTATAGGTACTCGTTAGAGAACGAGGGCACTGAGCGTGACCACCTCGAGTAGTCATTAGGAAGTCTACCTTCTCGTCAATGACTGACTCGATGCTGTAGTGGTGTGTCTGGTTCTTTGACCTGAGGTGCATCGGTAGTTCACCTTGAGGGTGTTATAGTTTGACTACACCATAACTCGATCTCCTAGCCATATGGAACCCTGAGGTGTATGTTGGCTATAGCATGTTCATTGTAGGAACTGGATCGCATCAAGATGGAATCTATCTACCTCGGTGGTAGAGGAGCAGTCCTATGATGATCATGAGAATCAAGTCCTAGAAGCCCATGGCCATGGCAGAGTGAAATAATAGAAAGAGTTTCTATTTAGATTTTTCACATCGGATTTGAATCGAATGATTACATCATATGACAGAGACTAGGGTTTGATGAGTTCACCTTAAACCCTAATCTGATCGGGGCTCAAGATAGAAGAACTTAATCACACAGGTAGCTGCACCAAGATGTTCGCATTCAGCTCTGATGGGTTGCCACCATATACTGCTAGGTGTCACTGGTGGATTTTGGGAGCAATTAGAATGATTTAGATGATCGATCATTCTAGCTGTTCGAATCAGAAGAGTTCTGATCCATCAAAAGGAGTTTCGATGATGTCGATGATAGAGATCATGACATATCCTATTACCATACAGAACTAAACCTAACTAGGTCACATAAACAAGGGTTTGAATCTGGTGATCATCAATTGAACTAATCCAGTTCAATTGATCTAAATGAGATTCAATTAGGTTCAAGAAAATCGTGCTAGCACTCGATTGAACCTAACGTTCTTCTTTTACTATCATAAATAGTTATCCTGACTGAGCCAAAGGAGTTTGTGCTCGATCAGAGGCCTTCACTTTGTCTGACTGGAGCTTGTCCAGGTTAGAAAAGGATTATCTTATTTTGTAAGATAATACCTGGCATTTTTGGTCACCTATCATTTCTCGTCCTTTGACTTTGGTCAAAAGTTGACCTTTGATTGGTCAAATGTTGACCATTGATACTTTGACTTCTATCCATGTGTCACGCACCTATTGGAGAGCTGGTGGGGGTCTGTCCTCCTGTTAGAATTTGGCAAGGAGGAGGGCGCACGCCACCCTTGGCGTGTGCCCAAGCTGGAGGCGCCCAGGAGTCCCTGTTGGATAGGGACTCCATCTTCCTTTTGGATTTCGATTAGACTTCTCCTAAGAACCAAGTTTGACTGATCTTAGATGCCATCTAAGGAGGAATCTAAGAGATTCTATTCCCACCAATCAGATTTAGATCTGATTTCACAAAGGATTGTGATTGGTTGGAAAGAAGAGTTGGATCACGCATAGTCTATAAATAAGACCCTGCGCCCAACTCAAAGAGCATAAAAAAAAGAAATTCAATTTCCACACCCCAAGGCTTCCTCTCCTCTCCTCCTCCATGCCAAATCCATCTTCTCCCTCTCCTCTCCATGCCCAAAGTGTTTTGGGTTCTTGGTTGGTGCAATCCAGATGAGAGAAAGGCGATAGAAAGCTAGAAGGCTGCGCTGCTGTAAAGGACAACTGCTGATCTTTGAAAGGTGTTTTGAAGATCCTCCAAATTAGATCCAAATCTGATTTTTAGAGACATGATAGAGAAGAAGAGGATGTCTAGATCTAGCCCAAGTGGATACCGATAGAGACCAGGCACTTGCATGGCTAGATGCAGAATCTTTCGCTACTTACAGGATCATTAACGGGTAATAGGATTATCCTACATCAAGGTAAATTAAATTTGATTTAATTTATTTAGATTTTATTTTTATTATTAGAATAATAAGGATTAGATCTGAAACATCCCAAATCTGATTAGGATCAAAGAGAAAAAGTTTTAAAATATGTCTCTTGATTCGATCAGATTTGAACGAACCTGGTCTGAGAAATCAGAATTTTTCTTCAGCTGGTAACCACACGAGATACTCCAGACTCTCTAAATATACTATGAAATTAATTTTGAATAATAAATATTAACTTTAGAATTACTAAATTAGAAACATATTAATTGAAGTTGTAGTATTTACGAGCGGCTCTGAACATGAATGAGCTATCTATCCTCCGAACGAGTCGGAGGTGCCGTGAGCCAGGTGGATCCTCGACCACGACTCTGTGTTTGTGAGCTGGTTGCTACTACATATGACTGTGGGGTCATTAGTGACCCCCTATCATTTGATATAAGATGTGTAGAACCATGTGAGCTGGTCACATGATCGCTCTCTCCTCGAAAGCTCTATCCTTGGCTGAAACGGCTCCGACCTCTAGAAGACATGATGTATAATATTTGTAAAAATAAAAACCAAAGTAGGTTGATGATCTAAAAATTGGTTCAAACAAAATATCTATCAAAATATAACAAGACAATCAAAATTTAACTCACATATAATAAAGATTGTTAGTGAGCATCTGTAATGTATTAGCAGTCCAATGTTTCTCGTTCAATAATACATGATAATGTGTTGGTCTATTGATCCCCTGATTTAAGTATTGTCTGATTCTTATCTAGTAGTACATGATAATCTCAATACATAAAAATGTGAAGAAGGCTTAGATCTGCCATTGAAAAATAAGGCATTGTGCATTCCTTTGCACCTTTAACCATGAGGTGGCAGCAAGCGTTTGTCTCCGATATAACAGACCATCCAAGCTTGCCCTGCATTGCAAGTTCTTTTGCACCAAAGTACGGTGAGATGGCTGCAAGCGGTTGTCTGCAATATAACAGACCATCTAAGCTTGACCACATAATAACAAGAATAGAATGCATCACCTCCATTTAGGTGCATCTCGCACAGGCAATCATCATAGCCTCTATCTCCGAGTCTTCGACTGCCTCCTCGAGCTACAAACAAGAAATATAAATTTTATTAAAAAAATAATAATTTAAAAATAAAATTCATGTGCTCGCACAGCCTAGTTATCTAGCAAGCTCCAAGTCCAAACTACAAGCATTGTTACCTGCATAAAAAGATGTGGAGATAATATGCGCGGATTGAAAGCTCTACTTGTCCAATATATTTACTGATGTGCAAGAGTTTAATGGTAATAGGCTCGAGCATATGATTAGCACATTTGATGGATTTGATCTGATCATTGGTGGAAGTCCATGTAATAATCTTTCAGATAGCAACCGCCATAGTCGTGATGGACTATAGGGGTTTTTATGGTTATAGCCTTGCTTAGCCTCTAGGAGGTAGCAACCCTATAGAGGGTAAGCATGACTATAACCATAGCAACCCCTATAGTCCATCACGACTATGGCAGTTGTTATCTAGAAGGTTATTACATGAGCTTCCATCAATAATCAAATCAAATCCATCAAATGTGCTAATCATATGCTCGAGCCTATCACCATTAAGCTCTTGCATATCAGGAAGGTCTTGGATAAGTAGAGCCTCCGAAGCCCTTACAATTTTCTCCCATGAATCGATTCCCATACAAGTACCAATGCTTGTAATTTGGCATAAATCCACGTCACAGGCTTGTATTTGCAATGCAGCCCAAACCTTTCCTCAGTTCGAGCGCTCTGCATGTTGAGATTAAAGCACGTAGGGCATATCTCAGTCTCATATTTGCAGTTCGAATCTTCCCTCGGTTTGACCACTTTGCATGTCGAGACTAGAGCATGCAAGGCACATCTCGGACCGACGTTTACAATACAGCCCGAACCTTCTCTTAGTTCGATCACTCTGCATGTCAAGATCAAAGCATGCAGGGCATGTCTCAGGCTGGTATTTACAATGCAGCATGAACCTTCCCTCAATTCGAGTGCTCTGCATGCCAAGATCGGAGTGTGTAGGGCACGTTTCGAGCCGGTGTTTGCATTGCTGCCTGCACCTTTTCTCAATTTGAGTGCTCTGCATACCGAGATTGGAGCATGCAGGGCATGTCTTGGGCTAGTGTTTCTAATGCAGCCCAAACCTTTCCTTAGTTCGAGATTGGAGCATGCTGAGATCGGAGCATGATGGGCACGTCTTGGACTGGTGTTTGCAATGCTGCCCAAATCTTTTCTCGGTTTGAACACTCTGCATGCCAAGACTGGAGTGTGCAGGGCATGTCTCGGGTTGGTGTTTATAATGTAGTCCAAACCTTTCCTTGGTTCGAACACTCAGCATGTCGAGATTGGAGCGTGCAGGGCACATCTCAGGTTGGTGTTTGCAATGCTGCTTGAACCTTTCCTCAATTCAAGCACTCTGCACGCCAAGACCGAAGCGCACAGGATATGTCTCAACCTCATGTTTAATTTTTAATATCTAATTATACGTAATTAATATAATTTAAATAAAAAATTAATTTTTAGTGATGGTATTATCTATCACTAATACCGATGCTAATACTCATAATAGAAGAAGGCTACCATATAGGACTAAGGCACGCACGGGCTGGTATGTAGAAATTGAGGCTCGAGGAGGCACATGTGAGCATGGACTAGGGCTTAGAGATGCAGCCATGAACGGAAGCTTGGGAAGGCAGGGAGCTTGCCCTAGGGGCTCAGGGAGGCGGGAAGCGGCCGAGGGTTCAGGGAGGTAGGCCCGGTGCAGTTGGGGGGACATGGTTGGGGGAGAGAGGGGGTGGTGGATGAAACCAAAGGGCCGGGGGTTCGAAAAAGGAGGCAAGAGGTGGTCAGGGAGAGAGTAGGTAGGGGTGAACCAAAAGCCCAAGGTTTGAGGAGGCAGGTGGCAGCTTGGGGTTCGAGGAAGGAGGCAAGTGGTGGTCAGGGGTTTGGAAAGACGGGCTGGGTGCAGCTGGGGAGAGACGATCGAGGGAAAGCTACCGATCGGAGGAGAGAGGGGGTGGTGGGGAAATCGAAGGGTCAGGAGTTTGGAGAGGTAGGAGGCGATCGAGGACTCAAGGAGGCGGGCTGAGTGCAGCCAGGAGTATCGAGATGGCTAGGGCCTCGGGGAGGTGGGAGGTGGCGGGGGGAGGCTGTCGGTCAAGAGAGAGAGGAGGTGGTGGGAGAACCAAAGGACTAGGGGTTCGGGGAGATAGGAGGTGGCCGGAGGCTTGGGAAGGTGGGTTGGGTGCAGCTAGGAGGATTGAGACGGTCGGAGGCTCGGAGAGGCGGGAGGCAGCCGAGGGCTCAGGAAGGTAGGCTGGGTGCAACCGAGGGGAGGCGCCGGCTGGGGGAGAGAGGGAGTGGTGGGGAACCGAAGGGCCAGGGGTTCGAGGAGGTAGGTGGCTGTCGGGAGCTCGGGCAGGCAGGCTGGGTGCAATCGAGAGGATCGAGATGGTTGGGGGCTTGGGGAGGTGGGAGGTGGTCGGAGGCTTGGGAAGGCGGGCCGGGTGTAGCTATGGGGAGGCTATCAATCGAGAGAGAGAGGGGATGGTGGGGAAAACCAAAGGGCTGGGGGTTCAGGAAGGCAGGAGGTAGCCGGGGCTCGAGGAGGTGGGTCGGATGTAGTTGGAGGATCGAGATGGTCGAGGGCTTGAGGAGACAGAAGGCGGTCGGGTGCTCAAAAAGGCAGGTTGGGTGCAACTAGTGGGAGGTATCGACCGAGGAGACAGGGGGTGGTGGGGGAACCGAAGGACTGAGGGTTTGGGAAGGCAGGAGGTGATTGGAGACTCGAGGAGGTGGGCTGAGTGCAGTTGGGGTGATCAAGATGACCGGGGGCTTGGAAAGGTAGGAGATGGCTGGGGGCTCGGGAAGGTAGGTCGGGTGCAGCTAGGGGGAGGCTGCCGGTCGGAGGAGAGAGGGGGTGGCTGGGGGACCAAAATGTGGGGGAGATGGCGGTGGTGGTGGGAAATAAAAATGTTGGAGGATGGGAGGAGGGATGGTGGGAAAATGAGGAATCAGTGGATGGTGGGCGGTAGCATGGGGGAAATGAGGGCGTGCGGCGGGGAGATTATTAGTGACAACATATTCTATCGCTAATAAACATTCCCCATCACTAATATATAAAAAATTATTAGCGATGGAAGTTGTCGTCAGTAAAATTATTTTCATCACTAGTAATTATGCATTTAAAATAGTATTTTTAAATTATTAGCAATGGTATTCTTGCCGTGGCTAAAGCCATCGCTAATACAAATTTTTTTTACATTAATTTTTTTATCCTCTTAAGTCATTTTTTGGATGGTTAAAAATTAATATTTAATTTTATTAAATTTTTAAACTTAATTAATTTATGAGTTAAATTATAATTAATTTAAATTAGATTTAATTTAATTAGACTTAATTTAATTTGAGACTAATTGGATTTTAATATTCTAAATAAAATTTGGATTCAAAGTCTAATTGAATTAGGTATGACACGATTTTGAATTAGATTCAAATCAAATCCAAATTAAAAATTATTTTTTTATAATTAATTTAAATCAAATTAAATTTAATTAGACTTAACTTAATTTAAATGTAATTGAATTTTACAATCTTATTAGGACTTAGATTCAAAGTCCAATTGAATTAGGTTAGATAGGATTTTGAATTGGATTCGTATCGAGTTTCAATTGCATTTGGATCGAACCTAAATTGAAAACCATTTTCTCATAATTGATTATAATATGATTCAATTTAATTAGGCATAAATTAACATTAAAGTAGTTAGATTTTATTATCCATGTAGGATCTGGATTTTAAAGTTTAATTGAATTAGGATTGATAGGTAATCTAATTGGATTCAAATCAAATTCAAAATAGATTCAAATTGAATCTAAATTAAAAATTATTTTCTTCTAATTGATTTAAATCAACTTTAATTTGATTAATCTTGACTTAATTTGAGATCAATTGGATTTTATAATCCATGTAGGATTTGGATTTGAAGTCTAATTGAATTATATTTGACAAAATTTTAAATTGGATTCAAATCGAGTTCGAACTGAATTCAAATCAAATCCAAAATAAAAATCATTTTCTTATAATTATTTAAATCATCTTAAATTTAATTAGGCTTGATTTAAATTGAAAGTAATTAGATTTTACTGCCTAAGTAGGACTTAAATTAAAAGTCTAATTAAATTATAATTGATAGGATTTTAAATTGGATTCGAATTGAACCCAAATTAAACACCAATTTCTCCTAATTGATTTAAAATAGATTTAATTTAATAAATTTTGATTTATTTTAAGATTAATTAAATTTTATAATCTAAGTAGGACTTAGATTTAAAGCTTAATTAAATTTATTTTGGCAGAATTTTGAATTGGATTCGAATTGGGTTCAAACTAGGGTTAGATCAATTATGGATTATTAGTGATGGTAGAATGCCGTCGCTAATTCCATCGCAAATAACTTTCAAACTATTGGGATGGTAGATTTTCATTGCTAATATCCAAAAGCACCATCGCTAATTTTTATTTTATGTTTAACTATTATAAAAAAATTAAAAATTTTAAATAATTTTAATGATGGTGCTTGCCATTGCTAATAATGATAATGCCAGCGACGATGACATTTGTATCGCTAATAATCCAAATTTGCCATCGCTAATATATTTTTTTATTTAAATATTATAAAATAATTTATTATATTTTTAGAGATGACTTTTATTGTTGCTAATAATATCTTTATCGTCGCTAATATTATTAGCGATGATATTTTTTTTGTCGGTATTGTGGTGGCAAAAAGCTTAATTAGCGATGGATTTTATTGCCGTCACTAATACCTTCGCTAAAATCCAATTTTCTTGTAGTGATGGGTTGATGAATACCACTATTAATCTCAAAGATTCGAAGCTCTTGAGCATTGCTTGTAGCTGCACAAGTTGTTTAGCCTCTATGAATCATCCACTCAAAGCTCCAATCTGATCCGCCTTTCCGAGAGTACTAGCTTGCGGAAAGGCTGCCATATGGCTATTTCTTCTTCTTCTTCAGAACCTCTGAACACCTTTAGATCTGAAAAAGAATTTCAAGAAGAATTTGATGGTGGAAGAAGAGGGAGGAGAATTATCTTCTTCCTAAAATTTTTCTCACATAAAATCCTAGATTAGATCTAGGTCTCTCTCTCACCCAAAGAGAAACTAGTTTTCTCTAGAACTCACGCCAAGAGAGAAGACCACCTAAGCCTCACACCCAAAACCCTAGGACCCTTTCTTTAGTTGGCCAAAAGCTTTTCCAAACTTTTCTCCCATGTTCAAGAGGCCCCTTATAAAGAAGAGTAGATAGGGTTGATGAGTCATGGATTAGTTTGAATCAAATTCAAACTATGACTCATCTCTATCTCAAATAGAATTCAAATCAAATCTGAATTCCACTTAATCCTCATCCAAGGGCTCGTAGAGTGGGTGCCAACTAGGGTAGGGGCATGGGACTTCTTCATGCAAAACACTTTTGGCATGGAGAAAGATATGGCGTGGAAAAAGCCATGGCACATGGGTGCAGTCCAAACTTTTTGGACTCTAAGTTTTAGTTATTTGGCTCTAACCAGGTTAGACCCATATAAACCATAATGAACCTAATCTAATTAAGTACCTTATAGCCTCAATTAATTCCAATTAATTTTGTTAAAGATCTAATCAAATTAGAAACCATACATTCTTGGCGATTAGGTCATCTCATAATCTAATCGAGTAAAACCAAATTAAATTTAATTCAATTTATATTTGATTCAAACCTTATTACATAATCAAATTGAGCTAATCAGCAATCCAATTGCTAACAAATCCTTCTATAATTTACTAACCCTTAGCAAATTAATTTATTATAACTTTTGCACAAGGTCAATCATCAAACGAACTGATAATTAAATCCTTAAAAAATTTTCAATCATTTATCAGCTACATGATTAGTCAGAAACTTCTTTTGAGTATGATCCTATAGGTTCCAATCTAAGTCGATAGCCTCGAAACTACTTTCTGTACTAATCAAAATAACCATATAGCAATGGTACCCGATGTCCGAATTGTAAATCAATCATTCATATCCATCACATGGATTATCCCAGTCGAGGAATTGCTAAATTGAAATATAGTGATGCACTATCTCCAATTTTACTTGGAGGGGTCAATTCCATCTTGACTTATGCACCACTTTAATAAATACTTGACTACATCCAGAAACCTTTCATCACTAAATTAAAAATTTAGGTAGTCTGGCACTAAAGTACAGTGAATTGCTTGCAAGTCATCTTGATGATCTTAGGTCTGAGAGACTCTTATATCCATAGTCCTCAAAAATATTCTTGATAGCAAAGTACTCTAAAATGGTCATGTTCAGTATTGATATATCCATACATCTCATCTGTATGCCATATCAATGTCTCTACACTCCTTGGTTAAGAGGACAACTAACCCATATGGCATACAACGATCTACACTCGATATAACTATTGTCCTTATAATAGTATATTATTGATCATGAATAAATTTAAGAACTATATGATAAATCCTATTTTATTGATTTAATATAGTCTTAAGGACTTAATCACATCACAGGAGTTTATTAGAAGATGTACATATGTGACGAAATAGCCAGAATAACTTTTATTCATTTATAATTTATATACATTTATAATGAGCACAATTATTTACAACCTAGATGATTGGCTTTGAGATAAATTTCCCAACATCTCATACATAAACATAAAACAAGATCTATATATGATCAAATATATTATATATATTCATTAAAGATTAGATCTAAACATGAAAACACTTTTTCAAATAGGGATCAATATTAATATAGGACAACCTTTCCATACCGATGTAGATCCAATTAGGTTAAGTTTTAAGTCTGATTCAAAATCAGAAAATTAATCCTTAAAATTTCTTTTTAGATCCAAATTAATCCAATTAAATTTGATCAAAACTTAACTGTGCATATCAACAATCTATGGCTCTAATACCACTGTTAGTTTAGGTGATTTCAGCATGCAGAAATTTTTTTCATCTTATGAAAATGCTACGAAAAACATAAATTAAAATTTTTAACCTATTACATACCCTAGATCTCATCTAGCATCACCTAAAAGGGATCTAATATGCATGATTAATTAAGATCTATAGATCTAAAAATACAAATTAAGAAGGATTAAAAAACTTACCTTTATGCGGGTCAATCTATGCCATAATTGATGATCGTAGATTTGAAGGTTCCTTGAGCCACACATGTTCCTGGTCTCTACAGGTATCCACATAGGGCTAATTTAAAATTGGAGCCTTCAAGATCACCGAGGTACTAGCCCCTTTCAAATTTGCTTCGTTTTGATTGGATCTTGTCATAGAAGAAGGCCGCATAAACTCCTTCGTGCATGACCTTGAAGAAGCAAGAAGAGAACTCTTTCTCTTCTTCTTCTTTTTCTTCCTTTTTTCTCTAATTTTCCCTCTAATTTCTCTCTCTTTTTGGGTGTAGAAACTTAGATGGAAACAGCTATACATGTCTGAGAGGAAGAGCGCAAAATATTATGGCCAAAGGAGGCAGCTTGAAAAGGGTTCACACGCACAACAAGAGGAGTCAAATTCTTCTTCCAATTCCATGCCTTTTATGGAATAAGATCTGATAATTTGATTCCTAATCTGATTCTAAATTAGATAAGGATCAAATAATTCCATAAAAGAGAGAGAGAGGGAGAGCCCATAGAGAGTGGGGTGCCAACTATTGGCACTCCTCTTCTCACGCACGTAGAGAAAAGGGCGCTGGCCCTCTCCTTTTGTATGCTAAAGAGGAGGGAGAATCCTAGTGAAACTAGGACTCTCTAATCCTAATCTAACTAGGTTAGGTCCTAATTTTGTTTGGGTTTAATTCGAATCTGATTCGAAGCCAAATCGAGCCCAATTCAAGTCGAACTTAAAATCTAGTCAAATGAGATTTCTAGTTAAAACTAATTTAATTTAATTTAATATAATTTAATTAGATTCTAAATCCAAACTTAATCTTATCAAATTCAATTGCAACACTTGAAATTAGGTCAAAATTTGCTAACACTTGACAAAAACATCTACTTGTAACTTCTACCAATTGATCCTAATTATCAAGTCAATTGATAATTGGATCTTGATCCAATTAATTGACTTGGTCAACTCCTTTTGTGTGTGACTCCATAGATTCTATTTTGTCTGATAGTAAGATATACTGTGATCCCTATCATAATATCATTAAATTTTTTTTTAATGGATTAAAATAATTTTAACTCAATCCATTAAAAATTATCGATCATCAAAATGATGCTCGATGAGTCTCATAATTCACCAGCGATACCTAGCAATATATAGTGGTAATCCAACAAAATGAAAGTATGAAACCTCTAGGTGTAGTTATCATATGATTCAGTTTCTCTACCATGATTTTCGATAGGATGAAGGTTATGGAACCTCGTCAAACCCCATCATCTATCATATGAATGATTTGATTAGCTAAAGTCCAAATTGTGATACCCATGTAAACTTCTTTTCATTTATCGCCTTGCTATGGTCACAGACTTAAGAACTTAGCTCGCTTCTCAAACCTCATAGGACAACTCTTTATCTATTAAGATTGATAGATCCCATCTAAGTGCGCATCTTACTCCTATAGTAAACTTACTACAGCCAACATTTACCACAAGGATCCATATGGCTAGAGGCTATGTTTATGTATAGTCAAACTACAGCAACTCCACTATGAGCAGCTGAGGCACCATAAGTTAAGAAACTATTCACACTACTATAGCATCGAGAAGATCACTAATGAGTGAGTAGTCATCCATCTAATCTCTCGTATGGTCATGCTGGATACTCTTGATCTCTATTAAGCATCCATACTCTCGCTTTAGTGTCTTAATACTGTAGACTCAAGACTTATTTATCCGAGAAGAAAAGTAATCTGTATACCAATCTATCTAGATTATTTACCATCCTCATGATGATCTATCACTCAGGAGCGTTTAGAAATTTAGGACACATAATATGTGTCCCAAATTCTCAACTCTTAAGAATATATGTCATTGACTCTTCAGATGATTCATGGATACAAAATATGAATAAAAAATAATCTAATTTTATTAATTTTAAAAATTTAGTTATAAAATTATGTTCTAGAAAGTATGCATGTCTTAGCCATTCTGACTTCTAGGGCATAGATCTAATAGATGTTGGATTGCACCGAACCATTATAAATTTTTGATATTTTTGAGTTACGCTTTATTTTTCATTATGGCTTTTCATTCATTAATTTAATTCTACTACTGTACATTGCATACACCATACTTACACTTGAGCTAGTTTGGTTAAAAGCACATATTCGTTAGATTTGCTTAAAGTTTTTAAAAAATTCAATTCACCATCCCTCTTGGGTTGCTACCTTTTAGGGCAGCAATATAAAGTTTGCATTTAGAAACTTGGAATTAAAAGTTTGAAGTATCCGTATTGTATTTGATGATGAGAGATTGGCTTGGACATTGAGGATTTTTAGGAGTTTGGTGTAGATCTTCGAGGGGAGACTACTAGAGATTTGATGCATGCTGATATTTATTAAAAAATATGCCCTAAAGCCAATCATCTAAGTGGTAGATGATTGAAATTAGTATATGAATTATCTAATAATAATAGTTATTTGGCTAGTTCATCATAAAAGTTCTATCTTTCTTAAATAAACTCCTAAATTATGATGAAGTCCTTAAAACCATAATCAATCGATAAAGAAGGATTTATCAAATGATTCTTAAACTATTCATGATCAAATGATAAGTTATTAATAAGAATAATAACTTATCAAATGTAGATCTCTGTATGCCATGTGCATTGGTTGTCCTCATAACCAAGTGGTGTGAAGATACTGGTATGGCATTCAGGTGAGATGTAGGAGTACGTCTGCACTGAATATGATCAATGTAGCACTCTACTGTCAAGAGTAGCTAGTTAAGACCAATGAATATAAGTGTCCCTCCGACCTAAGATCACTATGGTGACTTGTAAGAAACTCACTATACTTTGGTGCTGGACTGCCTGTATTTCTAATATAGATTCAAAAGATTTTTGGGTACAGTCAAGTACATATAAAGTCGGTGTGTGAGTCAAAATGAGATTGACTACTTTCGATTAGCTTCAGAAAGAGAATGTCTTGTTGTGTTTTAATTTAGCAAAATCTAAGCCTGGGTTATCCTCATGAGGAATCACAAAATTTGCAAAATTTTGAAACATAATAGAAATGACTTGTATGAATGATTGACAGCATGTTCAAAGTTGTCTTAAGTATTATTGGTCAAAGAGATAAATTATACGATAACCATGGGTCAGAATTCTAAGAATGATGCTTTGCATACATTCGACCTATCCGGACGTCTGGAACCATTGCTAGATGGTTACATCGACTGATACAGGAATTGGTTCCTATGCTACCCACTTAGGTTCGAACCTATAGGATCACATACATAAGAGGTTGTAACTTAATCAGATGGTTAATTGATGATTAAGAATCATTCTGAGATCAAATATTCAATGCAATTAATGTTTGACCTAATGCAAGTGCTGTAGGAGGATCGATTAGCAATTGGATTGCTAATTGATTCAATTTGATTTCTAATTAGGCTAAGATCAAGTTTAATTAAATTAGATTCAATTAAAATTAGTTTGAACTTAATTAGATTATATTTAATTAGTTTATTAGATAAGCCAATTGCAAGAAAAAAATAATTTCTAGTTGGACTAAGATTTGAGTGTACCTAATTTCTAATTGAGTTAGGATTTAAATCAGATTTAAATATGATTTAAACCTAACTTAATTGGATTCCTAGTTGGACTAGGATCATCCATAATTAGGATTGCACTAATCCTATTTTAATTGAGTTCAAAATTATTTTGACTTAGTCAAATAGGAAGAGTCCCAGTTGGACTGGGACTCTCTCACTTTCCTTGCGCCTAAGAGAATCCATGCCCACCCTATTATTTCTAGATCTCTATGTGAGATTTCTCATGACAATGAGAAAGTCTCCCATGCCCCATATCCTGATTATTTGAAACTAATTTTGACTTGATGAAAGATGGCAATTAGTTTTGACTAGGATAGAGTCCAAGATCTCTCAAACTCCTTCCCTCTCTTGCGCCAACATTCCCACGCCCAACCTTATTTTTTGTTCACCCCTTTCTTTCCAGATTTTGGGTGATGGTTTGAGGTATCTCATGCATAAAATTGTGGGGAGGCATCCATGAGTTGGACGCCCCCAGTCTCCTTCTTGTTTTCTTGTTTGACTAGGTCAATTTGACCTAGTCTTCCTATATTCTTGGATGCTACCTTCTAATAGTCTTTAGGCATAAAAAATTTCTAATTTTCCATGATGAAAATGTAGAAGAAAAGAAGGGTTGGCATGGGGATTATGGGCACCTACTTTCTTGGAGAAAAACTTTTCATTAAGACATGAAAGGTTCATGTCTTGATGAAGACAAAGGAAAGAATAATGTCTTCTAATCTATTTCTCTTTTAATGATTATTTTCTTAATTTACTTTGTGATTTTTTATATGATAAAAATATGAGAGAGAGAGAGAGGAAGAGGGCATGGGATTGGATGCTCCAAGAAGTTGGGGCATCATGGTCTCTTCTGGACATGATTTGATCATGTCTTGATGAGAGGAAAATGAAGAGAAGATAGTCTTCTCTTAGGATTCTTTTGAGAATCCTTTTTTCTCAATTTTAATATAATTTTTCTTTGAGAAAAATCAGATTGTGTGAGATCTGGAAATATGAAAATAGCCTAGGAGAGAAGATCTTCCTTTTGTCCTAGCATAAGGATGTTTTTAGGACATCAGTCATTGATGTCTTGAAAGAGAAGATTTATTTTCTCTTAAGACTTTTTCTAATGTATTTAATTTTTAATTTTTAAAAAATCTAAAGATTAGATTTTTTTTCTAATCCTCCTCTTATTCTTCATCTTTTGGAATGTCTAAGAGATCTGAAGAATAAATTTTAGATTAATCATCTGGAGGGATCCACGAGAAGCTATCACTTCGAGCAGATCTTCATTCGACGAACCTCTGATTTTGTTACAGCCTCATGTGGATCATCTGTAGAGGCCAGATGCATGTGCAGCTCCAAAGACAATAATAAAAATTAATCATGAAGTTCTCGACCCATGTAAGGTAAGAGATTTGATCTCTTCTCTCACCTAGATGTGATCTAGGTTTCAGATCTAGAATCATTCTAGATCTATGATATTGATTTGATCAATACCGAACTCTTTTATTTTAAAATTTAGCATATATTATAATATATTATAGATCCTAGATGTAGAGTTTTGTAATTAGATTACATGTATTTATAGATTAAATGGTTTAATTTGCATGTTCAGCTGTATTATTTTTCAAAAATATTTTGAAATTCATGCATGAAATTCTGCATATTTTCTTACAGTGGTATTAGAGTATCTAGATTCATTTATAAAATAATCATATTTATATTAAATTAAATCTAAAAAGTAAAATTCTAAAGATCGCACATACTGCTATAAGATTATCCTACGGTAAGGTTTATCCCTTATAGTAGAGAGGTTGTCCTGGTATGTACTGATCTATTCTTGAATCATGAATAAATTAGATATGATCTAAATAATTTTATAATTTATTTTTTAATTTTAAATTTAAAATTAAATAGATGTTAGATCTATTTTAAATTATTTAGATTAGATCAAAATAATATCGGATTGGACATACTGATTATAAGATTGTCCTGTTATAAGGTTTATCCTTACAGTGGAGAGATTATCTTAGTATGTGCTAATTTGAATAATCTAAATCATAAATATATTAAATAAAATTTAAAATAATTTATTATTTATTTTTAAATTTTAAATCTAATTTTAAATAATTTATGATCTGATCCATATGATGTGTTTTATGTTTAGATTTAGATCCTCTTATTGCTTATGTTGATATGTAATTTTTATTTTAAATCTAGAATATGTATGACATACTTATTTTATAGAATTTAAATTATGAACTTACTTTCTATAAAATTTTAGATTCAAAATCATAGGATATGATCGAAACATTAAAACAAATCAGATCTAAAATCATATATTGAATATGATTCAATGTAAATTATTTATCAATTTAAAAATATTTTAAATGATTAAATCAAAAATTAGTTTTGAGATTTCGTAAATCCAAACTCATAAGCTTTGAACTTAATTAAAAATTAAGTGATTGTTTAGGATCCAAGTTTGTGATTTGAAGATTCTAAGATAATTTCATAAAACATGGGTTAATAGGTTAGTTTTGATTAGGTCCTTAAACTGGGTTAGACCTAGGATTAGATTAAATATGGACTTAGTTAAGAAATTGATCAAACCTAATTAATAGTTAATTAGGATTAGGTCATTTCTTTAGATCAATTCAATAGTTGTAGTTGATCAAAGTCCATACATCTAATAAATGAATACTGATCATGGCTCAGTGGTCGAGCCTGAGTCTTTAGGCAAATCAAATCAAAACTGACAAATTGATTAGTATCTAAGATAAGTCTGACATCCTAGATTAGTAGTTTTTAATTGGTAGCTTGCTTACCTAGCTATTTCTGATGGTGTCTAAGATAAGCCTTAGCAGACTCTTCCACCGATCTCACTTACCTAGCTAATGTGGTTAATCAGATCTTGATTAGGTTGCTCATTGATTTGTGCTAACCCATGTCATATAGAAAACCAGTGAGACTGATTTTATTCAGTGAGACTGATCTAGGTGCCCATGGATCGATGTTGATCCTAGTCCTTATCAAAGACTTAAGAAGTCAGTGGGAGGATTTGACATGGTGAAGTCAGTGAGAGCAAATTGATCCATATCTTTTCTATCCTTAAATCAGAAATAATTTAAATCCTCTAAAATTATTAGGTTCTTAAAATGACAAAGTTATGGAGATAACTGAGTTATAGCTACCCATTAAGTTGGATGATAATGGATCAATTAACTCAATAATCATTGGAGGCCCAAAAGCCTGGTACTTATTGCCTAATGGAATTATCATTCATAATATGGTAACTTGAAAGTGTCTCTCTAATAGTGGTTAGGTTGGCCAACCAAAGTTGGGCTTAATCATTCGTTGGTTAGATGCACCAAGTATGGTCATGTTAATGGTTGGACCTAACCGGATCCTTACATGTAGGCCAAAGCCTACTGATTAGGTTTCTGGGGCAAAATTAAATTACTAAAAGTTGTTTGCAAAAATAATTGGTTAATGAACCTACCCATAGATCCACATGGATTGGCTGACCAAAGTTGGGCTTGCGTGTAGTCTATGTGGATTCTAGTACCTACTAGGGAAATAAGGTAATTTCCTAAGTTGGAGGTAGAGACTGCTAATTCGAATAAAATAGTGGAAGAACTTTAAGATTAAAGTCCAAGTCTCTAGGCTTAATATAATTTATATACTTAGGTCATTGTTCTTTTTTTCTCAAATTAAGGCTAAACCCTAATTGCTCCAATCATTGTTAGACAGTGATGACTTATGGGATCCAACTTTGATAATTAGTATCGAAAGTTGAATTTGGTTTAGCAGTATGAATGGATTCGTACTAGGGCTTATGAGCCTAGTCAAAATAATTAGTCCAATACTGACCAAAATTAGGCATAGTACTTCTACTATTAGAAGTAGGGTCATAGGAAGAAGAATTATCTTGCTTTTCTTGACCATAATAGGCTGAACAAGAGAAAGGAGCAAGAGTTACTCATCAAGGACGTTATATGATAATATCTTAAAATTTTTCTATATGTAGTTCTACTACTTGGGTATTAGATACAGATGGTCATATGCAATTCATTGCAATGACTTTAGATAAGTGGAATATCTAAAAATGGTAAGAGATTCCTAAACGTTAGGAAAGAAAGTTTTGTTTCAATCCTAGCTTTAGGAATTATCAAGCTTATTTTCAAAAGATGTCATTTTGAGTGATTATCACCATTAATTGTCCATCATTTATGATAAATGTAATCTCTATTAGCCTTTTGGTTAGAGATGGTTATCATTTATCAATAAAAGAGATTATTGTGATATTATTATGAATTATAATAATATGTGGATAATAAAAATGATATTTAACATCTATACAGCCTGTTAAGTGTAATATACACATTTAATAAACATCCAAGTTAGATTATGTCATAGATGTCTATCTTTGGCATTATAGGCTTAGTCATCTTGACAAGAATATAATAAATGGATTAGCTTGAGAGAAAAATCTTGACATCAATAATTATGAATAATTGATAGCCTGTAAGTCTTGTCTTCTTGAGAAGATGACAAAGTCATCTTTTACTAGAAAAGGTGAAGGAACTGATAAAGTTCTAAGTCCCATGAACTTAAAGTGCCAGAGGAAGATATTAATATTTTATTATAGATGACCTATCTAGGTATGGGTGCATCTAACTTGAATCTTTTGAAATGTTCAAATGATTCAATAATGAAATAAAAAAATAAACTAAAAAAGATATTAGAACTCTTTGATCAGATCGAAGAGGTGAATACTTATCTAGTAAGTTTGTGACATATCTAGGAGAGAATAGGCTTCTCTCTTAGTGGATTTTTTTTTAGAGCATAGTGTATCTAAAAGAAGAAGTTGAACTTTATTAGACATGGTTCAATCCATGATAGGATTCACTTGTTTGCCTATTTCAGCATTATGTTGTTGTGACTACTTGTTTTACTTTGAAAATATACCGAGTAAATCTGCTGTAAATCTTCATATGGGATATGAATCGAGCATAGACCTAGACTTTCTCACCTTCGAGTTTGGAGTTGATCGGCCTATGTCAAAGGTTTGCACACAGATAAATTTGGATTTTGGTCTAATAGGTGTTTAAGGATGATTAATTCTACTATGCTGAATAACATGAGATGATCATCAGTAGTAGGGCATTCGTTTTGGAAGGAGTTTCTTAGAGAAAGGAACCGATGCCTGTTAAGTTAAAGTTGAGAAAGTTTGACTGATAGAAATGAATCAATATAATCTAGTAAACCTATAAAATCAGATTTGATTAGATCAAATTTGCAGCTCATTAAAGTAGCATCTTTAAGGAGATCCGGTAGAGTACCATGTTAGCCAAATAGATACTTCAGTATCTAGGTCTGGGATGGCGATCTTATTGAGCTTGATGGAGAATAACAAGGATTCGATCATCTATAGGGATGCAACGTAGTGGTTTGACTCTAAGAAGTGGCTTGGAGCCACATAATCCAAATTGAAGTCCATGAAAATCAATAGTGTGTGGAAACTAGATGATTCACCTGAAGGGATAAAATTAATTGGGTGTGAATGAATTTTCAAAAGGATTAGAGTAGCACAGATGGAAAGGTAAAGACTTGTAAAGCCCATTTGCCTATTATCTCAATTTTGGAATATACATTTTGAATGTATGTCTTTGTTATGAACAAAGATAAAACCTGTATTTGTAAGTGGGAAAAATATTCTGTAGTGCTATTCCTTGTATTGTCTGTGGATGAAATTCTCTTAATAAAAAATGGCATTCCAGCATCACAGGGAATAAAGGTTTGGCTGTCATCTAATTTCTCTATGTTCAAAATTAGATATGGTATACTCACTAATGTAGTGAGTAGATACCAGTTTGATCTAAGTGAGGATCACTGGAAGATTATATAGACAATCCTCATATTTGAAAGATTCAGTGACTCAAATATGAAAATACTGACTAAAAATATATGGATGTTTAATTTCAATTAGAACAAGATGACAATAAGAAAGTATCGGATCATACCCTAATTGTAGGAGCAATCTATTGAAAAGGTTCCAAGCATGATACTTTAGCTTATTCAGTTAGTGACATAGAGTACATCGTGGCATATGATGCTGCCATGTAAGCTGTATAGTTGCTGAGGTTCATTAGCAGATTGGGAGAGGCACCCTCCACCGATAGTCCAGTCATATCGTAGCATCGGAGCCATAGCTTAGGCTAAAGAACTGAAGGACCAGTATATTCTACTTTGCTATCATCTTTAATTTTAAATAAGGATGATTTCGATTTTTGAAAGATCAATGGAAATGGAGAACTTGATCGACCTATTTACTAAGGCCTTGGAACTAAGAAGTTCTATGAATTTAAGTGGAAGATAGGATATTTGATATCATTCTAATTAGCTTTAGTCCAAGTAAAAAGTTATTAAAAAATGTATCTTAAAGCCAATCATCTAAGTGGTAGATGATTGAAATTAGTATATGAATTATCTAATAATAATAGTTATTTGGCTGGTTCATTATAAAAGTTCTATCTTTCTTAAATGAACTCCTAAATTATGATGAAGTCCTTAGAATCATAATCAATCGATAAAGAAGGATTTATCAGATGGTTCTTAAACTTTTCACGATCAAATGATAAGTTATTAATAAGGACAATAACTTATCGAGTGTAGGTCACTGTATACCATATATATTAGTTGTCCTCATAATCAAGTGGTGTGGAGATACTAGTATGGCATTCAGATGAGATATAGGAGTACATCTATACTAAACATGATCAATATAGCACTCTACTGTTAAGAGTAGCTAGTTAAAGCCAATGGGTATAAGTGTCCCTCCGATTTGAGATCATCATGGTGACTTGCAAGCAACTCACTGTACTTTGATGCTGGACTACCTGTATTTCTAATATAGGTTTGAAATGTTTTTGGGTATAGTCAAGTACTTGTGAAGTTGGTATGTGAGTCAAGATAGGATTTACCACTCCTGATTAGCTTTAGGAAAAGAATGTCTCGTTGTGTTTTAATTTAGCAAAACCTAGGACTGGATAATCCTCGTGAAAAGTTATAGGATTTGCAAAATTTTGAAACACAATAGAGATGACTTATATGAGTGGTTGAAAGCATGCTTAAAGTCATCTTAAGAATTATTAATCAAAGGGATGAATTATACGGTAACCATGACCCAGGGTTCTAAAAATGTTGCTTTACATACATTCGATCTATCCGGACGTCTGGAACCATTGCTAGATGGTTACTTTAACTGGTAGAGGAATTGGTTTCTATGCTGCCAGCTTAGGTTCGAACCTATAGGATCACATACATAAAAGATTGTAACTTAATCAGATGGTTAATCGATGATTGAGAATCATTTTGAGGTCAGACATTCAATGTGATTGATGTTTAACCTAATGCAAGTATTGCAGGAGGATTGATTAGCAATTAGATTGCTAATTAGCTCAATTTGATTGAGTAATCAGGCTGAGATTAAGTTTAATTGAATTAGATTCAATTAGAATTGGTTTGAACTTAATTAGATTAAGTTTAATTGGTTTATTGGATAAGCCAATTGCAAGAGAAAAATAATTCCTAGTTGGACTAGGATTTGAGTGCACCTAATTTCTAATTAAGTTAGAATTTAAATCAGATTTAAATATGCTTTAAACCTAACTTAATTGAATTCCTAGTTGGACTAGGATCACCTATAATTAGGATTGCACTAATCCTATTTTAATTAGGTTCAAAATTATTTTGACTTAGTCAAATAGAAAGAGTCCCAGTTGGACTAGAACTCTCTCACTTTCCTTGTGCCTAAGAGAACCCATGCCCACCCTACTATTTTCAGATCTCTACGTGAGTTTTCCCATGATAATGAGAAACTCTCCCATGCACCATATCCTAATTATTTGAAATTAATTTTGACTTGATGAAAGATGGTAATTAGTTTTGACTAGAATAGAGTCCAAGATCTCTCAAACTCCTTCCCTCTCTTGCGCCAACATTCCCACGCCCAACCTTATTTTTTGTTTGCCCCTTTCTTTCTAGATTTTGGGTGATGGTTTGAGGTATCTCACACACAAAATTGTGGGGAGGCATCCAAGAGTTGGATGCCCCCCAATCTCCTTCTTGTTTCCTTGTTTGACTAGGTCAATTTGACCTAGTCTTCCTATATTCTTGGATGCTACCTTCTAATAGTTTTTAGGCATAAATTTTTTTTGATTTTCCATGGTGAAAAAGCAGAAGAAAAGAAAGGTTGGCATGGGGATTATGGGCATCTACTTCCTTGGATAAAAACTTTTCATTAAGACATGAAAGGTTCATGTCTTTCATGTCTTTATGAAGACAAGGGTAAGAAGAATGTCTTCTAATTTATTTCTCTTTCAATGTTTATTTTCTCAATTTACTTTATGACTTTTTATATGATAAAAATTTGAGAGAGAGAGAGAGGAAGAGGGCATGGGAATGGATGCTCTAAGAAGTTGGGGCATCATGGTCTCTTCTGGACATGATTTGATCATGTCTTGATGAGAGGAAAGTGAAGAGAAGATAGTCTTCTCTTAGGGTTCTTTTGAGAATCCTTTTTTCTCAATTTTAATATGATTTTTCTATGAGAAAAGTTAGAGTGTGTGAGATTTGGAAACATGAGAGAAGCCTAGGGGAGAAGGTCTTCCCGTTGTCCTAGCATAAGGATGTTTTCAAGACATCAGGCGTTGATGTCCTAAAAGAGAAGATTTATCTTCTTTTAGGATATTTTATAATATATTTAATTTTTAATTTTTGAAAAATCTAAAGGTTGGATTTTTCTCCTAATCCTCCTCTTATTCTTCATCTCTTGGAATATCCAAGAGATCCAAAGAATAAATTTTAGATTAATCATCCGAATGGATCTATAAGAAGCTAGCACTTCGAGCGGATCTTCATTTGACAAACCTCCGATTTTGTTGCAATCTCGTGTGGATCACTTGTAGAGGCCAGATGCATGTGCTACTCCAAAGGCAATAATGAAAATCAACCATGAAGTTCTCAACCCATGCAAGGTAAGAGATTTGATCTCTTCTCTCATCTAGATGTGATCTAGGTTTCAGATCTAGAATCGTTCTAGATCTAGGTTATTGATTTGATCAATACCAAATCCTTTTATTTTCATATTTAGAAAGCATTATGATATGTTATAGATCCTAGATATAGGATTTTGTAATTAGATTACATACATTTGTAGATTAAATAATTTAATCTGCATGTTCTACTGCGTTATTTTTCAAAAATATTTTGAAATTCATGCATGAAACACTGCATATTTTCTTACAATATCTACAACTATCAATCATTCTGTAGGATGGATTTTCAAAAAGTTGATGGTTGCTAGTTTTGGAGAGGTGCAACATAAAGAGAGGCTACTAATGATGTTGATATTGATGATGATGAGACTCCCGTAGTAGTATGGATTGTAGATATCAAATCAAAGGAGCCAGCAGAGCAGATAGGAAAGCTCCTCCTTCTCAAACCAATCATCCAAAGATAATAGATCAATAATTGATAGATTGGACATGGATGCATTTATCGAGAGGATTTCCACTAGGATCTGAAAGGTATATGCCCTCAAGCCAATCAAAAATTTATTTTTGGGTTGTTCTTTGTCTTCCAAACTCATGTAATGATATTTTAAAATAAATAAAGGCATTTATTTCATCATATGCAGTGTCTTATTATTTATTTAAGATTATGATGAACCCCATATATTAAGGCTATGGTTTTAGGATTATGATGAGATCATACCAGTGAGACCTAAAACCTTAAAACCCTAATTTAAACATTTTTGATCGATGGAACATTGAGTTGGGGATCAATATTTTTGG
Organism: Cocos nucifera; assembly: GCA_006176705.1. Classification (NCBI taxonomy): domain Eukaryota; kingdom Viridiplantae; phylum Streptophyta; class Magnoliopsida; order Arecales; family Arecaceae; genus Cocos; species Cocos nucifera. The sequence goes on along the minus strand of QRFJ01000360.1, from coordinate 323,145 downwards.
TAAGACTAGCACATCTTTTGTATGCTCAATTGAGAGGATGATTGATCTCACAATCACTTGTGTATGACACTAATACAAGGATGTGGGTGCTCATTAGAGAATGAGTTCACTGAATTGATCCAAGTTAAGAATATCTAATGGAGTCTTATCTACATATCAATAGATGGTTCTCATAGTGGAATTGTGCATATAATCCTTTGACCTGAAACTACCATAGAATCTTATATATATGAATCCATATTTTGGTTCATACTCATTCATGACTCAGTTATGTACAGGATGATCTGGATGTGGTAGATTATATATGAAGGTTGTGAGTAGGTTAACATGGAATCGATCAATCCAGGTAAGAAAAAATAGCATCCTACCTGCTTCAAACAAATGATGATTTAGGAAGACTTTGATCAAAGCATGATGAAAATTAGAAATGGTTTCTAATGTTTCATTAAATGAATCATCATAAGATTGAAAGAGAAATGAATATGATATTAGGTTTGACATATTTCCATACTCAGAGTCATATTCAGGATGCAGGATGATCGAAGGATCTGGTTGCATGATAACTTTCCACTGAAGGGTATTTTTGGTATTTTCATCAAAATTTTATATCTTTTGGGAAGTCACGATATGTTGCTAGACATCAATCATGTCTTGTGGGTTTGATCAAATTAAAATTTTAATTTGATCATTAAATTAGAAAGTGTTCTAATTGGTCAAACTGGGTAGGCTAGTTTTGACCTAAATCGGTTTAGTTGAGTTCTAACCTGATTAGGTCAAATCACATCCAGATCCACTACTGACTAGATGTAGAACCTAATGGATTACACATAAAGAGAATTGATTAAAGATCTAATTGGATTAGACCATGTTTGCAAGATGAACATGTTAGCACATGTAGCAAACCCTAGCACCCAGATTCGAATTGGATTTGAATCGGCTTTCGATTTGGGCTAATTAAGGACCAATTTGAGCCAAATTGGATTTGATCTTGAATTGGATTAACCTAGACTGATTGGGCTTTAGTTGGGGTGTCACATACCAGAATCCCACATGCCAGAGAGTCTCTCTCTTGCATGTGGGAAGTCTTTCATGCGCAAAGAGTTTTTGGCGCATGGGATTAAGTTGGCGCCTACCTTCTTTGACTTTTCCTCTTTCTCCATGTTGCATATTTTTTTTAAATGAGCATGGACATTAGATATGGGGCACAAAAGAGTCCTTCTGCATGTAAAAAACTCTATTTTCCTTTTAATTTTTATCGCCCAGGACTCTTTGTCGCCCAAGACTCCTTGCCGCTCTGGACTCCTTAATGCCCTCTCTTCCTTGGCGCCTCTTGGACCAGGTCAAAGTGCTTTGGGACTTTGACTATTCAAAGATTATCTCCATGCTTTTTTTGCTGAATGGACATCCCATTTTAAAGCCATTGGATGGCCTTTTTATCTGATCTAATGGATGAAAATGATGGTGCCAAGAATGAAAGCCCGCGACTCTTCATAAATAACTTATGTAGAATTAGTCCGAGAGTCCTTCTGCTTTAAGGCACCTCTTGGACTAAGTCTATATGTCTTTATTATCTGATGAGGTATGAGATTGGATGGAGGAACATGAGATAATATTTTGAAAGGGCATGAGAAAATGTGTTGGCATCCTTACGTACATTATAAATAAGGGTGCGCACCAAGAGTCCGGGAGGGATGAAATTGATCTTTCTTTCTGACAAGAGTTTCCTCTTTGTCCAATTTTTTTTCTTCCCTTCTCTTATCTAGATCTTATCCTTATAAGAATAAGAAGTCATCTTAAGACTAAGAGATTAGGAAGAAAAATTAAGAAGATAAGGAAAAAGAAAGATAGATAAGGAGAGGCAAGGAAGGTGACATAAAGGCTAAGGAAGGTGTTGCCTATTTAATTAAAGTTCTTATTATTAAAATTTTAATTATATATAAATCAGAGGTACTGGTGTCTTGGTCAAGTCTCTGTATGGATCAACGTTGAAGGGTGAACACGTGGGCACCTGGTGGAACCCCTAACAGATTGCTGTCGATAATTAGGAATAATTCAAGGTTTAGTGATAAGAGGTATGTTCTAATACTTTTTTTTATATTACAAATGCATGTTATATAATTTAATTGCTAATAAGGTGGTCCTAGGGTTTGGGTTTGGTTTGTATGATTTCATAATTTTGCTTTGAAATCCATGCTTCTGCCCTGTACACCATTCCTATTAGTGGTATCAGAGCAAGCCTTATTAGGTTAAATCATATAATACTTTGCTTATAATATAATGACATAAATGAAAAATATGATATAATCTTTTTATTAACATGTTATTTAAATGATGAGATCATATTTTTATTTATCATAATAAGATTATATTGTATATATTATTCTGTAAAGGTTGCCCTGATATAGTGAAAAGTATTCACTATGTAATGATGATTGTCCTAGAATAATTATATATGTTAATATATATTTTATCATAATTGATGCTTTTATGCATTTAGTTTGATTTAAAATATGCATCGAGACCTTTTAAATCCCTCTTTAAAATTATATTAAGTTGTAGTATAATTAATCTATAGCTGAATCAGTTGGGATGTCTAATTGATCAATCGATGTTTAGAATAAATGATTCATGATTGATAAAGAGAATGTGATTTTTTAATTGATTTCGTTGTCTGACCTGACCAATTTATTGGTATCTAAGAAAAGCAATGGGGGGACTCCCACTTTTCTCTCACTTACCTGGCCAATTCGATTAATTTAATTCTAGATTGAAATGCTTAGTATTATATTCACTACATTAAGGCCGTCCTTCATACTAGGTTTTTATTATGTCCAGAACCATATTAGTTTTGTTGTGTAACCACAAGATCTATCATGGAGAATGATATAATATTAATCTAGTGCATTGAGATGCTTACAGCATTTTGAATATATTGCTTTGTTGTGAAACCATAAAAGAAGTTATAGTTCATTTTGACTGTGTAGAAATGAAGGAATCCATAATCATGAACAAGCAGCATCAAATGGCTCTAAAAGGGATCCCATCTCAGCAAGAAGGTTGAAGAAATTTTTGAATAGTCAAAGTCCACAGAGCTTGTTGACTTGGTCCAAGAGACGTCACAGGAGGAGTAGGCGCATGGGGTCTTGAGCGGCAAGGTATCTTGGTGACAAAACAACATGGGTGAAAAAATTTAAAAGGAAAAGAAGTCTTTTATCTAATAGAAAGAATCTTCTGCGCCCCATACTGATGTCCATGCCAACTAAAAAAAAATAACACAACTATTAATGTTGGAAAAGTAAAGAAGGTAGGCATTATCTTATTCCTGCGCCAAAAGTGTCCTTTGCGCATGAAATCTATCCACGAATGCGCAAGAGAGAGACTCTCTGGCATATGGGATGTAGTATGAGCACCCAACTAAAGCCCAATCATCAAGTTAATCCAACTCAAGACCAAAATCCTATTGGCTCAAATCGGATCTAAATTAGCCAAATCGAAGATGATTCAATCCAATTCGAATCCTGGTGCTAGGGTTTGCTATATGGCTAACATTTCATCATTGCAAACATGGTCTAATCAATTAGACCTTAATATCAATTCTCTTTTGTGTGTACCAATGGGTTCTACATACTAACAGTAGTGAGTTTGGGTGTGATTTGACCTAATCAGTTAGAACTCAACCAAACTGATTTAGGTCAAAACTAGCCATACCAATTTGACAAATTAGAACACTTTCTAATTAAATAATCAAATTAAAATTTTAATTGATCAAACTCACAAGACATATTGATGTCTAGCAACATATATGTAATATTCCGAAAGATTGAAATTTTGATGAAATACCAACATACCCTTCAATGAAATTTACTATGCAACTAGATCCTTTCGATCATTCCTGTATCCTGAATATGACTCTGGGTATGAAATTATCAACCCAATATCATATTCATTTCTCTTCAATCTTATGATATGATTCATTAATGAAACATTGAAACCATTTCTAATTCATTGCTTTGATCAAAGTCTTCTTCAATCATATTTGTTGAAGCAGGTAGGAATGCTATTTTCTTACCGGAAGATCGATTCCATGTTAACCTACTCACAACCTTCATATATATATCTACCATATCCAGATACATCCATACATAAACTGAGTCATGAATGAGTTTGAATCAAAATTGGATTATATATATAAGATTCTATGATAGTTTAAGGTCAAAGGATTATAATTGCAAAATTCCACTATGAGGACCATCTATTCATAAAGATAAGACTCCATTAGAATATTCTAATTTGGATAATTCAGTAAACTCATTCTCTAATGAGCACCCACATTTTGTATTAGTGTCATAACACAGTGATTTATGAGATCAATCATCCTTTTAATTAGAATCAAAGAATGTGCTCAGTTTACCAAAAATATTGATCCCTAACTCAATATCTCATCGACTAGAATATTTAAATTGGTTTTAAGTTTTTAGATCTCACTAGTATGATCTCATCATAATCCTAAAACATAGCCCTAATTTATAGGGTTAACATCATATAATAATAAGACATGTGCATATGATGAAATAATTGCCTTTATTTATTAAAAATGTCATTACATGAGTTGAAAGACAAGAACATCCCAAAAAATAAATTTGGCTTGAGGGTATATATCCTTTCACAAACTATAACACCTCTCAAGGTGAACTATCGACACGTTGGTTGTGATCAAAGAAAGACACATCCACTACAGCTTTGAGTCGGTCATCGATGAGAAGGTAGGCTTCCTTATGACTACTCGAGGTGGTCAGCTCAGTGCCCTATTCTCTAATGAGTACCTGTACTCTCTGTCCGATTGTCTTCCTCATCGTAGACTCAAGACTCATCTCTATTGAAGAAGGTGATTGTCCACTAACCTTCCGGATTTAATCAGCATCTCTCATGACAATCCTACGGTCAGGAGAATTTTATGAGTTAATAATGAAAATTCTTGTCTTAAATTTTAACTCTTAAAATAAGCAATTTTATCAATAGCCAATTATACTTTCAAGGAATGTATCATAGACACTAAATACTATATATGTGATAAAAAATAATCCATTTTATTAATTTATAGTCAAAATTATAATTTTGTCCTTAGAAGTATATTTACAAGTGTCAGCCAAATTATGGCTTCTAAGGCTACAATTCTAACAACTTATTATCCTATGGATGATTCTGTTGATTGTTTGAGGTTCTAGATACAACCATGGCAATCGCTTGACCTCTACCGAATCCATCAGGCAGATCTGAAGTTCCTCTTCTTCTCAATTTTTCTTTGATGATTAGATTTGGATCTGATCCTGAAGGATCTTCCAAAATAATTTTTGAAGAATCCGATGTTGTTTCTTGCAATAGTGCTGCCTTCTTTCTTTCTTGTCTGCCTTTCTCTTGCCTGGATCACACCAAATATTAATAATGGATATGAAGAAGCAAAGCACCTCTGGAGCAGTGAGAGAGGAGAACGAGATGGATCAGAGGAAACATGGAAGGAGAAAGGAGACTATGTGGCATGGCGAAAGGGAGAACTCTATATGAAACTAGGACACAGATATGAAATGTTATACTAAGACCTCCTACTAGTGCCAAATGCAGTGCCACATTAATCACAGTCACCGGCCAATAAAACATCTCTATATGTAATTAGATCTAATTGATTGATGGAATGATATTACCTGATCCAATCAGATGAGAAGCCCCTCTCAAACATCCTTGGTGTGTGCCAAATAAAACTGATGCAAAGTAGAGTCTTAGGCGCCACCTAAGTTTATTCCATGAAGGAACCTAGAGTCCCATCGTATTGACTCCAGGTATCATTATCCTCGGGCGCATGCTCCCTGGGCATATGCCCCCTCTTTCTGTGTTTCTAGTAAGAGGACAAACCCCCATCTGCTCTCCTATGAGTACATAACACATGGCAGATGTCTAAGTATCAATAGTCAATGTTTGACAAAGTCAAAAGACAAGAATTAGTAGATGATAGAAATGATAGGTGTTGTCTTAAATTTGTCTCATAAATAAGACAATCCTTTTTAATATGGACAAGCTTCAGTCAGATCAAGTGAAGGTATCTGAGTGAGCTCAAACACATTTGGCTATATCGAGACAACTTTTGATTATTGTTTGAAGAAGATCATTAGGCCTCAATGTGTGCTCTAGCACGAATTTTCTTGAACCTAATTTAATCATATTCAAATCAATTGAACTGGATTAGTCCAATTATGATATCCAGATCCAATCCTTATCTGTGTGACTCATTTAGGTTTAGTTTCGTATGGTAATAAGATATGTCAACGTATCTCTATCATCGACACTCATCAAAATAACCTCCGATGGATCAGAACATTTCTAATTTAGACAACTAGAATGATCGATCCATCCAAATCATTCTAATTGCTGCCCAAAATCCACTAGTGATACTAGCAGTATATGTGGCAACCCATCAGAACTGAAAATGAACCTCTCGGTGTAGTTACATGTGTGATCAAATTCTTCTATCCTGAGCCTCGATCAGATTAGGGTTAGGTGAACTCATCAAATCCTAATTTCAATCATATGAATTAATCATTCGATCTCAAGTCCAATGTGAAACCCTTAATAGAAATTCTTTCTATCATTTTACTCTGCCTGGCCATGGGCTTATAGACTTGATTCTCATGATCATTATAGTGCTGCTCCTCATCTACCGAGGTAGATAGATTCCCTCTTGGTGTAATCCAATTCCTACAATGAACATGCTATAGCCAACATACACCTCAGAATTTCAAATGGCTAGGAGGTCGAGTCATGGTGTAGTCAAACTATAACACCCTCAAGGTGAACTATCGATGCACCTTAGATTAAAGAACCAGATATACCACTATAGCTTCGAGCCAGTCATCGACGAGAAGGTAGACTTCCTTATGACTGCTCAAGGTGGTCACGCTTAGTGCCCTCATTCTCTAACGAGTACCTATACTCTCGCTCAGGTGTCTCTAAACACCATAGACTCAAGACTCATCTACTATATAAGAGAGAGATGTGTCACCCAACCTTTTGAACCAATCACCTCACTCCATGATGACTATGGTCGGAAGCATTTTATGATTAATAATGAAAATTCATGTCTTAAATTTTCAAAACTCTTGTAAATAAGATTATTATCATTGCCATTAACTTAAGGGATGTATCACAGACACTAATATACACATTGTATAGAAAATATATCTATTTTATTATTTAATAATCAATAATTATAATTTTTTCTTAGAAATGTATAACAAGTGTCAGCCAATTCTGGGCTTCTAAGGCATAAATACTCTAACAAAACTCCCATTTGAACCTAAAGCCAATTGGCTAAAATTAAGTCCCATCTTATCAAGGGTGGGCTTCGATCTTCTACTGAGCCATGCCGGCTTTGTAAGTGGGTCTGCGTGGCAGTTATTTGTGTATGGTCGAACTCTCTATGTCTTGTTGAGCGTACCTTTTCGTCGAGGTAATTCGGTGGATGAGGTGGTATCACGCGCTCGATGTGCTTGAATTTTTGGTAAGGACCTCGGCTCCTTAGCAAGGGCTAGGCGCTATTATTGCAGCAGGTAGAGGTAGTGGCATCATGATGGGATCACTTTGCCTAATCTCTTCATATCATATACCAAAATGCCTCCTTCACAGCTTCTAATGGCAGCAAGTGTATTCTGCTTCCATAGTGGATCTGTTTATCACTGTCTACTTGGAACTCTTGTCAACTGACAACATGACAACCATTACATTCACAAATAGACTCTAGATGTCGACTTTCAATCATCTAGCATCGAAATCTAAATTCAAGCCTAATACCTTGGACTTAGATTTCTCCATTACCAAAAACAAACAAAATATCCTTAGTTCTCTCATAATATCTTAAGGATACATTCCACAGAAGTCTAGTGTTCTTCGTCTGGATTCTAACTGAATCTGCCTGTGGACACTCATAACAGTGGCTAAATCTGGTCAGGCACATTTTAGCATGCATATGCGTAATGAGGGGGTCGCTCTATTTGTGATGCATAAGGGATCTTACTCATGCCTTTTTATCTCCTCAGGTGTGCTAGGGCACTCTTTCTCGAAAAGATGAATGCCAGTTTGAAGGGTGCCACTCCTCTTAGTGTTTTCCATGCATAATTCCTCTTTAGCACTTCTTTTATGTACATCTTAATAAAAGTCCTAGCATCCTATTTAGTCTATTCTAATAGATCTAATTCCAAGATAAAAGGATGCTTCTCTTCTAGGACTTTCATGGAGAATTCTTTGAATAACATATTTTAACCTGATGGTCAATATGAGAATTTCATTATCCAAATAAGGAGGATATCATCTACAACAATACGAGGAAAGACAATAGCACTTATACGACCTTGTCTGAAGGACACAAGTTCTCTTTTCATTTTTTGTGATGAAATCAATAATTTATCTGCATCATTTAAAATGAGTATTTCAGCTTCGAGATGCCTACTTAAGTTTTTTCCCCCCATAAAAGATAAGGGGAAACCTTTTTTGCAGCTTGCAACTTGGGATCAGCAATCATTTATGAAAAAATCTAGCCGGCTCATATCATAAATTCTTCTTCAAGGTAGTCCATTTAAAGAAATGCATTTCTTCTCACTTACATTGCCATATTTCATAATCAAAATAGGTTGCAATAGCAAGAATGTGCAGATGAAATTTTAGCATAGCTACTAGCAAAAAGGTATCCTGATAGTTAATATCTTTCACATTGACTATAACCTTTTGGCCCCTAATCTAGCGCTTTGAAGTTCTCTACATTCCATCTGCACCAATCTTTCTCTGTAGATCCATTTACATCAATAGGTACTATACCTCTGTAGCTTACCAAGGTCCAGACTTGTGTTGAGTGCATCGAGTCAATTTTTGACTTTTATTGCCTCTAACCATTTCTCGGAGTCGATATCCAATATTGCCTCATGATAGGTTTGGGATCATCACCATGAATCCCATTACTATGAGAAATCATTTCTCTACTACTTTCCTCTAAAATAGTAACTAAGTTTCTTCAGGGGATGGAAACCTTTCCATCTATGAGGTAGAGGAGGTTATGATTGTCTTTGGCTCAACCTGATTTGGTTCCATTTTGGTCTTAGCTCGTTCTCTTATGAGACTTTTCTCTCGAGCTTATCTGCTTTCAATGCCGCCATCTTGAATAAACTATTTTTAAGAAAGAATGGCATGTGACTCACAATCACATTGTGATCTTCTGAAATGTAGAAATAATATCCTATGACCTTTAAGATATCTATGAATCGAGCTTTAAAGGACCCTAAGTCTAACTTGTTCAACTTGTTGTCTTTTAACATAAGTCGGATACATCCCAAATTTTTGAGATGAACTTAAATTTGGTTTCTTACCATCCATATTCCATATGGTACTGGTGGGAACGGTTTTTAGAAGGAACCTATTTAGTAAGTATGATTGCAGTTAATAGACTAATGTCCCCAAAGAAACAATTAGGAAAATGTGTCCGAAGCTCATCATGGATCGATCATATCTAATAGGCGTCGATTCCTCCGTTCTGAAATTCTATTCGTAGTTGAGGTGTTTAGATGGAGTCATTAGAGAGATATGCCATTTTGCTTGAAGATAGTCAGAAATTTCTGACTAAGGTATTCACCTCCTCGATCTGAAGAAGAACTTAATGTTTTTCAGTTTGCTTTTCTACTTCATGTCTGAATTTCTAACCTTATTTTTCAAAAGCTTCAGACTGTGTCGTCTCATAAAGATATACATACCATACTATAGATAAATTATGGTAAAGATTATGAAGTAGACAAATTGCCTCTAGCCGGCACATCCGCGACATATCAGTATGTGCTAGGGCAAGAGAGACCCATGGCCCTTCCCCATGTCCTACGAAAAGAGGTTAGTCATTTTGTCATGAAGACAAGATTCCAAATTGAATATAACTCAAAAGTCAATCGGACAGATAGCTGATTTTTCTAATTTGTTAACCTTTTCTGCTATATGACCTATTTAGGTGCCATAGAGGATAACCTATATTCATGTGGAATCTCTAGCTTAGTTCCTATTTTATGCTTTCAACATTTGCACGATATTTAAAATAAGATACAATCATGATGTAACTGGTAAAAGATTGTTAATTAAGCAAACCACTTGACTATTTTATTTTTCATAAATAAAGAATGTTACAAATGTCATAGAGAACTAATTACATAGCACTTCTAGGTGCTAAGCATAAATAAAAATCAATTCCTCTGCTTAAGGCACATAATAAAAACAATTCTTTAATACTAAGTCTAAACTAGGATGTATGCGAAGAGGAGATGTTCCCACAGCCAAGCAGCAACTGCTTGCTCCCATTTCTGATTATTGTAAGGTCATGTCTCAGCCACCTTCAACGCCCTGCTGTCCTTAAAAGACCCTATTTGAAGTGCGATCCCCAAAATGAGCACTAAAATCAAGTACATCACTCATCCAAACTGGGTGCAGAAGAAATCATAAGTATACCTTAATTTAAGAGGCATACCTCCAGAATAGACCTCCTCCCTCCTTATTCTTTAGGGTGGCCAGTAAGTAGAATAGTTGGGCCATTGGCATTAGTAGTTGCAAATAGGAAATAACTCCTTTGTCACGGCCTTCTCAGTCGCTCTACCTTTTTTCTTCTTTCCTCCTGTCCAGATCTGTCTTACTTTTTCCACAAACTTCTTCTCTTTCCAAAACCGACTTTCTCTTAGAAGAAGTTCATTCCATCAGACAAGCACTGACCTTTAGGATACCTTCATATGAAAGCTCAAACTATAGAACCACATGTTCATTAAGTCCGGCTAGAGAAATTTTGAAGTTTTGCATAGGTAGTTTCAATGCATGAAAACACTCCCATTATGCATCAGTCAGGATGAGAATTTATAGTCATTCCTATACGATCCAGTTCCAACTTTCTCGAGCTCATTCCTAAGTCGTTGTTCATCATAAGAGAATGAATCTCTTGGACTGCTACTAATCATGCATTTATGGCCTGAATAGTCGTTAGTACTTAATATCTTGGCTACAGCGATTCTGTTTCACCGGCAAAATCCTCTTAGGTGAGCAACTACATTTGGTGGGCACTCTATTATCTTCATGTTGGTTGCTGTAAGCTCATCAGACATCAAGAGCCCAACAAATAGGTATTCTGGCCTGTCTTTTCATCACTCACTTATCATAGAGATCTCTCTGTCAAGTGATGGACGTTGAAGGGGGGGGTCCTGTTCAAATTACAGAGTTAACTTCTCAAAATCCAAAAATAATTTTTGAAAATTCGTAGAGCCAATCCTTGAAAATTGGGTTTCGCTCAAGTCTATGGGTGTCCTAGGGAAGTACGTGCCTTATGTGGGTTTGCGATGCTAGACATTTTCTATAGAGATTCAAAGTTTCGTAATTATGATATTATTTAAGATATGACCCAAACTTGTTTAGGAGTTTATTTTTAAACTAAATTAGCGCTCATTATTTCTCAGATCTCTTACCTCTATCTTAAGATGATGACGAAAATCTCCATGTTAAATGATTTCTATGTTGAGTCGGTGCACGTCCCATCCAACAACTCAGCTCGACCTCAGCCTACACAGTTTATTGATGCAGGTAGGCCAATTTGGCGTGAACAAACTCTGTTCAAGTGGACTCTCTATGATGATGGTACATCCAATCTTGCTCTAATTTCATGGGATCTCACTGTGTCTGGAATATTAGATCCCACTGTCTAGTTAAGTTCAGACCCATAGGGGGAGTCCACTTTCATAGATGGATTTGCCTAAATTGAGTCTCTCACCATATC